>CM068372.1:119540673-119973173 GCA_034769895.1 Magicicada septendecula
TATAACTTGGATGATAATGCAAATAACAGAGAAAGTACTGGAACTACTTCTACACATCTAAAACATCACGAGTCTGAATTAGGTCATCTGGAAAGTAAAGATAGACGGAACATACAGACATTAATAAAACAGTTCTCCAACGTCCTCACCCCAAAGTTAGGACTGACGGACCTAATAGAGTACAAAATCAATTTGAGCGACAATAAAGTAATACGTTTAGCCACATACAAGTTATCGCCTCCAAGAATGGAAGTAATGAGGAACCAAATTAACAAATTGTTAGAACAAGGAGTCATCGAACCCTCTACTTCATCTTATTCATCGCCCACGTTTTTAGTACCAAAGAGTGACGACAAACATAGACTAGTTGTGGACTACAGGCAACTAAATAAACGGATAGAATTTGAATCTATACCACTTCCCGACATCCACAGTGCTTTTCATTATTTTACGAAAGCGAAAATTTTTACCATCATGGATTTAAATCAGGCATTTCATCAAATACCCCTTTCGGAAGAATCAAAACGTCTAACAGCATTTGCCGTCCCTTTCAACCTGTACCAATTTACGAGGGTACCCTTTGGTATATCCCAAGGTAGTTCT
The DNA here is from genome assembly GCA_034769895.1 of Magicicada septendecula. NCBI lineage: Eukaryota > Metazoa > Arthropoda > Insecta > Hemiptera > Cicadidae > Magicicada > Magicicada septendecula. The sequence continues at coordinate 119,541,277 of CM068372.1, forward strand.
GTATGTTGCAGATTATTAGAAAAATTATTTCATGATATAAAATTTAAATATATGTATCACTACTTAGATGACATCGTTATCTACAGCGAATCAATTGACCAACATCTTAAACATCTACGTGAAGTACTATCCCGATTGGAGAAAGCTGGATTAACCGTAAACCCCAGTAAAGTAAATTTTGCTGTCACACAATTCTCATTTTTAGGTCACATCGTAAAAGCCAACGGAAAGGTAAGCATAGACCCCGAGCGAACCCGTGCTATCAGAGAATTTTTACCACCCCGGGATGCGAAAGGAATAGCCCGATTTTTGGGAATGATAAATTATTTCCACAAGTATATCCCACATCTAGCCGAAATTGCAACACCTCTAAATACCTTAAGAAAGAAGGGAGTTAAATTTGAGTGGAATGAGCAACACCAAACCGCATTCGAGAAATTAAAAGAAAGCATCATATCACCCCCAGTACTACAATTAGCCGATTTTACAAAACCGTTTGTAGTGCAGACAGACAGTTCAAGTGTAGCCCTAGGTGCAGTAATATATCAGGAAGTAGATAACTCTAGATTACCTATTAGTTACGCTTCACGCACCCTGACTGACCAAGAAAAGAAATACTCAGCATACGAATTAGAATGTTTAGCTATCGTTTTCGCTTTTGAGAAGTTCAAACCCTTTTTAGAACATAAAGAGTTTTTGTTAGAAACAGATAATCAAGCATTATCTTGGCTACTAAATCACCCAAAACAGTTAGGTCGTATTGGAAGATGGGTATTAAGATTAAATTGTTTTAAATTCAAAGTACAACATATTAGAGGCACCCAAAACGTAGTTGCCGATACACTGTCACGTATGTTCCAGCCGACTAGTAGTAAAATATACGAAAACAAGGAGAGTAGAGAAACGCCGATTATTAATACTTTAATTACCGAATTTCCTCTTGCATTTACGGACTTAGCACAGTATCAACAACAAGACCCCCGGTTGAGACCAATTATTGAACAACTCGATAAAGGAAATAAGTCAGAAAAATACATATTAAGTAAGAGAGTGTTATGTTATAGAATAGCGAACGGAAAATATTTACGAATAATCGCCCCTGATATTATGAAACCTATGCTGATGGAATACTATCACTCTTCCACCATTGGAGCGCATATGGGAATAAATAAAACCATACATCGAATTCGTAAAGAATATCACTGGGAAAATATGAACAGTGAGATCGCTAATTTCGTGAAAAGGTGTAAGTTGTGTGCGCTCAGCAAACCAGCGAGAACCAGCCAAATAAGTCAATTAGTCTCAGAGATTCCTGCTACCCCGTTCTCCAAAATCTATTTAGACTTTTCAGGACCCTACCCGCGTTCTAAATCAGGAAATACAATGTTACTAATTTGCGTAGATTCTTTCAGCAAATTCGTCTGGATGTACCCCATGCGGCGAGCATTAGCTTCAACCACCGTAAGTATTTTACAGCATAGATTATTTAAAGAATTCGGTACACCAGTCCATCTAGTGTCGGATAACGGACCACAGTTTAAGTCAAAGGAATTCAGGAACATGTGTTTCAAATTAGGAATAGACCACATTACCACTACAGAGTATCGTCCGCAAGGTAATATAGCTGAAAGGTATTTGCGAAACCTAAAATCTGCTTTAATAGCCTACCATGCAAACGACCATACGTCTTGGGACCAGAACCTATCCTGGATACAATTCGCCTTTAATTCAGCCTATCATGAAGGACATAAGTCTACCCCATTCGAATTATTGTTCAAATACAAACCTAACCACCCATTATCCACTAAGTGGAAAATACATGAGTTGTTACCCCTTGAAATTAGGGATAAAAATATAAAGAAAATCTGGAATGAAGCTCGCGCTAATTTACGAGCAAACTTAGCGAAATCAAGGAAATATCACGAGCGAAATAATAATAATGAAGTAAAGTACCAAATCGGTGACTTAGTAATGTATAAAACACACCCTACGAGTAGTGCAATCGATAAGACAACCTCCAAGCTATCATACCGATGATGCGGTCCTTATCAAATTCACAGATACTTAACTCCAGTAACTGTAGCCCTGTACGAACCCTCTACTCAAAAATATGTACGAAGAACACATATTTCGCAGATAAAACGTTATCACAAAGAACGTAATGGTAGAGTGCAAGCAAAATAAATGTAGTAAAAGGTATATGTTTTGTACTCAACTGCTAAAGAGTACTTGAGTAACATTTGGCTACCTAATCGTATAAATAGGTACGAGGCCTGATCAACCTTGAATCCTATTCATCGAAAGTAGAACAAAGTGAGAAGTCAGCTGACATCGAATATGAGTAATAATTAATTAACAAATTACTTAAGGAGTAATTCTATAACAAGAGTAACTCACAACTAAAGAAAAATCCGGTAGTAGTCGTAAGTAGTAGAGTTAAGAAAAATTTAGTATGTTTACAATATATTTTATAATGTGTGAATTTTATGTAGTATTAGAATTAGTCTGTAAAGTATTGTATATATATATATTGATAGTAAGAATAAGCAAGTCGAGAGTGACTTATGCAGCTCGTAATTTTATACAGAGAAACGAGTGAGAGAAATTTCACACGGTAATCCCCAAGCATACTCCCGGTACATTGCTGACCAAATAAGCCGGAGTCTGTTTTTAAGCGGCGGAGTATGTGACGATTTCATTAATAAAAAATATAGTAATTAATAAATAAGTAATGTAAAGGCTGAGAAATTTTAAATTTTAATAAAATCGCACAATTGAACTAAATTTTATCGCTATCATAAAATTATAATAATATTTAACAAAGAGTTGTAATAATAAAATAAAAAGGAATACTAGTGTACAGATAGGGTAAACCTTGTTAATTAACCCTGCATAGACATGCGCTAACCGGAATTAACTTGAATTCCGACCCCTAAACAAATTAATAATACTTGTAAATTTGATATTATTTAAATAATTAAACAAGACCACAGTAGTGTAATTTAATAACGCCTGTAATTAAGAATATCTCTGCATAATTAAAAAGCCAAACTTTAACCATTTAAATAAAGGAGAAATATGGAACTATTTCGCTGCGACGCGTAACCTCCGCGCAATACTGACCCTTCCTACATAGTTACAGAGCAGAGATGATGCGTCGTTCAACCAGTAAGCAGCTCAAAGCAGAGCGCTGTACAAAATATGTATTTTTGTTAAATGTGGTTATTAATTTCAAATAACCGTGTGAAGAGTTATATAACGAGAATGTAGTGTGTAACAGAAAAAGGAATATAGAAAATTAAGTGCGTAAGGTGACATCTCCCAGTAAGAAATATATACTTAAAGTTATATTAGAGTTGTATATGTAAATTCAGATACAACCGTACTATTACCAAATGTGATGTGCATAACTGTAAAATGTGAAGACGAAGACTCCAACTGTATTTACTAAACCACCGAGAAACAGGACGACTTCATGACACCGTAACATCCGAATCAACGTTAGTTAAGTCCGAGGACCTTCACCAGAAAGACTACCACGATGACAACCCACTACAGAGAGAGGACCTAAGAATCACGCGTGGAGGACTAGGACTAAAACCCTTAACAAAGAGGTGACGCGGAGGCTTGTCTTCCGTGGATATGTATCTTTTGAAATAGAAGTAATTGTAAACTAAAAGACTTTAAAATGACAATCTCTAAAGTTTAAGAATAAATGTTGTAACAAGTAATTTCAGTAACTATAAGTTGTAAAGTAACACGTGTGATATAGCGTTGGAACATTGCACTACTAAATGAAACCATTCCTCAAATGGTATAAAGAGTAATAAAGTAATTCATTAATGGAGAGTAGAGTAAACTTTAAATTCATAAGTAATACATATAAACTCGGATCCGAGGTAAAATGCGCTAACTGTATTAAAAATCTTAATGTAGAAAACCCATTACAATTTTCACTGTAAGTTAAAAGTTGATATGTTATGTATAATCAAATAGACATAAATAAAGAGATGTCATCTTTAGTACAATACTAAATTGAGTGCATAAATCAGCAGACCCCCTTCCCCCCAGATCCTTGTATATTAATTGTTTTAGTGATTTGATTAATTTTCAGCGTGTTACAACGAAGGCAGCCTGTATAATTGGCAGAACCAATTAATACGGGTTCTCTATGTTATAACGCAAGTTAAGATGTTATAAACTTAGTGTGATGAGTTTTACTTGATGACTAGCAGGTACCCGCAGCTACGCACGCGAATATATGTATATGATTGTTGTGGTAACTGTCGAGTTAGTAGTTTGTAACCCAGTCTGAGGGTCGACTAATTTTAATGTAAAATGATAACCATCTTCTCCTCTGCAAAACATTAAAGGGTACTGTAAAGCATCATAAGCTCGACGTGTTTCTGCAATTCGATGTAGCGTATGATCCCTCGCATGGATTATTATATCGAGTTTATCGCATTCCTGGTTAACTAAAACTACTGCCACCTCATTGTTGTCGGTGCATTGTAGCGACCCCTGTGTTCTTCATTATTTTCTTTCGATCAGTATGAATCACAATATTGTACTGATTATTATTTGCAGATGTTACAAATTCAAACGCACTTTTCAGTTCACTAACATATGGGTTGATTGCGTGAAGTAAATTTTCAAGTTCTGTTACTAATGTCTTATCCAAGTTACGAATATGATCCATTCTTGTTTCAGCTTGCTGTAAATAATCAGCTATGAAATACACCTGCAGAAATTTTGGTACTTCGTTTTATGTTGGGAGTAATGACCCCATGAGGTGATATACTTGCCCTTGAATATTGAAAGTTGGCATGAAGCTCCCTTCGACTATTTCATTGGCTCCGAATGATGTAAATTGAAAAGCTGAATTGTACGATATTAATGCATTCAAACATTTTTTCGATAAAAGATGTTCTCCATTTAATAATGATTTTAACGGTTCTGGAGGAGGAAGTATGGGATCTAATCGCATTTTCTTGCAGAGCAACATAATCCATATGATTCATTTTTCCACTTTAAAGCTTTGCAATGAGGGCAAACCATACTCGGTAACCCGATATCTGTTTCATTCGCGTAGTTAATAACTGGATTATAATTGAAACCACTATTTAATTTTGCATTCCATCGTACAGTAGGACCTCGTGATCTGAGAGTCGCTTGCCTGCGTCTTTGTGCCGCTAATATATTTTCACGAATCGTAGGACTTTCAACCCGTGAGACTTCTTCTAATCCAGATCTTTCTGAAGAGTTTCCAGGAGCTGATTGTATTTCGACGTCATTTTCAGAGCTCTAAGACGCCTCTTTCTTTCCGCAGCAGCAGTAGATCTTCCTAAACATGATCGTCTTTCTGGCATTGCAAAGCTAAAAAAAGTGGAAATGTATTTATTTGATCTATACTAATAAATCTCTAGGGGGCAATTAATAATTTATGCAATACAATAAATATTGCACATATTACTTACCGATGACGTAAAATTAACGAAAAAAGGCACTGATACTACATCACTGACGCTCATCGCATGATTCTCGATGAACTAGGTTAAGTATAATTCTCGACAATTAATTATTCCTACTGCACATAGGTTTACTGAATATTCAAATGTCGAAGAGTGTGGTTTGTCAGAATCAACGTGTAGGCTACTATATAATCAATGTTAGAATATAATCAAACAATGAATTATTGTATTGTTTATATGAATTCCATATGCTGATAAGAATTCCATATCCCTACTAAAATGTAAATATTCAAATGGATTAACTGATATCAATATACTTAATGTATACACTATTTGTATTATTCTATACGTATAAACATTTCATCTAATTGTGTTACTGCATGTTTGTAAATATCTACTAAATTATCAAATTTTGATTTTACGTATCAAGGAAACATAATGATGGATCTATTGCTTCGCACTTTTTGGATATTCATAAAAAAATTATTAATACAGATGTACCATTAACAATTTACCAACTCGACAGTTACCACAACAACCATATACAAGTATTCGCGATCGAAGCCGCGGGTTTAAAAAAATGAGTTTTTATTTTGCTATAACTTCGGTTCTTTTTAACCTATCGTTATTCGCGATCGAAGCCGCTGGTTTAAAAAAATGCGTTTTTTGCAATAACTTTGGTTCTTTTTAACCTATCGTTATCAAATAAAGTGGAAAACCTTCCGTTGGGCACCTGCTATCAGCGTGCGTTTCATTGAAATCGGTTCAGTAGATTCTGAGATTACCGCGGACAAACGTAGACCCCCCTAGAGATTTATTATATAGAATATAGATGTGACCGAATTCTGAAGCATCGAATATAAGCTATGATCAAAGTAGTTTCTATGCGGAAAGCTCTTGTCTTGATAATGTGTTTTGCTTGCAGCAGTTTTAGCGAGAGTTAAAAAAAAACTTTCGTTGGTATCTCAATAAATGTCGACTATCACGCTTCTATTCGCGGGTGATCTAGTTGTTGGAGCACTGGAGAAACTGGATTACAATTAGGTGATCCGAAAATCTTCATGAAGAACACACATCTTGAGGCATGGACATAAATTATGGAAAACAGAACAGCTGGTCATTGAAAGTGAAAATGCCGACATAGCATTAGATATGCTACAAAATATCGTAGCTTTTTAAGTATTTTGCTTTGACATTAGCAAAAGGTAATAAAAATAATGAAAACACCAACATAAAAAGTAACACAATGAAACATGCTGATAGGGGAGGTAAAATCTGTGTTTTAGTGTAGGAAAGTACCCCAAAAAAACTAAGAAGATGAATTAGTAACTCTGACATTTTAGAGAGCATAGGAATTTATGGGGAGCGGTCGTGGCGTAGTGGCTAGCGTGTGGCGCTGCTACGCTGTCGGCGCGGGTTCAATTCCCGCCGGGGGCCATCTGATTTAGATACGACCGTTCCCCCTCGCAAGGCAATGGCAAACCAGCGAGAGGTATCCTGCTTAGTATAAACCTTCCCCAACTATGCCGTTCGGATCCGGCGTTAAACTGTAGGTCCCATATACCTGTGAGAGACTCAGTACCACACGCACCATGGGTATATGCGGGGGAGGGTACTAACCAGTCGAAAGGCTGAAGGACTACGAGGAATTTATGGCTGCGAAACTTAAAAGATAAATCAGAGAACCTTCCGACGGTAACAAACAGTGGCCATGGATTTCTGGAGAAGGTCATATTGCCAACCCAGGCTGCAATACTTTAGAAGTGAAATCGTCTGGAGGTAAATTCGCGTGAGTCTCATATGGTGTGGCCATCTGGAACGAATATCTGACGATCGTTCGACTCGAAGTTTGTTAAACTGGGTTCCACCTAGAAGAAGGAAAAAGAGCTCGTGAAAAAGGCAAATAAATGAGGAGATAGGAGAAAGAGGTCTACAACGAGTACAATGGAATGACAGATAACAGTAGAATGGTCAAGTGCTAACTTTTCAATGAAAGCGGTTTGTTTCACTCTTATTACGTCATAAAATATTATATAAATTCTTCTTTTTCTTCTTCTTCTTCTTCTTCTTCTTCTTCTTCTTCTTCTTCTTCTTCTTCTTCTTCTTCTTCTTCTTCTTCTTCTTCTTCTTCTTCGGCACAATGATCACTCTTCTAGCCTGTCCGAACTCAAAGTTGATCTGCCCAACGCTTTCTTAGCATTCCTACGTCTCTTTGACTTTTTGGTCTGCAGGCTAACCTACATTCTGCCCACCAGTTGTAACCTTTGCCATCCAACTTGAAACAACCAATACATTAAGTGCATCATCGTTTGTAATTTATTTTTAACCTTTTACAAATCTGAGGAACTCCATTTCAGCAGCCTGCAGCTTCCCAGTATCACAAGGAGTCGGCGTCCAAGTCTCCGTCTCATATAACGGAACAGTCACGGTTGCGACCGTATAAGATCCTTATTTGTCTGTCTTTGATTGTTCTGGTGTTGAATGTCCCTCTTATTGTACCATATACTGATACATGGGGAATTTGGTTTTACTATCCGCACTAGATTTATAAGTAAATCAAACCATTTACAACTAGTAAGCATTTCTATAAGAATATGATTTTGAACTATTTTTTGTTCAAACATTAGGGTGTATAATCTGTTTACCTATAAACACCATTTTCCTTATTTTTTACACAGAAATTTAAAAACCATTTTTAATTAACCATATATTGTAACCATATTTGCTGAATTCGTACAATGCTTTTTGTAATTCATATTTCCTATTATTTATTGAAACCTGATTATCTTCAATTAGCATTGTGTTCTTTCAATTAAGAACAATCAAAATACTTACGTCAGTCATATTATCCCGTTCTCAAAGAAAATTGTTGATATACATTAAAGAGAGAGACTGGCTGAGTTGTTCTAGTACAACCTTGTCTAACCCCTTAATATACTATATAGTATATAGTATAAATATATATATATATATTATACATATATATAGTATAGTATAAATATAGTCTTACTATGTTTAATATAATTGCATTAACACTGCACGGCCCATGTCAATGCTTTTATCTCTATTTATACTCTTCATTTCTTTAATTAAATCACTAGTGTAATCTCGTCGATACATAATTTCCCAGAATTTTCTTTTATTTACTCTGTCAAAAGCTTTTTCGCAATACACAAATGCCAAACGTGTTTCTAAATTAAATCTGTTTTTTTTCAGTTAGTTGTTTTATTGTGAGATTGGCATCTAAGCAGAAACGTCTTACTCTAAAAGCCTCTTTATATTATCTAAGTTTTGTCTTCTGTGACCTCGTGATTAATTTGTGAGCAGTCACTGAATCGTTTTGAAGTGAGCTTTTTGTTAGAATTCTTATTTCAGAGAAATGTTTTAAATTTCTTGTTAATGTACTTTTTCCTCTTGTGGATTACTTTTTCTATTAGTAATCAGAAAAATGTTTGTTGTTACCATTATAATGTTAATTTTGTATAAGTAATTACAATAAAAAATTGGATCACGATATTCTACAGTGTTTTTTCAATCTCCAGCTTCTTGATTGGAGATTGGAGATGTAAGTTACTTTAAAGGTCTCTCCCTCTCTCTCTCTCTCTCTCTCTCTCTCTCTCTCCCCCTCCTTTTCTCTCTCCCTCGTCTCTTTGCCAGTAACATTTTTCTATCGTCTCCTTGCTTGCTTCGTCGACTGTTGGGTTGACGTTTACACTTTTCTGAGTATTAAGTATTCAACCTTTTGTTGTTACGACATATAATATTACATTTATAATTTCATCTGTAATATAATGCACAATTCCTGTAATTTGTATTATTGTATACATTAACAATTCTTAAAAGCTATTATACTCATATTTTGTGATAGTACATTCAGCTGGAAGCTGTGTGCTTGTGTGATGTATTAGTAAATTAGGAGTGTCTTAAATTTATACAATTTAAGACCGAAACCGCAGTTACTTGTGAGAGATTTAATTTGCCTGACCTTCAATCTCTTTCCAATTGTATACTCTCGTGATCGTTCTGTACGGTTTTTGTGTTTTTTCACGTTTTCTTGCTCACTTTGTTTATGAAAGTTTTTCGTGCACGTGCACGCTAATACGGCAGACATTTTTAGAATCTTTTATCGACCAAATGTATACACGACTCCACGTACTTGAATTGGGTACACTGTTTATCTACCAAATGTATATACGACTCCACGCACTTGACTTGGGTGGGTACATTGTTTATCGACCAAATGTATACACGACTCCACGCACTTGAATTGGGTACACTGTTTATCGACCAAATGTATACACGACTCCACGTACTTGAATTGGGTACACTGTTTATCTACCAAATGTATACACGACTCCACACACTTGAATTGGGTACACTGTTTATCTACCAAATGTATACACGACTCCACGTACTTGAATTGGGTACATTGTTTATCGACCAAATGTATACACCACTCCACGCACTTGAATTGGGTACATTGTTTTTCGATGAAGATTCTGGTATATTTTTATTGCTTGTCGATACAGGTACTTGTTTGCAGGCAAATCGAAACGTTTTGTATTGCGGTACTGTTACTCGACGATTTTAACGACACTCTGTGTAATTAGGTGAATAACAGTCGTTTCCGGACACTTTGATTACAATAATCGTTTTTACTTTATATTAGTGAATTTTCGTGGGTGGTTTTATAATTTAACTGTTTCATATTCTTCTGGTAAAACTTTCATAATATGTTTAACTGATCTTTGTTTATTTATTTTATTGCATAATGTTATATTTTATCTAATTATAGTTACTTTTACAAGTATTTGTATTTTATTTTTTTATGGTTTTAATTGGCCTGCCGCACTTTCACTGATTGTATCAGTATCTTCAGAGGTTTCTAAATTAATTAATTGACTTAATTAAGATAATTAATTTTGAAAACTCTGAAGACACTGACACAGCCAGTGAAAAGTTCATCAGGTCAATTAAAACTTCAAAAAGTAAGATACGACTAACTGCAGAAGTAATTATAATTTGATAATATATACTGTAGGCCTAATATTATACACTAATCCTGCAAAAAACTCATCGAGTTACTTATAAAACAATGTTTATGTTATGTTGCTCAGTAATGTTTATGTTATGTTGGTCAGTAATGTTTATGTTATGTTGGTCAGTAATGTTTATGTTATGTTGCTCAGTAATGTTTATGTTATGTTGCTCAGTAATGTTTATGTTATGTTGGTCAGTAATGTTTATGTTATGTTGGTCAGTAATGTTTATGTTATGTTGGTCAGTAATGTTTATGTTATGTTGGTCAGTAATGTTTATGTTATGTTGCTCAGTAATGTTTATGTTATGTTGGTCAGTAATGTTTATGTTATGTTGGTCAGTAATGTTTATGTTATGTTGCTCAGTAATGTTTATGTTATGTTGCTCAGTAATGTTTATGTTATGTTGGTCAGTAATGTTTATGTTATGTTGGTCAGTAATGTTTATGTTATGTTGCTCAGTAATATTCTAGTGTGGTTTATATTGTTACGTCATTAAAGGACATCCTACGTGTTTCTCCAGTGGAACCCGGCAGTAATGTGTGTGCGCGTAGATATTGCTGCTACTGCGAGATGAAGGACAATTACGTGACACTTGTCACGCGTCCGCAACGAGACTATTCCTGACCGTACCGGTCCGCGCGCGCTGTGTTCAAGCCGCAATTAAGTACGCTCTAGTGTTTTCTTGTACTGTCTGGCCGCGATTCGATGATTGAGCATTGTGTAAGGCGGGATAAGCATGAACGGGTACTACGGTAGGCTAAGTGGGGGTAAACCAAACTGCTAGTACACATATTTCACCCTACCTCGCATACAAGCGGCCGCGTGGTGGGGGAGAGCAGCCTCGATCATCCAGTCGTGGCCACACAGTAGTTGACGCGTATTATGGATTATTCTGGAATCTCAGCGGGGTATAAATACAAACATTCAGCGACACTTATTTTCAGTTTAACTGGCGATTTATTCAAGTGAGGTTGGAGTTTACTTCGGGCGATTACTCTATGCGTTCAAGTGGTTATTAGTAAAAAGCGATTATTGTGCGCGAAACTATAGTTGACATTATTATTGGTGTGGACAAATTAACTTGAATTGTTGTACGAGAATAAATTTGTTGAATAACTTGTTGATTACAAACTGTTAATTGTGATAATTAAAGCTGGTTCTTAGTGACTTTATTGGTGTCTTGTCACTGTAGTTTTGTCTTGTCACTTTATTGTTTTCCACTGTACCATACGACGATCAGTTAGGCCGTCGTAACAATATTTACATGGAAACGATCTTTTAATTGGTTCACATATTGGTATTTTGTCTTAACTTTCAATTTAACTTTCCATTTTGCTTCAAGCTTTTTTCTTTTCTTCTTTGTCATAAACCATTAAATATTTCTTCATTTTCAAAAGACGTTTTTGAATTCATCAATCCTTTTTACTTTAATTTCTTGCCTTTAATGTTTGTTTATACTGTATAAAAAACAAAATGGTACGAACATAATCACAGCTCGGGATTCGTGACGCACAATATCACATCAATAATGTTTGATCCGCCAGTAAGATAAAATTGTCGTGTAAATATTGAATTTGATTATGTTGTACTGAAACAATATTTATTGTTGTCTTGTGTACTTCAAAAATTCGTAAGTTTGGTTTTGCGAGGAAAGATATAACTTCTTTCTGAAGATGAAAAAGCTTCGTTTACCTCTTTCTTTAATGAACTACTCTGGCTAAGTAGAATTAAACAGTCGTTGTAGTGGTAATCGATCCCACGACGACGACAACGCAGGAATCCAAAGCTTATTATGATCTTTTCTTATTCTTATTCTTCAATCAGAGAGTAGGCGAATTATCTGTTGCTGTTCAAAACTAATTACAATCATGTTACCAACGCTTATGATACGGTTACGCCATTACAGAACATTCTACATGGTCCTCGGTTATCCCAGCAGAGCCCAGTTGTAATCTGTGTGTGCGTAAATATTACTGCTACTTTGACATGAAAGACAACGGTCCGCGATACTGTGTTCAAGGCCGCAAGCAATTACGCTCTACTGTTTTCTAGTAGTGTTGACGCGTATTATGAATTATTCTGGAACATTTGTGCTGTCTATTTAAACAACGACAGCTGCGCTTAGTTTTAGTTTAAGACGCGATTTATTCAAGTGAGGTTCGAAGTATTATGGAGAAGGTGTTATTGTGTTATAATTGTGCGGGACTCTCACAGGTGACTATTGAGTATGGACAAATTTTGCTCGGATTATTGTACAAATTGATTTTAAACTGTATCCTATACTATTAAACGAGCAATAATTGTTTGTCTGTAAATTTTTTTTCCGAAACGGCTCGAGGAATTTTCTCGGTAGTTGGTACTTAAGGGTATTTTGACACCAGGAATCGATTGGACGCGGTCTCACTTTCCGCAAAATTCGTCTAAGGGCCACATCTGAGGGCCTTTATTTTAAAATATCGCGGGACCGATACCGCGCGACAATTAATTATTGCTAGGCAACTGTAATTTCTAACCAGCTTTCTTACCGTACAGATAAATAAATTACAGGAACCGTCGATAAACGCAAACGGCGCAGTATCGATATGTTTATATATGAAGAAGAATAAATAGCTGTTGCAATCAACGTAAATAAACAAAATAAGAGTTGAGACCAGCAATAATTGTCCGTCCGTCTATAAATTTTTTTCGCGTAACGGCTCGAGGAATTTTCTCGAAATTTTTACATTACCGAAATTTCATTACATTATTATTCAAAAACGTTGTGTCTGTTTGTTTATTCAGAGGTTTATTTGAAAATTATAGGTGAGCTATTTCAGAAATTAATCGATTTGTGTGATCATTTTCTTTGTCTTTTACAGTGATTTTATTCCAATCAGTTATTTAGTGTTAGATCTGCTCAGTAAAATAAAAAAATAATTGCAATTTTTCACTGCTCAGTGATCTATTTACAATAAAAAAAAAAAATTACAGTGTTTGTGCAAGTGCAAAGCGACTCAAATTCTTGCTCGGTTGGTAATTTATATAGTTTTTTAAGAAGGTGTCATCACCTTAAGTTACATATTACTATTCTGTGCACACCCACCAAGCATTGGACACTGTGCAACATTATTTATACTTCCAGTCTTATGCTCAACTGATTTTAAATATTTTTGGCAGAAAAAAGCAATCTGAAAATGTTATTTTTTAGATGCCTCGCGGACGACCTCCTAAACGGCGAATTTTTAATAACTTAAGGCCACCACAACAAAGACAGCAAGAAAATGAGTTACCACAGCTTCTTCAGGAAATAACGAATGTCAGAGACGAACTTTCTGAAAATAATCTATCAATGCTATTTATGAAAATCAGGCATCCACTTCAAGACCCTTTCCCCTTCCCGAAGTAACAAATGCCCGAAAACAAGTTCCTCAAAATAATACTAACAACGTCATTCATGAAAATCAGGCGTCAACTTCTAGACCTGTGCGAAGTGCCAAGAATGATTGTATGAATAGACTAAATGAAGTATTAAGGGAGCTTAACGATTACCAGTCGCAAGAATTACGTGAGCAAATAAGGGAGATAAATAATAAACGCAGAATATTGGCAGAATCAACAGAAGAGCGTGAACGACGGCAAGAAAACGATCGATTGCGAGCAAGTAAAAGCAGAGCTGAAGAGTCACCAGAGCAAAGAGCTCAACGGCTTCTAATCATTCGATTACGAGCAAGTCAAAGAAGAGCTGAAGAAAATGAAGAAAGACGTCAGCAGCGATTAGAGGAGCAACGTCGCCGGAATGAAAGACGTCAAAGAGCTCTGCTATTGAACCCTTTACGAACATACAAATTAGCTGTCACTTCTGATGTATCCAATCACACATTAGGAAATTTTAATGTTGCTTGCTTGCATTGTAGCGCTTTGCATTTTCCAGAAGAACGTGTTAGCAATCGAACCCATAGAAATTCTTTCGGAGACTGCTGTTTGCATGGCCGCATTGCGCTGCATCCACCTAAATTTCCAAATGGGTTGGTGCGACTATTTCTTCATTGTCATCCAGTAACTGATGAATTTCATAAAAGAATACGTAATTTAAATGCATGTTTTGCAATGGCTTCATTCACCGTGGATGATAATCGAACCATAAACAATCGAGGAATTTATACGTTTATTGCAGCAGGGAATGTTTATCATAAAATTAACGTGGCTGCTCATCCAACTCAAAATTCACAAGGTGAGTTTGAACGACCTCGATATGGACAGATGTACTTCCTCGATAATGAAGATGCTGTCAATGAACGTGTCAACATTCCACTGAATAATGGAATTAGTGTCCCATTAATGAACCTGTTGGAAGGAATTATCCGCTCACAAAATCCATTTGTACAAGGTTTTATGATGATGCGAGAGGTTGAAGAAGAAGTGAACAAGCGTGCTGCTGAGGAAAGAACTGAACCACCTTACGTGAAACTTCTCTTTGCGTTGCCCGAGGGTGCAGACCACAGAAGGTATAACATTCCATTACAAAATGATGTTTGCGCCGTGGTCACTTTGAATGCCGATCAAAGTTTTCCTGATAATTCGACAGAGAGGTAAATCCATTGTTACAAGGAACATCGAACAACGGGTTGAGTCATTCACTTACCCTCTATTTTATCCCAAAGGTACTTTTGGATATTCCACAGATCTACCATTAAGAACTCCGCATGCGAGTCGTCGTCACCTTACAAGACTTAAATTGGCTCAATATAGAATTGCTTTTCGGCCACAATTTGCTCAATTTCTTCCACTCGAGAATCCTGTAAGAAATCCTGATCTGCGTCTCCTAAATTTTAACGCTCTACATTATGGTGGTAAACTTTTCCAACAGTACCTCGTTGACACTGCTATAACAGTTATAAAAGATCGAATTGTTTGGATTAAAGCTAATCAAAAAAAAATTCTTGCTGATAATTACGCTTCAGTTATTAATTTCATAAACCAACTTGCTGAACAAAAAAATGCTACTGTTGGGGAAAAACTTATACTACCTTCTTCATTTCCTGGATCTACAAGATATTACGCTAAACATTTTGAAGATGCCATGGCCTTAGTTCGTCGTCTAGGATGGCCGGATTATTTCATTACGATGACATGCAATCCTGATTGGTCAGAAATTAAGGAAGCAGCAAGAATACAATTCCATGATCAAAGTCTTTTAAATCAACCAAGTCAAGATAGACCTGACCTCATTGCAAGGGTCGCAAAAAAAATTTCATGAACTAATTGATGATTTGGATAAAAACAAATTTTTGGTAAAGTTGCAGCTTATGTGTACACTATAGAATTTCAAAAGCGAGGTCTTCCCCACATGCACTTGCTATTGATTATGTCTTCTCAAGACAAAATATATAACGTCGAGGAGCTTGATGACTTGATTTCTGCTGAAATTCCTGACGACGACACAATACTGCGAGATTTGATGATTAAATGGATGATACATAATCCGTGTGGAGAGCATAACCAAGAAGCTCCATGTATGATCAATAAAGATGGAAAAATGAAGTGTCGCTTCGGATTTCCAAAATTATTCAAAGATTTTACATCTTTAGTTTAAGATGAAAAAACCAATCATCGACGTCGCTATGATTCGAGAATGGATCCAAACAGTCCAGACTTTTCACATCATCATGCTGTTTATCGTAAGGATAGTCAAGGTAGACGAACAACAAGAGACAATCGCCATGTTGCTTCATATAACGCTTACCTTTTAAAAAAAATTTAATTGCCATATTAATGTAGAATACGTTGGTAGTATAAAAGGAGTTAAATATCTTTATAAATATGTTTACAAGGGACATGACTGTGCATTTGTCAAGGTAATTCAAGATCAACGAAAATTAAATTACAATGAAGCAGAAACATATGTGCAAGGTCGATGCATCACACCTCCAGAGGCATGCTGGAGTCTCTTTGGCTACGAAATCCAGAAAAAAAGTCACACTATTCAACGTTTAGATATTCATCTACCTGGACAATATCGAATGGCAAATATTGAACAGACGCAGGAAGATTTAGCTGACGTAGACCAAAGAGGTTCAACTTTAGAAGCTTACGTTAGACATAATTCACATTCGAAGCAGCAACAACAAAATCAAGTCCACAATGAAAATCAACAAGAAATACATTATTATTATTATTGGCGGCAGATGCCAGAGCACTTTAGGTGGATAGGAAGTAACAGTGAATGGCAGCCCAGGGTCAGGCGCCTTCGAGTTATTGGTAGAGTTCACAGCATAAATTTTGTTTCGCAACCAGAACTTTACCATCTACGGCTATTGCTCTACCACGTCAAGGATGCTACAAGCTTCGATGACCTTTTATTGGTAGAAGGAACAAGATACGCTACATATAAACAAGCCTGCCTAGCTAAAGGACTAACATATGATGATCAACAATGGGTCGAAGGTTTCAGAGAATCTGCCATGTCAAAAATGCCTTCAGTAATGAGAACACTATTCACACAAATTCTTATTCTTGGCACTCCTGAAAATCCTAAGGCTTTATGGGATATGTTCAAAGAAGAACTGGCTGAAGACTTTATTAGAGAGGCCAGACGTAATAACACTTCTATTGAAGAAGCGATAAAAAGAGCTTATCGGATCATTGCTTACAAATTGAACACAGAACTACAGAAGGTCAAAATTTCTGCTTCTGGGTACAGAGATACAATATGGACGATATAGACAATTCTGAAAATCAGTTGAATGAAGAAATAGTAAACGTTGATGAATAAGCAGAATTGGGGGAAAGCATGTATCAACGTCTTCGAGAAAGACAATTAGAAATTGTGGATCGAATTTTAAGTGCTGCTGAAGGTCAATCTGAGCAAAGATGCTTTTTTATTGATGAACCTGGTGGTGCGGGAAAAACTTTTATTTATAAGACACTATTCCACATTCTTTCTGGAAGAAATTGTAATGTAAAGTGCATGGCGTTCACTGGAATTGCGTCTATCTTACTTCCTAATGGTCGAACATCCCACAAAACATTTGGACTTAAAGTTCCTTTAACTGCTGAATCTGTTTCAAATATAAAACCAGGATCATCTTCGAAAGGCAGGGAACTCGCTCAAATTCAAGTTTTTTTAATGGATGAAGCACCCATGTTACCTAAGTATGGAATGCATAATATGGACCAATTGCTTCGCTCTCTGGGCAATCCACATTTACCATTTGGAGGAAAAATTGTTGTTTTTGGAGGAGATTTTCAACAACGTGCCAACAAAAGTGAACTGATAGATCTATGCATAAAAAGAAGTAACCTTTGGCAATATTTCCATCTCTTTTCTTTGACTGAAAATATGCGTGTCAGAGCAAAGAGATTTTGCTGAATATTTGTTGAAGGTCGGGAACGGAGAGTTGCCTGTAAATAATATGGACGAAATTGAGCTACCAGTAGATATTCTTTATAATGGAAATCTAATTGATGAAGTCTTTGGAAACTGTATTACTAATAATAGATTTCAAGATATGAAAGACAGAGCTATAATTGCTCCTTTGAACAGAGACGTAAAAAAATTAATGCCGAGATCATTGAAAAACTACCTGGAGATATCAAAATTTATCACAGCTACGACTCTGTAAAAGATCAACCAGAAGGAGCTCTTCAATTCACTTCAGATTTCCTTAATTCTGTTGACATAGCCGATTTACTGCCACATGAACTTAAGTTGAAAAAGGATACTATAATACTGCTTTTACGAAACTTAGACATTACAGAAGGGCTTTGCAATGGAACTTGATTAAATATTACAGAGTTGTGCAATAACATTATCATAGCTAAGATAATTACTGGAGAAAAATCGGGTCGAGAGGTACATATCCCAAGAATTACATTGGATTCTAGCAAAGGTCAACTTGGCTGTACCATGCAAAGACATCAATTTCCCGTAAGACCGGCATTTTCTATGACAGCTCACAAGGTCCAGGGTCAAACATTTGAGTACGTTGGTGTTGACTTACGAGCACCAGTTTTTATGCATGGAATGTTGTACGTCGCTTTTTCCCGAGTTAAAAGGAAAGGCAGTTTAAAAGTTCTTCTACCACAAGAAAATCACTCGTTATATAGTGTGGAAAGAAACATTGAATGATATTGATTCTAATAATAATGTACAGAATAATGTACAAATGGATACTGATGATGAACATCTATTTTTGGACATTCCAGACAACTTGGATGATTTCAACATGACTTTTTTATAAAATATTGTACAAAATTAAATTTTTAAATATATTGCTATATATATTTTTTTTTAATATATTATGTTTGTTAACCTACATGATGAGTTATAAGATTACTATTTTAGTTTCCCAATTTCATAAAATTCATTTCCAATTTCTAAATTAATATTGTAAAATGAAAATCTGTTTTTGTTTTTTTATGTAAAAAGAAAAATGTAAAATCTTATTAAAAAAATTATTTTTTATTTGAAACCGAGCTAAGCTCGGTCCCCCGGTACTTTGTGATTAATTGAAGCTGGTGATTAGTAACTTGATTGGTGTCTTGTATTTTGTTTTCCACTGTACCATACGACGATCAGTGAGACAGTCGTAGCGGTGGGTCAGAAGTGCGACAGAACCGTTAACAGTGGAAACACTGGACACTTTGTACAAGACTAGAGTAATTCGTAATTAATCTGACTTGGACAGATTAATCAAGGAGACCGTCATAACAATACCTTTAGAAATAAACGAACTAGCTTAGCTGACGATGTAAATAAAAATACTAATACTTTTTACAGTCGTGCAATATTGTGTTTTTATTGTTTGTTGTCAGTATCCGACACCGGAGTCAGAAAATTTTACCGTAATCGGAGAAAGGATTTTGTTTTCAAAATGTCTCGTCTGCTAATTTAATACACTATCACTAGAACTATTGTTGCTACTATACGCGGCAAATGTTTAGTAATCCGATTCAGGCGAAGCGCGTACTTTGAGTGTTATTTCGCCGGCTGTATGTAATGCACGGCCGTCATGATGGAAGCCATGTAATCTGTAACGTTCATCGTCGCTCGCGCTAATGTGTTGCGCATCCGTGCGAGTGTGTAAATAATGCGCTAAAATCTAAATTAATATACTACTTTTTGTCTGAGCTTTATTATATTAATGTATTCGGTATGTAATCCAGCTTACATGTTTCATGAAAGTCATTGCGTCGATTTGATACCGTCCCATTAATGGTAGTTTCCGTTGTTTCCTTTTGTTTTGTGTAATTCGAATGCCACCCCTCTATACGCAGTACACTGCCTGCGCCTATGTTATAGTACAGATATACGCCTACGTGTAAATAACTGTGCAACGCGATTCTGCACAAATGATCATAAGGGCGTTACTAGAGTTTAACTCTTTAATTCCGTTAGCGCAACAATTAATGTGGTTCCTTGTAGGCAGTATCCGCTAAAGACAAAATTACTGTTTGTTACAAACCGGCAACACTGGAACTAAGCCGTACCATAAAATTGTAACTTAGTTTGATTAATTCCAGAGAAGTTAAATTACATTTTCCTTGTAAAATGTGCATGAGGGAATGAACAGGAATTATTTGACGGTTTCCTCCTGTGACTATTAAACGGGATTAAATAGGACAGAGTTAGTAGCATTAATTTAAACAGAATTTAAATGTCACAAAAGGTATTTTTAACACGTATGAGATATAAATGAGCAGAATTTTGCGAACGATGTTTTGTTAACTACAGAAAACTGTTTTACAGAATTCCTGAATTCTGGAACAGTTTCGTTGGTTAACACCTACGGACTCAACTTTAGCTACAGTGTGGGCAAAAAGTCAACCGTTTTCTGCCAGCAGGTTAATTTTACTTCAATGTGTGATATTTTTAAAAAGTTACAAATTTATGTATTCTCGATCCAGCATACTTAATACGAAGATGAATCAATTATTCGAAGAATACTTTGTCATTATCATCATCTTTGGTAAGAATTAAACCAAAAACGTTTTTGTTCCGGTCACAAGCAGATAGGCTAGAGCTGGCCACTCCATCGCTTCTCCTTCTCCGTTCTTTCGGCTCATAATTCCATAGTTGTTCTGTCCACTCCGTTATGATGTTCCAATCATTTTAGCCGATATTGGGCAATTCTATTATGTAGAATAATAATATTCATCTCCTGTCGTACATCAAAATTTCTTTTGCTATCTTGAAGAGTACTGTATATCCTACCTTGTGCCTGAGAAATCTTATTTCGGCTACTTGAATAAGACTGGTCTGCAACTTTGTTAAAGTCCAATTCTCAGAAAAATGTGGGAAGTCAGGCGTGTTTCTTTCCTTGTTGATTTTAGAGTTCTACTGATGGTCCCACACATATGGTTGAACTTGTACAATTTCTTCACGACATCATTGTTTGTAATGTAAGATACATTTCAGCCCAGATATTAAAAATTACTGACCTGAGAATTTTTGTAATAATTAAAATAACTGAGTCAAAAGATACAGGATACAGCAGGATTGTCAGGCACAGCAGGATTTATAAGCTTACGGTTTTGTTCGATTAAATGAGCTGTACGTTTTGCAGCTAGGTACTCTCAATTGCTACAAGTGAAAAGTGTTAAATAACTCGGCATGCATTTGGACAGACTTCTTACATGTTGAAAACACAGTGACAAAAACAAACGGTTTCGACATACCATTACACATACGTATTGGTTGCTAGGATTGAGGTCACAGATGTCCTTCATAAACGCATACTACTCTATAAAACCAGTGTGGGCGGGCGGAATTCAGCTACATGGGACAGTAAGTAACCAAAACATAGAGATTCTACAGCGTTTCCAGAACATGTTACTCAAGACGGTGGTCAATCCCCATGGTACATGACATGGCCATATAACGTATAACGTCATACAGTAGGACCACAATATGTTTTCTGTCCGAAAAGACAATAAACATCGTTACATTAGTTACAGTAGACTCCAGCACACTCCAACGACATGGCAAGGAAGGTGCTGGATGACGCAGGACACACATGAAGACTAAAACGCTTCACACAAACAGCCATACCAAACAGTTTTTTTTTTACTTCATTTTATGCTAGAGTAAGAGTAAAGTGTTCGATGGAGAACCTCAAAATGACATGTATTTTCTTTGCTTTCAGTCACAAGGTTTACTTATTTTTGTTAAGTGTTCTTTTAACATACTGCAATAACGAAGCAAAGCTGTAAAAAAACTCGTTAGTTAAACAACCGATTACTAGAGTAGCCTAGTCCAAATACCATGGGTTAGTTTGGCGTCATTCAGTCTAGTTATGTCATTTTAAACGGCATATTTTGTATTGTTGGACAGCCAGACAGCATAAAACAAATGGCTGCATACAAAAGTTTTATCAAAAGTTTACTTACCGTTCCGCTAGAAACAAACTCATTTAAAAAAAAAATAAAATAAAACATATAACCAAAGCAAATGGATAAAAAACGTCCATTATAGATGGTTGACGTGATACATGAATAATTTACGTGACAGCAAAAGACCACCGAAATACCAAAAACAAAACAAGATACATATCGATTCCATATGGCAGTATTCACCCCTAAATTTTAATTAATACCTATAAAAAGTTAAACATATGTAACTTTTCAAATAACACCATATACAAAACACTTAGACCAAAAAATAATAAACCCCTAAGTGAAAAACAGGTGTAGACCTACGCAGGTTTACATGCAACAAGTGTCAGTTTTTTTTATATAGACCAAACAAGAAGGTCATATACTAAAATATTTAAAGAACAAATCTCGTTTAATTGTCTAGTAGCCAACCTAACTTAACAGGAGATTGCCCATCTTGCACAGGAATTCTTCGTCATTTAAACCTTGGGAGTTAAGTTCACTCTAATTACCTAAAACTGCCTACTTTTTTTTTATGATACTCACTCTCAAAGAGCTACCGCACACTGGAAACGTTTTGTCGGCCGACTGTTTTGTCGCCAAGGGAAAGGCACACATTCTTTATGTGAGTGCGCACACTGTAAGACACGACAGGAGCGCGACCGAATTGTCCTCGAGCTCAGGCGACAACCGCCGACATTTTTGTCCGCCGACTGTCGTGCGTCCTTGAAAAATACATTGATGTAGATGGGCCTACCGCACACCGAGGGCAAAACTGTCTCCCGCCATCAGTCAATGCCAGTATTGTGTTGTACCCAGTCGCCTTGTGCTGTCTAAATTTGTTCTCAAATATATTATTATTACGACAATTAAATTTGAAAATTTTAATTATTTGGTGTAATTTTTTAATGATGGAAGACACAGAAAGATTAATAGAGGAGGTGGAAAAGAGACCGGCGATTTACGATAAAAATTTAAAAGAATACTCAAACATCAATGTTAAAAAACAAATGTGGGATGAAGTTTGCGCTATGGTTATACCAAACTGGAGTGATCTGGATGGATTAAATAAAACAAAAGCTGGTAAGTTTTATACAATATTTATTTCATATTCTTTAATTTTTATAATTTTTACAAGAAATAAATTTGAAGGGTACAGGGGAAAAGTGGATTCCCAACTTTTTTTCAAATTTCAGATGGCTATACCTTCTAATGGAGAATTTCAAGTAGTTTAAAATAAAGTAGACAGTTTGGAGAATAAAGGCAGTTTGTTTTCATCTCCTTCATGGCCTTGTAGATGCCGTTCGGCCAGTAAAGGAGACGTCACGTTGGACACAGCCGGCGTCAGAATAGAAAACGCAACTACGAAGAATCACTTCTTGAATTGTTGAAAGAGAAGAAACTTGAAAGAGACACTACTGAAGCCGATGAAGACGTCAGTTTTGCCTTATCATTAGTACCGATACTACGATCCCTTGATGACGCCACAAAAATAGACGCAAAAATACAAATCCTAAGTTTATTGAAATCTTTAAAATTCGGAGTAAACAATCAGTTACCACATTTCCCCCCTTTTAATATGAACCAAAGTTACGATATCAACGGAAAACACCAAATGTATTCGCCATATCAAGCTGGGATGTCCGGGTATAATACAGGTCTGCAAAACTTCCAAAATACAACTACATCGAGTTCACACACCGGACACGCAAACAGAGAACGACAAATGCCAGCTTCTACTCGATTATATACCGATTATACTTCACCTAATAGCAGTGAAAGCATACTGACACTCGTACATAATTTCACGGACGAATCCAGTGATTCTTTTGTAAATTTGTAATCAAAATATGAGTATAAAAGATTCTTACTATTGCATTGATTTGATAAGTTGTAAATTTAATTTTAACAACTCGTCAAAAGTTGTTACATTCATTCTAAAGTATGAAAAAAACTTTTCTGGATGCTCCCGCAAGTCTTTATACAGTATAGCGTATAGAATTTTTCTTTCGTTAATCTCGAACTATAAATAGGATGCACCCAGTACTGCCTTTTTTTTTCTTTCGAAAACGAATTAATAAAGCAACAGTAGCAGCGGTTTCCACAAAATCCATTGCGAGACTGTCGCCGGTGCGTGCAGGATGGCTAAAAAACTGTTTTGTCTTTCTACTGTCGCGCCGCGCCGCAGACAAGCGAAAGACAGTCTGCCGACTGTCTTGCCCTCAGTGTGCGGCACTACAAATAGTGGTCACCAAAGACAAACACTTAGTTTTAAGGTGTTGATCGGGAGATCCTAATTCAACGTATTTTTCAGTTAACATCTGCAACCTGAAACCTATATAGGCCTACATCTCGGCTTCCGCAATATTGCCTCATCGTCTCCTAAAACAACAAATATATACTGTGACCTCCAGCGGGAACTCATATGTTATAGCAACTTCCACCGCGTAGTCGAGACTTCGTTCATGTATGTAACACTTGTGGGGGTAATACAACACTTGTTTCAGTTCTTTAGTAATGGATATTTTTCTCTATATATTTCAAATTTTGTAATTCAGCCAGATATATTTGTACAAATCTCCCTAAGAGTACAAATTAATTTTAAGTAAATATGCAATAAATGTGCTTTTCAAAATATAGAATTTCTTAACACATAATTAATATAAGCTAATATGAGCTAATGATAAGTAAATAAATATTTAGTATTTCAAATTAATATATAAATATACGAGTAGGTATGGAGAACCATACATGACTTCCATGTTCTAAGATTCACATTTAAAATCATTTTCGAAATGAAATACTTCATAGAAACTACTTCTTTCTATGTCTTAACCACAGTACTGTGGTCACTAACGTAGCCTATACCATCTCACGTTAGCGCACTCGATTTTTACTGATGATGGCAGTCGATGGCACTGCCGAAACGTCTGGTTTTGCAGAAAACATTGGACAAAGGCCAAATAGCCTGGGAAGGAATTTTAACAACAAACTACTTCTTTGTTGCCGATAACGTTGTACACATATAAAAATTATCCCCTCCCGTTCAACTATCATTTTCATTTATAGAAAATTACCCCTCCCCTTCAACTACCCTTTTCTTTTATAGATATTTCATCTACCTTTCTACAGTGGATTATTATGACCTTCTTTTCAGGATACCTTATTTATCAAAATTAATAACTTTACTCTTGTAAAAATATAAAACGTTACAGGTAAACTACTCTTTCCCCATAACCGATCTTCACCAAAATCAATAGGCCTTGAGTCCTCTACAACTGAGGACATATGCAAAAAGTTATTAGTTCTGTCTGAATTTGCGGCAGTTATCGTTCGCCATAGAGAAAAATCTACACACAGAGACACAGACACACACGCAGATACACGTGCGCGCGCGCGCGCACACACACACACACACACACTCTTTTTGGAAAATGACTGTTCTTCTTGTTTTAAGGGTAGTACAATCAGCATCAGCCCTTATCTCGAATACGATTTTTTTCGCCATTTCCTTACGGAACATGAAAGTAAAAAACATACAGCGTCTACTCACCCACTATAATGTGTGATGTGCTGTGATGTGTGTTCGCTACGTGTATAGGATCCCACTATCCCCCTGTTAAACGAACAACTTCATTCAATGTTTTTGCTTTTTTTCTTAGATCTGTTTTATAGTACAAGAAAAACCCGTAGGGTGGCGCGACGTCTACCGTATTTTACGTAAATACTATCGCTGGTATGGTTTATTTTGGTCGAAGAAATCATCGATCGCTAATGCCTACTTGCCTATTATACCTAATTTTGCCAAACTTCCTCCTAGTCAATGAGCTACTTACCTAATTTGCAACAATCTAGTAAACCGTGAGAGCAGATTCAAATTTGTTGGATTAGAAGTAAGTTAACGAACTTCAACGGCTACATGTTGTAGTATACTAGGGAAACTCCAACCAATCCACATTCAAAATAATATTATGAATATTGATTGATATTATTAAAACTATTTTGTCATTAGAGTAATACATAGGTTAGAATAATGGGTAGGATTATTTACATAATCCACAATTTATGTATAACATATGTATATTAATAGACACAAGAATGTTCTGTATAATGTACTTTGCATCGATAGGTAAACTGTAACCCCTCTTTCAATTTTTTATGCTTCACCCAAAAAAAAAAACAAAATTTTTTTTTCAAAGAGGGGCCACTAGTTATTTAAAACTAGGCCGAGGGCCTAGAGAAGCCAAAAATGCGCTGGGTCCAGTGGGACGGGACTTGCAATTAAACTCGATGGTTAAACAACAATAACAAATTTTATTAGAAATTTCAAGTCTTGACATTCATGCATATGAGTAGTAAAATTCATAACTCTTCTTTAATACAACATGTAACTTCCAAATTTCGACAAACCCACATTAATATTACATATACAACTTTAAATTTTTTCTCTCCCCTTTTTTTGAATTCAATCTTGATACAAAATGTAATTTTTTGTTTAATTTCCATAATGCCATTTTTAAGCGGAAATTACAACTTTTAATTTCTGGTTCAATGCTAATGCATTATATAAGGCTTAGATCTCGGTAATCTGATACACAATATAACTTTAATAGAATTAAAAAAATTTCATTAAAAACTTCTAATCCACTCCCTGACATTATAACATTCTTAAAATATACATATGTAACATCATAATTCATAATTCAATAATTTCTCATAAATACACATAAATACAACATAAATCAATATACTTACATGAATACACATCGAACACACATATACATATATATATACCACACACACATGTTCGCCTGACCGACAGCCTATACATATATATTTTCACCATACCTCAGGAGAGTGTGGAAAACCCCAGTATCTGTCACCAAGACCCCCATCCCAAACTACCGTAATCGAATAAAGTGCCCAGCAAGCCTTAAAAACCTTTCATTTAAGAAAACAAATCCATTAACTCGTCCGAGTATAACTGAGTTACAACCAATGAAATAATTACAAGTATGAGAAATGGCCGAAGTCAATTTGGCAATACAGCCCGAACAACTCTTAAGTTACAAGCATACAAAAATTTAGGTTTTGTTTCCCCAAATAGTAAGGTGCCATCGCAAGGCCAACATGACTGCACGGTCTTATAGAATGAATATTTCTCAGCTTCTTTTATGCTCTTACAAAAATACAATTTGAGCAAAAAACCCAGTGGGACGTAACCACCAGAAAATAACATAGAACTGATACTGATTTTACAACTTTACATTTATAATTGAAGAAGTGAGAACCGGTAGTGCTCATATTAACAAAACTCAACCATTAATGCACTGGCTATGGCAGTAAAAAAAAGATGAAAATTTACTTATTACAGAATTAATAAACAGCTAACATAAGTTTTATAAAATGTATAATAAAAATTTTAATAAAATTTTCTAATATAAAACCTACTAAAACATATTTGAGGCGTTCATAGAGAATTGGGTTGACCTCAGGCACGGCCATGCGCCCGAACCAGATGCAACAAAATTTAACATGTCAGAGACCTGTGGATGAAGGCACCAACAGGTGACGGTCGCAGGTTCAAGCACCCCAAACCTTTAAATAATAAAAAAAAAACCCATATAGATCTATATATATAATCAAGAAAATCCCCCAACAAAGTACCCCGGCACCCATGCAAGCATAATTAACACCCATACAAATCAGTAACATTCAGTTTCGCCCACTTTTGCAGTAAGAGAAAAATTTAACATCAAAATCGGGTGACGCATGACCCCGTCTGGGTTTACACTTAGTCTGGGGGCGTAAGCAATTGTAAAGTGATACTGACAAAATTTATAACCCCCAAATGTCCCGCTGGACTTGTGCACAAACGAAACTTTTAACTGGAGCCACTCCAGGAATAATATCACATGTTCTAAATTGTAGCGGCCAAAAATATTTCTTAAAGGCTTAAATGTCACCTGGTTATAGTACGAGATGGAGTAAAGCCTTACACCAAAAAGAAACCCTAACAACAAACTCGAATTTTGGACGATATTTAATAAATAAAAATCGTAATCACGCTGAAGTATACAAATCTTGAACCTTTATACACAGGTGATTAAGATACACATTGTAATGTAATACAACATTACGTACATATAAAAGTCACACTGAATTACATTAAAAAGAAAATTCTTTCTCCTCAAGTAAAAAACTAATTACTGTATATAAAAAATAGTGTATAATAAATAACATCTTAAAATAAAGTAAGCCTACACATAAATAATATGATATTGTTTATCAACGTTGTAACATATAGAAAATATTAATCTAAATCACCAACTGTAAGGTTGGGTTAAATATTCAAAATTATAACAGTAATAAGTGATTGTGCAACTGATTAATAACACTGAATCATTTAAATTATTGAAATAGAAATGGTAAAAAAGCCTTCGTACGAGATAGACGCATTCGATGTTGCTCCGAGATAAATAAAAAAAATAAAAAAGAATTAACTTAAAGATAAATGAAATGAAACTAATTTATGAAGAGGAATTATATACTAAACGAAATAATAATACCATACTAAAATTACCAAATACACTTTAAAAAGGTTCCGAAGACTTTTGACATCTGAGTCAACGTATTGGTGACACTTAACCATATTATTTCGTCGAAACAACACTTAAATACTAACAAATACAATAATTAATCACTTATTATAATTGTAATTTTTTTAATACCTCAATACGGGGAAACACTGAATGACACATCACTTAGTGAACAAAAGAAAAGGACATTGACCAATAATGTTATACACGATAAAGTAAACATTAAATATTATGTCAGAACACGTTATTTTCACTGTAGATAGAAAAAATATAGAAAATAAAACTGAAACTTTGGACGGACATAATTTTTATTGTAGGTTTGTAAATAAAACATAGTGAACACTGGTCCTAGTGGTGATTAAGCGAACTAACTAGAGCAGTACAGATTGAAATAATTTGTTTTCATAATTCATATTTGTAAATTGTTTATGTTAGTTGTTAAGTATTATTATTTGTTATTGTTTTTGGGCATAATTCAATTCTGGTTGTATCAAAGACCCGATGCCCTGAGAATTCACTTGTAAATATTATTTGTAAAAAAATTATTAAACATTATTAAAAATAATATTTTTGAAGAAAGCAAACAAAAGAATCGAATTGTTTTATTTTATTTTATTTAAAATACAAACACAAATACGATTTAGTGAAATTACATAAAACATAAATTATACACATATTATTTTATATTTTAATATATGGATGCTACTGAAGAGTTTGGAATACATAAGGCATTTAAAACCAACCCACGTTCCATATAAAATGAGCAAGTCAATGCTTTGTATGATACCGCGATGAGAACTCGTGTATAAGCTGACCCACACCACATGTCACGCGGGCCGTTATTGTAGTCAGCGTCCGGCCACACACGACACGGTGTACACCGTTTAAGTAGCGTGTACGCAAATCGGTTTTAGCTTATGATATGTGTTTCACTCAATTAAAAATTTCAATGTTTGACGATCTCTTATGAGCGATATATGTTTGATGATGGAACGATCGTTCCGAAACGCGTCACATAGTTACTAGAAGACGGAACTGAAATAAGATAATACTGAGGTTGAACAGCAGCTCCGTTGTTATCAAAATAACATAGTAGCTTAGCTGAAGAGAACACGACTTACCCTGGAAAGAGTTATGCAGATTTAAACCGAAGGAATTTCTTGAAAAAGTGAATTATTAAATTAGATAATGATAGTATAAAATATATATTTGTGTAACGTTAATCGCGGGCCGGCTTTATAATTGATGTGCCATCAGATGGGCGTAAACCAACAATGCAGTGAAGTGTGTAATGGACCAATGTAGCGGACGGTCCACGCGATTGAAACCCTCACTGACCCTACAAAGGTACACACACAGTGTCCATCGATCACGCAACTCTGGGCTAACCTCATTAACTAATCGTGGCTGCTGTAGAATTATGTGTGTATATACACATATACATACAATGTACATGTAAAAAACTGAGGAACCTTTGTATGTGTGGGTGTGTGTGTGTGTGTATACGCGCGCGTCCAAATTTATAACGAATAGAGTTTAAATTGTTTACACCCACGCTTAGTAAATTCCAAAATTGAGTCTATGACAACTGACCTGGAACATATTTGA
The DNA here is from genome assembly GCA_034769895.1 of Magicicada septendecula. NCBI lineage: Eukaryota > Metazoa > Arthropoda > Insecta > Hemiptera > Cicadidae > Magicicada > Magicicada septendecula. The sequence goes on from CM068372.1 coordinate 119,571,349, forward strand.
ACCCGCGTTGATAAAATTTCGTCTCTCTGTCGTTCTTAACGAGAAATTTTCCGTTCGTTTATGTGTATGTTTTACTAGAGGAATTATTTTATTTCGAAAGCAGATTTTATTCCGTACTGGCATGTTAAGGTTTTGTGAATGTCAGTTTATATTTAACTAACAGATTTCTCTGTAATAAAAATACGCATTCAGGTAGTTTGAGTATTTATAACTTATGCACAGAAGTCAACCGTAGATTAATTTATAATTTATTGTTGCGCATTAGTTTAAAACTTAATTAATACAAAGGCGTACTAAAAAGTCCATAAGCTATTTCACTATTTCCGAAGTTGTGTAATAGTTGACTTAAAAAAAAACTATGCTCGATTTATGAAAAGGAATTGAAAAAATCGTAACATAATTCTTAATTATTTAATTTACATTGTAATAATACAAGATTGAAAATTGAAATAAGATATTGAAATAAGAAATAATTGTTTTGTATGTAACGTTATTTGGGCTGTTAGTTAAGACTTGGTATAAAGATGTTACGTTATTTGGGCTGTTAAGACTTGGTATAAAGATGTTACGTTATTTGGGCTGTTAGTTAAGACTTGGTATAAAGACGTTTCGGCTTCGCCAGCGGATGCTATCTTTAGAGTAAAATTGTTTTAGCAGCTGTTCGCCAATTATTTTTATTTATTCCGGCTATACAATGTTTATACATTTTCCGGAACCAAAGATTACAGAAGTGACTGAATTCTTATCTTCCACTGCTGCTTATACTTCCAAAGATCTTCTTCAATTTCTCGTTCCCTCAATATAGTCTGAATTTCTTCTATACAGGTGATAGGTGGTCTTCCTCTTTTCTTTCATCTTGGTGGGGTCCATTCCATAATTCTCCTTGGCAGTCTTTCCTGTGTCATTCTTTTCGTGTGTCCATACCGCTGTAATTTTTTTGTTTGGATAAAATCAACAATTGAATTACCTTCATTCTGTCCTTAATGACTTCATTTATAATTTTCTCACGTCTGGATATTCTTGCCGAACGTCTCCAAAAATCCATCTCTGCTGTCACTAATTTTGATCTTGTGTGTTTAGTAGTAGTCCAAACTTCTGAGCCGTAAGTCGTGATACTTCTAACAATGGTTTTAAATATTTTGGTTTTAGTTTCTGTTGTAATTTGCTTATCCAACAAGATTCCACTTAAAGCAGATATAGCCATCTTTCCTAAATTAATTCTCAATTGAATTTCTTTGTTTTGCTTCCCACTGGCCGTACAAAATAATCAAGTTTATTTAAACATTTGTCATAGCGTGACACGAATTTTCCGATACCACTGCTGTAAAATCCTCGTCCAACATCCGATAACCAATTGCGCGTTGAATTTTGCACTTCTTCATCAGTGTGGTATCCACCGTTCGCAAAGGCTTCTTCCATAGAAATGAACACTTGGGAACCATAGGACAGAGGTTATACTGTAGGCAGGGTGTTCCCACTTCTTCCATTCAGATTTTCTAAATCCCTTCGTGTCGTGTGCCAAATGATGTGAGCAAATGTTTCGACTTTGCAAAAGCTCAGTGATGATTTAATTTACATTTCCATGCAAAATACCCAATTCAACGGCAAGTTCGTCTACTTTTATTCTCCTGTTTGTAAGCAACAATTGGTGAACCAACGACGTTGTCATCTATTGTTAAATTTTGATGGCCTTCCTAGCCGTCCTCTAATCCGTGGAACCATTACGAACAACATTAAATATTTTTCGACAGCCTCGCGTAAAAATTCTGTCACCATAAACTTCCCAATGGCGATGAATTTCACTAGGGTTACACTTTCTTACACACAGATATCTAGTCACTATGTAAATTTCTAATTTGGGCGGTACTTGCAAATAACGTAACATGTTTCGCGGCTAACAACGGACTAACCGTTACTACAAAGAGGAAAACATTACTACAGTTGATAATAACTAATTAAATTTTTGACTGCTTATCGCATAACTTGCATCACCATTTGCCATGTAAAATTTTGGTTTCCTACAGGGTTTAAAGCGACTACGAGAATTTTTCAGATTAATTTATCATAGAGAATTTGTCTTCAAAGGGAGAATGCTCTTTCCTATTTATTTTTTTTCTGTCCTTGTTTTCGTCAAGACTACGTATTACAGAGTTTATGACTTAATCTCTACATGCTTTCTTTTCACCGTGACAAACTAGTTTCCTTTTATTGACTTCATAATGATGTCTGCTCAACAAGAAAGTGCTTCCTGCACATGGTAACGAAAAATGCAACCTTTACTTCATTTGTGTTCATCAAAGTTATTGCAGGAAGTTTTATAAATAAGAATGTTCTAGTTGTAGTAAGAGATTCGTTTAGATGTATGACAGTAATACATCACACCTGGGATTACAATCATCACAAAATGCTTAAAATTTGTCTTAAAGATTTCTTTGTTGACTCGAAAACTTCATCAGACGAATAACGACAAACTGTCAGTGGACAATTCCCTCCCCCCCCTATTATGATTACATTTACCCATTAGTCTGTATTTGTTTAATGAATAGATTGAAAACTGGTAAATGATATTAAAAAAATCGTTATGCAGTTTTATTATCACTCCCAAATCAATTATTCGATTTTGTTGACAGGGTTTCCACAGAGTTAGAAAATTTGTCTTGTGAAAGTGTGAGTTCTATGTCTTGATAAGCGCGTTATCGATTATCAGTAACTACATTTGCAGGTTAGACTGGATCAAAGGCATAACGTGGAGCGAGGATGATATTACAGGTGTACGCTCGCCTCCCAAATACAGTTGCTGTTATCTTGATTCCGTCCCAGTAATTTTCGGACATTTCGTTACCTGAGACCATGGTAGGACAGAAGATTTTGGTCTCCGGTAATAAAACGTATATTCAAATTAAAGACTCCGTTTCAGGTCAACGAGTGAAACAGTTTTTCAAATCGACATATAAATTCTGCATAGAAAAAAGATAAAAACAGATAAAATAAAAAGATAAGATAAACAATAATCCTTATTCATGAATCTTTTCCAAGCTCCACCTCAATAGACTCGAATCTCAGCTAGATCCCCACCTTGGTGAATATCAAGGTGGCTTCAGACAAGGCAGATCGTGCCCGGAACAGATCCTCAGTCGGAAGTTGATCATTAGATGTTTCCTTCAAAGAAATATCCCCCTCTTCATAACCTTCATTGATTTTCAGAAGGCCTATGATTCAGTGGAACTAGAGACCCTCTTCCAGTGTCTGCAGAAAGCGGTCTCGATCCCAAAACTCTAAATTTAGTTAAATTAACTTTAACCGACACAGTTTCCAAAATTAAATTCCTAGAAGAACGTAATGACCCCTTCCCAATTCACACTGGTGTACGTCAAGGGGATGGACTCTCCCCTATTCTCTTTAACTGCGTCCATAAAGTCAATACCACTAGGGTTTGAATAGGTAACAAATAAATAAATATCTTGGGGAAAACATATCCCGAAACAGCTCAGACAAAGAATCCTTTAACATAAGGAAACTTAAATTAGCAAAGGCCTTTACTCTAATCCGGGAACTGTACGGAAAGAAAAACGTTTCCAGAAGTGCGAAAGTCCGCCATTATAGCACTGTGATTGGGCCGGTGATCATGTATTTAGTGGAAACAATGTGCTTTCAAAATTTGGAACCTCTTCTTAAAAAAACCGAAGACGGGTACAGACAGACCCAAAGAAGAACTGTACGGAAGTGATCTAGAAGACCTGGAAACGGCTTCCCGAAGAAAAAGATTGACATTTCTTGGACATATGGTTCGGATGGATCGGTTCAGATTAAATAAACAAATTTTCAACTATATTTGGCATAGCGTCTATAGGATTTTAGATAGGCTACGGATACGCGAAGTAAATAAGTTATTTACTAAACATAGGTCTATGTATTATTTTCATCCAAATATTTTAAGCACTGCAACAGCTACATGATTTATAAAATAGACGCTCGTGTCAACGATTAAGCTAAGCGTGGTTTGATACTTGTGGCTACTAAATTACATCGCCGTATAACGTTCAGTGGAGCGTTGTACATACAACAGCCAATTACAGGGAACAATTCGATCCAAACTACCGCACAGGATACGACGCGGCGGATACAAAGGCTACGTTAAATGTTTTATTTATTACTGCGTTTTCCAGGAGTGAGCGGATCAACGTAGCCTTGGGCGAACGTCATTAAACTGAACTTGTTTTCCACAAAATAAAATGTGTTACCTGCCGAATATTACTTTTAACGTTCTCAACGCTCTACGAGATTTGCGGTTTACAAAGTATGTGATGTATGAAGTTATTTCCTGCCGTTCAAAAAGCTTGAATACCAGATATTGTAATTAATATGGCAGTTGATTGATATGCTTTGTAATAATATTACTCTAGTGGCCTGGAAGTCATCGCCCATATATAACAATTTTTACCTTTTCTGAATGGTATATCAGTATCTCCTAGTACATACGAAACAAATTTTCCAAATAGATTTTGTATCAGATATTAATTACTTACTGGAAAGGAATTTAAAATTACTTCAGTCATGAGCTATTAATGGTTATCTATGTATATTTACGTGGCTAAATTTAACCTTTACTGACTTAACTAATGCTATAAACAAATTTTCAAAATAAGTTTGCGTATAGCCTATTAAGTCTAACTTTTTATAATACACAATCGATAACTCAAATCTCGCTAACTCAGAGTCGAAATCATCGACAAGTAGAATATTTCTCTGTTTCCTTGACCAAAACTGCATAACTAGAAAACGATATATCCAGAACTGAGACGCTATCTCTATGTAATTTTGTGGCAAAATGTTATTAATATTTTACCTCTACTACTCGGAATAACAAAAGTCTTATCTCTGTAACTCGAATAACGATGTCTTAGTCGAATTTTATTAAGATGGTACCTCTGTAAGTCGAAGGTTATCTCTAAAGAATGTTTTGTTGAAGCCGCGTCGAAGCAACTGCCCAAATAAACATGATGTAACCTGCCGCTCAGTAATGCATCCTGCGCTGTACTAACAGTTCAGTAAGTGTTGTGCAATAAAACAGTTCACCGGAATATTATCTTAGGGATTTTTAAAATTGGTGTTGTTTTAAAAAGAGTGCCAAAAGGAAACTATAAGCTTTAATTGTGGGTAATATCACAAAGATTATTCAGGCGCTGAATGAAGGCATTACGAAGAAAAAAGACATTGCCGCCTCAGAAGTTGATATCCCATGCAGTAATCTGTCTACGATCCTGAAAAATAAGGAGGGACGTCTGAAGTGCGCAACCGCAGATATTCTTTTATGTAAAAAAAAGAATTCTGAATTCCCTGACATTGAATAACGTATGCTTAAATGGTTTAACTCTTTGTTACCCCACATGAATTTGGCAATTTTATCAAAATTGTTGCTCACTTTTTGAGCTATGATGTCCACAAATTTTTAAAATGTAACAATATATTCAGGTTGTGGTTTAATTCTATTTAATTTGATACTCCACATCAGTGGCGGCTGATGGTTCCAAATTTTTGTGGTTGCAGTAACATGTGGTTGGAGTCGTGTAAGAGGGTTTGGGATAAAACATCTTTTAACATCAATTGTGTTAAAATTGCTTATTTAATCTCCACTTAGAATATTTCTCATACACTGTATAATTTGTTTTCTGTTGTACAGAGAAACCATATTCACACTTCGAGATTAAAAGTTCCATCTCGTAGGTACAGATCGCGGTAATCGTTTTCTGTTTCATCTAACATCTTGGTTCGCTGAGGATTACTTGAAAAGAAGGAGGCCTACATATTCCCTGTAAGCTTAAAAAGAAAACGCGAACGCTCCGATTAATTGACGCCGCATTCATCAGAAATTAATTAAGCTGGTGGGCGTAACAATGTACATATTCTGCCTTTGGGAAATGATTTTGACAATAGCTTGGACTCCACCAGATGATCCAGCCATTACGGATGCACCATCGTAAGTCTAGGCAATCAGTTTTGCCAGTGTTTCGTTAATTTTATGATACTCAAGCTGTTCAATGGTGCAGGCTGCTAGAGTTCTGGCATCATGTTTCTCAGGTGTGAAAAATCCCCAGAATCTTTCAACAGGTTTACCTTTCACAACATATCTGTAAACCACAGCCATCTGAAATATGTTAACAATGTCACTGGTTTCATCAGCAATTACTGCTAAAATGTTAGTTTCTTTAATTTCCTATGATATTTTCTCACGACAGACCTCTACCATTATTTTAGAAAGCTCATTCTGCACCGTTTTTGACGTGCCTTTAAATACATTAGCACTTTCTAAATGAGTTTTTAAAGCACCATCGAGTTCTCCACTAAAACCAATTAAGGCGCGAGAAGTTCCCGGGTTCATCGACATGTCAGATTCGTCGTGTCCCCTTAAAGCTAACTCGAAAGATCCGCAAAAACGAACACAATTTATAATAATATTTAACACGTATCTATTATGCCTCATCTTTTCATTATGTAAGGCAATATTGCGTCTATACTGTGAGTCAAACTGTTCTGCAATATTTACTGTTCCAACAAATGCTAATTGAAGAGCGATTTTTACATAGGCTATACGTTTGAAGCGTGATGGTTTTTCACTCGTTCACTTAAATGATTAATATCTGTCATACCAGACTTAGTCCAGAGTTGTTCTCCACAAAACAACAAACAAGGAATACAGAACAGTGCATCCCACACAGCCAGTCAGTTTTTGAATAATAATCAGACTTAAATGTTCTATAAAATCCCCTAGTACCAGAATAGATTGTTAAATCTGGTAAAGGGTGTCCTAAAATTTTAATTTCAAGTTTTTCTTCGAGGCTGAGGTGGGAAAACGGTTTATTTATTAGGTTCACAACAGAATTCATGTTTGAAATGTTATTCCTAATTAATGCTATTACAACGCGCACCAAACACTGACATTCACAATAACAAAAAAAAAGTAAACTTTAATAAACCGCCAATTTGTAAACGATAACCGAAAACAACACTGTCGTAAAGCACATACGTCGGGCCACACTGAAGGGAGAGTGGAGTTGGAGAGAGAGAGAATGAGAAAGTAACGTTGGACTGACTGCGCACGCACCTCACGTTGCAGCCTGGCGTGCAACCGCCTTCCTTGTATAGTCGAGATATGTGATTGTACACGTATAGCCTGCGTTTCGCATTTGAGCGCTTGTACGCCGCTGCCATATAACTATCATGTTGTAGAAGACCAGTGCACCACCACGCTCGGCCGACAAAGCTCGCGTTGCTTTTAAAGTGTAAATTTTTCGTTTTCGAGCAGCGTGTTGACTGATAATGTATTGGGCGTATAACTGGTATACGTGTACGCACACTAATGGAAATACTTGTTAACACTGTTAATATGTTAATGAAAAGAGTCAATAAAACTGGTGGTTGTGCAACTTTGCAACCTGATCACGAGCACCTGCTCCACATGAAAATTTTGCGATTTTATAAAAACTTTCGCCCACTTTTTGCACCCTGACGTCCAATAACTTTGAAATTCTTAAAAAAATGAACACTATTTTCAGATTGTGGTTTAAATTCTCTTTAGTTTGGAAACTCACATGGGCTTTTGCTATTGTTTCACACTTTTGATCCTCACATGTTTGCCTCCCACGCCTCTATTTTTCGAGGAATCAGTCTAAAAACAACAGGGTTTTGTCGAGTAAAAGTATCGAATGCATGCCACGTTTTACGAATATCGGTCGATGCATTCAAAAGTTATCGTGAGACATACCCCAAAGAGATAAGACACATAGGCAGAAAAATGAGGAGGGACGTCTGAAGTGCGCAACTGCAGATATCCTTTTATGTAAGAAAAAAGTGTGCTGAATTCCCTGACACTGAAGTGGTTTAACTATTGTAGTGACAAAATCGTCAACGTAACAGGTTCGATACTTAGAGAAACAGCTATGAATTTCGTTAAAATATAGGGTCTAAGGTCACGAGGACTAAAATGATAGTCATGGTGGGCTTAAACATTTTAAAAGTAGAAACAATATTGTTATTAAGAAAGTCCGTAGTGATAGTGTGTATGCTGAGTAGTCACGCAACCAGGTTCCTTTGGTAATGTCGGCATACGCACAAATTTGTCTCTCTTACTATGGACTTGTTGCTTACTTCTCATTTTCTTCTACAGTTTTGTCTAACTTACTGATAGTACTTTTTATTTACGTATAGAACTTAACAATTTATCGAAATATGCAGTCTTTCAATCAAGCACATAAATCGTCAATACTGCAGACAATTTTTGTGCATGGTAAGCAAATCATAGAAATGTAAAACACGTTAGAAAAAACAACGTAAACAAATCGAAATATCAAAAAATAAATGTTTATCAGTATTTATCTGTGGTTTATTTTGAAGGTTTTACACATCATTTGCATCGTACAGTTGTATAAATTAAAATATTAAAACCAAGTAATTTAAGGTTATTAAGTAAATTATATAATTTAAGCGTATGCATGAGTAAAAAATATTTTCAGCTGTTTAATTTACTAATATCCTACGGCGCGGCATGTGTTAATTTTCTCATCGAATACATTAAAAAGGTGTTAAAATCCTCGTACAGATGACATCACGAGCTGAAGTGACTTAGTCGTGCGAGTAGGAAAGCTGTAGATTATTTTTTATATATTAATGTAGCTTAATTACGATACGGTTATTTACGGGCTGCTGTTTCGCGCTTTTAAATCGATTATCTGTTTTTAATTAACCAACAAAATTCAGTGTCGCTAATTCAAAAAAAAAAAAACCGCTGTGTGAGTATATGGTTTGTGGTGCGCATGATCTCCCGTGAAAATACGTTTCACAGTATAAGAGGAATTTAAAACTCTGTAATTGGGTGGTTAAGATTTTTTCTTTTCGTGGATGGCAGTTTGACGTGTGTGGTTTGAGTAACTCGATTAAACATGGGATCGTGGGTTCGAAACTGTATAAGTGTGTAAACGCGTATTTCGTCGTTCGGGCAACCGACTTTAACAGGTTTCTGGCCTGTTTCTGTTGTTGTTGGCGATCTACGTGTAGAAGTGAGCTCAGTACACCCCAATTATGTGCCATGAAGGTAATATAATGGGGCATTATCTACATTGCACAAGACATGACATCGCTATCAAACGGATAACAAAATAAAAGGGCTCAACACAATACGTAAAAATAAACTATGGCCGTTTTGTGTGTAACCTATGAAATGAGGCATGGAAAAGAAAGCAAAGGAAAAGAAAGGAACACATGAATAGCTGGCATACGATTTCTGAGTAGAATGGCGGGACAAACAAGAATGCATAGGGATAGAAGTAGTCATATAAGAGTGAGCTAAAAACATAAAGCATAAATAAGAGAATGAATGAAAAAATTAAAAAATTAGACAAGAAGAATGTAGCCTGCTTAAATTTCTAAAATGGCATTAAATATAAGCAAAAAGACGAAAACCTTGTGGCGAAAAAGGTGGGAAGATCAATTCCTATAATGTGAGCCTAAATGGAAGGAAAGAAGCAGAGGACATAATATACCGCATTAATAGAAAAATTGCATATAGATAACTGAAAGGTAATATAGAAGCGATATAAATAATATAATAAGCGATATAATTTTGAGAAGGTATAAGAAGTTACAACATATTGAGCATTTCAAGAAGATATAAGACAATATCAGAAATGAGAGTCCGTTAGATAATACAGTACGGACTACGGACTAAAGTTCGACAACTTCTCTAGCTTGGGTGTATGTAAAGGATGAACGAGGATCGATTGCCAAAATAATGCTGCACTAGTAACAGAGGAGAAGGAAGAGGGAAGATAGTCCCAGGAAGTGTAATAGGATGGAATTAACGTGGAAAGACAAGAAAAAATGAGTTCAAAATAGGGTACAAACAAACTAAATCTGATCACTGAAGTCCATATTAAATCAACCAATTAAGTTACTCCGATTAATTAATTAAATTAATAACTCCATATTAACTTAATCTGAAACAAGTTAAATATAGCATCTTTAATGATACAGTAAAAGCAAATCAATGGAAAATGTTATGGCCATCTTAAACGAATGTTACGGGATAAAATGTCCTAAGCAGTACGGAATTATAAGCCGAAAGGGAGTCGGGCGAGGATATATAGAGAACCGGAAAACCGGATTGGAAAAAAGTATTAGAAAACTGTCTAGCTACGGCTAACTGGAGATTGGGAATTACAAGACATCAAATGGGGCTTAGAAACTACATAAATAAATAAATGCACGTGGACATACTTTTATGTCAGTATTAAGCTAAATTTATATCGTTTAATTTTTAACAGAGATAATAATAAATCAGGTTACAGTTATTACTTAAATCTTGCTGTATATAAGTCATTAGGTATCTAGCGTTACTAAGTAAGGAAAACTATAAAGGGAAAAATATTGTTTTTTAGTCATATTATCCAAATTCGAAGCCAACAAATTTCATTTGAAATTTTCAGCGTAAAAGTTTGCGAAAACGATGTAAGTGAAGATTACGGAAGATGATGGGTGAGGGTTATAATTAATTGAACGATCGAAGCGAGTTCTCAGTTTTAAACTCGACCGTTTGGCATTTGTCTGTCTGTCTATCTGTGTATCAGTCTGACCGTTTGGAGTATGTTTCAGTTTTGATAGATCAACTAATATTTGTAAAACTTCGATTACATGTCTGCACTACCTAATGTTATTAATTACATTACCGTACAAAACCATATTGCTTTTTAGAATTATCACCCGAATATAGGGGAGGGAGAGCCAAAAATATGAGGGGATAAAATTGTGAAAAAATCAAATTTGTCCATGTGGGATATCAAATTAAAGAAAATTTTAACCACAATCTGAATATAATGTTCATTTTTGAAAATTTAAAAATTTAGGACGTCATAGCGAGAAGTGGGTGAAAGTTTTGAAAAAATCGCAAAAAATAGGTGAAATATCAAATTAAAGGTAATTTTAACTAACATCTTAAAATAGTGTTAATTTTTCGGAATTTCTAGATTTCGGGACTCCAGTGCCCGAAAAAGTGATTAAAATTTTGAAAATTGTGAAATTCAGCAGGGTGTCAGACTAAAATGAATTATAACTCAAATCCGAATGTTTAGAATGTTTAGTGTTTATTACATGCTTGTGTGCTCTACAGTTGTTATATTACTGTAGAGTAATCGGGATTTTAAGATTTTTGTAATTTTTCTCATAATTGAATAGTTATATAATAAAAAATGCAGTGGCGGCTGATGGTTAAAAAATATGGGTGTTGCAGTTGGGTTGGATGGAATTAAATTGTTTTATTTTTTAAATAGAAAATGTCCAAGTCTCCTCCTCTCCAAACAATACACAAGGAAAGCAAAATAATGCAATTTTAGTGTCACACCCACATAACCACGAATACAAATCTTTTTTAAATTTACGATTAAATATTCTGTTACCTGATTTTACGCTTTAATTAAAATTTGAAAGTTTTGGTGTAAGCCTACCTACTCTTAATTTCAATTTTTTCCTCAATAGGACGTAAACTGAACAGCGTTTTCGTTAAGTTTACGACTTAATTAATTCCGTCCTACCAGTTAAATATAATAAATGTCTTACACTATGACACCTTAATCCTTTATAAATATGTACTATTATTTACAATAACGATGACTTGTTCTGACACTGACGCACCACGTGTTATTTACCAACAGACTGGTGGCGCCGTGACGTGGAAGAGGGATTTGCAGTCCCTAATCACACCAAGCCAGGCAATCGTTGTTATAGGAACACCCGAGTCTATCTAGACAGAGCACTACTCCATTGTATTTCTCCATATACAGAGCGCGTCACAGTTGGTGCATACACCGCGTCAAGAGCGTGCACGGTTTTTAGTATTGCTCTGCATTTTTGATTAATTATGATGATTTAGCTTGAAAACAACTATTATTAACTATTGTTTTATTCACAATTTTATAATTTAAAATACAATTCGGGATTTAATGGGGGGTTGTGCAACCGTGCAACCTATGCACTTCCAGCTACTGTTACAATGTATGTAATATTAAATGTACTTTTTTCAAAATAGTGAGCGAGTTTAGAGGGCATACTAGTGGCAGAATTAGTGAGAAGTGAAGAGATAAGTGTAAGTAAAAAGGAATTGTAATGCGTTAAGGTAAAACAAATTTTATAAGTTGTGTAAATGTATTCAGTGAACGGACACACTTTATGTCCGCAAACAAATTATGTCTTGTTCTCTCTGTCACACGGCGACTTGGTCTGTTCATACCGTGGAACCACCGGCCTAAAGAAGGGCGCGCGCGGTTGAGTGTGTTGAAAAGAGTGATGCAGACTTTCTGAAAGCAGGGATCAAAAAGTGAAAATAGAATAAGAGGTTGTATTAACATAATTTGAGTTGACGCGTCCCGTTGTACGTTATAGGCAAAACTGTAAGAAAAGGTAAAATGTTTTGGATACGCTTGGTTAATGGAGCATACAAGCACGGTTACCTGAGAGCAAGTGGCCGTGCAAACACATTTGTAAGCTGACTCTACTACTGTGTGTTATCTTGCTGGTTCGTTGCAGGTTTGTTCGTTATAAGTTCTTTACTGTTGATCGATTCATGTCTCTGATGATTCTCGTTTTGTTTCGTTCTTTGTTATACGAGATTCTATAGAACAGACGGTATGGTGATAGAGGCGTACCGAGGGGGACCGCACCGGTCCGCACCGGGTGCCATTTTCAAATATGAATAGAAAAAAAATTGATTTTTTACTTTTAAATTTTCTTAGAGTACTAGATGCTTATAAATATTATATTTATTATGTAGAAGCTATAACATAAAAAGGCTGATTTCTTAACTAGTGAAATTGTGAAGAACATTGAGAAGTTGGTTTGAGTGTTGGTCTTGATATTAAGATGTGCCGAAACCAAGGCTACGATAATCCATCAACTATGGCAGGAATCCACACAGGCGTTCAGGCAAGGATACAAGAGATGAATCCTAAGGCTTTATTTGTGCCTTGTACTAACCACTCTTTAAACCTGTATGGAGTTACTTCATTTGGGTATGTAAACTTTTGTGTAACATTTTTTGGAGCTCTAGAGAGTGTTTACACGTTCTTCTGAAAAAAGAAAAACACGTTGGGATGTACTGAGAAAAAACATGTGACGCTTTCTGTCAAGAGGTTGGTAGAAACAAAATAGAATTTTGTTCTTGAGGCAGTAAAATATGGACGAAGTTAATCATACCCAAAAATATTTGCAAATAAAGGGAATAAGCTTCGAAAAATGTGTGATTAAAAAGCGATCTCTCAAGCTGTATTTTAATGATGAGCGTAATACTATCGTCGATAACGCCATCACGTTTGATACCGAGATGTGTGAAAAAATAGACATTCCTGTAGAAAATAGGGATAGAAAAAAGTTCAAGAAGATGATGCCAGTATCTGTAAGTAGCATGTGCTAGTTAAGTTTAATATGTAAGAAAATATGCATAGGCTACCACGACTATAGTTAATGTTGTGTTTATGTGGTTACTGTATTATATTGAATACTAAACTTGATTGTTGAAAGAAACGCTAAATTTATGTTGAACATAAAGACATTATATTCGGTTATTAGCGTATTCAAATGTGAGTACCATTTAAATGATAATGTTTGGCCGTTTGGAGGGGGGTATCATTATGGGGAGGTGACAAATACGCCACTGTATGGAGATTGCCACCAATCCTCATGCCGAGCTTCAAAGTTGAAAGTGTCACTTCTTTCTATTCTAGTCGAGTCAACCTGTAACCGTACTCCGACTGGTGCAGCTCAAGTGGTGGCACTATAGTTTACTGTCGCTATACATTGTCCAAGCAGGGAAGGCGGCTAAAGTATTAACACACAAACACACACTGGCAGGACGCACAACAGTAGACTGGAACTGGCTGTCTTACGCAGCTAATGACTCGCTGAATACAATCCACTATGATAAGTAAAAATTTAACATTATGCATAACTTTTTAATTTTCTTCACTGCATTGATTACATGCATTAAAAAGAAGTCCAAACACGAATTTTAAATGTAATCATGTGTAGTAATCAATGCAATAAACAGAATGTAAAAATTATGCAAAATATTTAAATTCGACTTAATAATGGACTGTGTTAATTGAGTCATTAGCCCGGTTAGACATCCGGTCACAGTCTATTGTTTTGCGGCCTGTGAGTGTGCGTGAGTTGGCTAGACGTCTGTTAATCTTCTAGCCGCCTCCCTTGCCTGGACAGTGAAGAGTAGATATTTGTTTTCATATTTCTAATTTTCAAATATAACTACTGTGGATCTTTCTTATAACGAGATTCAAGGGACCGGACAAATGTGCTCGTTAAAACCGGGTGCTCGTTACATCCGAGTTGTCGACTCGCAAGCCTTAATTTTTATACCGTGATTATCGAACACGCAAGAAAAACTACTACAGAAGAGGCTTTGAACAATAAAGTTTTGACATGATTTACATTCTTCGCTTAAAAGTGAGATTTAGACTTTACACATTTTATTGACGCTGACATTCTTTGCTGAATATTGGCCTACAGTCCATTTGCGAAATATAGTAAAAGTAACTGTGTAGGAAAAACTTACCAAAACTCAGCCGGCTATCTGACAAAAAACGCAAAACTTTCCGTTGTCACACGTACAATATTTATTTTTAAATTTCAAGAAAATTCACTCTAATTTATTTGTTCTTCGTTCTATACGGAATCGTAAAATTATATATGGCACACAGAACCTAATTAACTTTAAAAGTCATCTATTTTTGTTCGTTCAGTAATTTAGTATCTTTAGATATCAAAACTGTTTTATGATTTATTTAAATATTCCTCAAATTCATCACTTACATTATTAGTTTCAATAAATTGCGTTAATGATTTTAAACGAATGCTGAAAATACTATATTTTAACAAACATTTTTAGACCTTAACCCATGAAGAAGCCTGCGATAAAATGCTCGTTATAACCAGGTTTCTAATGCGTTCCTACTCGTTAAAAGCAAGTTTAAGTATCATTACTAAGATACATAAGCAAACAAATCGTGTAATTTTGCTCGTTACATCCGAGTTCTCGTTATAACTGAGCTCGTTATTCGCGAGTTCCGCTGTATGTGATATCGGCTAACCTATAATTCGCTATTACTTTTTGTTTACACTTTGCAAACAATTGTTCAAAAGTAAGAGGAGACTTTTTAAAAACGGAGATGCCGTTTTAGTGGTGATTGTGCGTTTGTACGTTTCTATTATGACACTGTTCAGCGCAATCAAATGTCGTTAAGCCAAAACACGGCCTCACAAAACAATATCATTTTCTAAATTGCTGACGTCACTGAAGTGTGATTCGAAGCATCAGGAATATGTCTTAGAAATGTAGCATTTATTTTGTAATAAAAAAAATCTGGCCAAGAAGAAACAAAGTTAGCGTTAGTTGGCGTTAGTGGGGAAATACGTGTTTAGCAAACAATCAAACTACAAAAAATGATACAAATTGATCTACATCAATTTTTTGAACAAAATTTTGTTCTCATCAGCTAATGTGGATAATAGCTTGTCCAAAAATATGGCAGCGACATTTAGAATATCTTTAATGAAACAAATGTTAAACAAATACAATGGTGATGATTACATTATCATCGGAGTAAGTTAAAGTGAGTAACCACCGTGGAGAATACAAGCAATTGATTAGAATATGTAGATAACATAGATAAGATCTATATTCTTCTCTGTAGTACTTATAGCATATCCTGATAATCAGATAATATTATAACGAAAAAATCGAGTGCAAAGTTTAATAAAATACGTATAAACGTAGTATAGATTAGACTTCAAATTTTAAGGATAAAGAAACATTAAACGTCCACATAGTTTTAGGACTTCAATCAAATAGTTTTAGAAAACTGTATCTGATATTAAAAAAATAAAAAAAAAATTTTTTAATATAAAAAACTGCCGCAATTGAAACTTACCGTAATCATCAAAACAGCAGCTTTTAGTTTGGTCGCTCGTATGTAACCTTGTTCATATTTAGTCTGGTTAGTTTTATCATTTAAAATATTGTAACGACTGTTTCGGAACGCTCCTGAAAAGGCGAGAGTGTCGTTATAGTGTACACGCTTCTCGACTAGCCCAGCGCGTCTCGCCTGTGGCAAGGCCGTCCACTCACGTAGCTCTCAAGTACCCTTTCCAGATTGCTCTGAAGAGCACTCGAAATACTGACTATGCCGGCAGGCCGCAGTAAGGATTGAAAGTTAATCTGAAACCCTGCGCTGCCTATAAAAGCAAGAGCGTCTGGCTTTGCCAGTCAATTTACAGTGAGCGATTTCTTTAGTGCGGATCGAGTGGTTGTGGTAAGTGTTTACTCTGTTATAATTAGTGTCTTAATAGTTGACATTATTTTTTAATTTTGACAAATTTAACTTGAATTATTGTACGAGTATAATCTTGTTGGATAACTTGTTGACTACAAACTGTTATTTGCGATTAATTAAAGCTGGTGATTAGTGAATTCATTGGTGTCTGTATATGTTTCCACTGTACCATACGACGATCAGTGGGAGCGTCGTAACAACATGTTATTTATTAAATGCGTATTTATTTACAGTTTTTCTTTTAAATTAAAATACACTATCTTTACTCAGACATTTATCCTAGGCCTACAATACTTTTACAGTTGTTTACTAAGTTCTTCACCTTAGTAAAAACTGATTTAACGTTGGTAATTTATAATGTTAAGATCTTTGGGTCTTGTTATTTCTAGTTGTACGAGTTGCTCTCCTATAATGCTTTCAAGGAGTGGACTGTAGGTACCGGCCGAATCGTCTGTCCTACAGGACGCTATTTCAAGTCGACAATAACTGAATCCATGAGCCGGGTATAACGAATAGAGTTTACAATAATTCGTAACTAAGTCCCTCATACAGTCCCTCATACAGACGTTTCACCTAACATCTTAACGTGACCATCAGTTCTGTTGATAGTTTAACAAATATTTCTTAATTCTTGCAGGGATCTTAAAGTACTTAGTGTGTCTCAGAGTTTATGTAACCCTGTAATAAAAGTAAATTATTTCAAGGTACTTATTTTAACTAAAGCAGTATTAGAGTTTTTAATATGAAATAATTTCTTCCACATATATATAGTAGGATTCATAAGATCACATCACTGTGCTAATGGGAGGACAGAAAAATGAATTATTAAAATATTTTTGCAATAATAACTTACAGTAACGTCACAAAGCCACGATTACTTTGCCGTTGCACGATCGCTGATTAGTTTCTACGCAGGGAATAATGCATTTGCCGGTCGGTATCGTGGGATTATCAGCTGATTCATAAAAATTTTTCTCATTGCTGATTCTATTAGAAAATTGGATTGCGCCATTAATCCGAAGAGAAACAAAAGTTACGTAGGTCAGAAGACAAGAACCAGTAATATGGTTTAGACTTTTCTAAATAAAAAAGTATTTCATACGAGTTCATTACTAGAATTAACATTTGTTATCAACTGCTTACATTAATAAAAATTATATTCAATACTGCAGATTCTTAACCTTCCACGGCCGGCTTCAAAATTGTTGAAATTATTATTATCAGCCGGGCTGATAGGCCGTGGTCCACAGTTGTCGTTATTGACAAACGTTTCGGCGCCACAATCAGAGGCCATCATCATTGGCACGGTGTTCGCCACTTCACCTCAGAGGTGAAGTAGAGACTGCGCGTTTCGCCTGAGAAGGACACTTTTGTACCAGCACGATCTAAGGTGGAAAGCAGCATCAACCAATCAGCATTGGAAAATAACGACAAACCGAAATGTTTGCCTATAACGACAACTGTGGACCACAGCCTGACTGATAATAATAATAATTTAAACAATATTTAAGACTACTCAGTTAGTTTTGAACATACAATCAGAGAAGGAAATAAATTGCACGTGCACTATTCTACAAATTGACATACATTTGGATAGACGAGCTAAGGGAAGATTGTATATCTTTTAGTTTATACCTTTAGTATTTTTCATATATTTTAATTTCAGCTATTCGTATATTCAGATATATGAAACACACTCACTCGCGTGCTCGGAACATATACGTGGTCTAAGATAATTTTTGATATATCAAGGCTTAGAAAAGGCATCAATTAGACTCGTATGAAATGTGCTGTTAAAAGACGGATACCACTAACTCATTAGAAGTATTCGGTACAAACTTTTCAACCTAGAACTCGGTTTTAAAGGTTAGCCAACTTCTACTATACTGCAGATGAACGAATTCTCTTCTACTTCGACAGTGTCGCTCACAGAGGCTTCTACACCATAGAAATATTAATCGGTTAATTTGAAGGATAGATAGCTCAAAGTATCAGATCTCAAGTCTTCGTCACGCTGCTGGCTGAATCAAATAGAGAAGCATTATCAACCATTAGACTATAAATAAAGAATAGAAAGCGGTAAGAATAGACAATCCAATTTCAGCAATAAACGTAGCCGTCATATTACCGTTAGACGTTGAGAAATATATTGCTACGAAATTACGTAACGCTCTTGAAAAGTCGACAGGTGCAGTTACGTGAACGTTCTACACGTTTCTCGACTAGCCGAGCAGGTGCAGTATATGTGTGAAGGCCGCACAGTCAAGTATTCTCTAGACTGTTCGAGTACTGGTAATGACGCATCTTATGCTGGCACGCCGCCAAAATAATGGAACGTTATTCTGGAACATCTGCTAGATATATATAAGCAACAGCGGCCGCCTTGGTGAGTTAGTTACATCAGGCGATATTGAAGAGTGCGGATCAAGTGTTCAGTGAAAAGTGATTATTGTGTTATAATTAGTGTGGAACTCTAATTGTTGACATTATTATTGCCTGTGTACAAATGTAACTTGAGTTACTATATGAGAGTATCTTGTTGATTTGAAATTGTTATTTGTGGCTCGTTAAAGCTGGTAATTAGTGATTTCATTGGTGTCTGTGTTTTGTTTTCACTGTAACAATATAACGACCCGTGAGACCATCGTAACAACAAACTTATACAGCAATACAGAAGCAAGCATGTGTGCGGGAAACGAACGTATGCTCCAATGTGAATGTGTATGAGTTGGTAGTACGAGGAGCATTCAAATTTAAATTATAATTTATTACTCATTTAGAAAGCAATATAAGAGTACTAATTTACTTATAGTCATTTGTCAAATCACCTTCTCTCATTTTCAAAGAGCTGGGGCCATCTTTCCGTTTGCTTAGATATTTATTGAGAAAAAAAATTCTTCTGGCAGAGGAAGCACCCGCTCAACCACAGTTTCGATAACTTCTTCATTGGAACAAAACTTTTTTCTCTCTTAGAATTTTCTCAAAGATCCCAAAAATTAAAGTTAGAGAGAGCAAGGTCCGGACTGTAGGGCAGTTGGGGGAGAACGGTCCACTTTACTTTTCGAATTGTACTCTTTCGTATGAATGGCGGCAGAAACATATATTAATGGCGGCTCTTTCGTTTAATCGTAAGGCAAAATGCTGGCGTTTTTTACGCTTATTTTGGATGGCTATTTGGAATAATACTCGATGTGTATAGTGTGCTGTTCTGTTAGGAAATCAATGTGTATGACCCCTCTCATATCCTAAAAGAATGAACCCATAATTGTTCCTGCTTAAGAAGCAGTTTTTGCTGGTTTTGGTTTTGGACATAAAAGACGCCGCCACTGCATTGACACTGTTCTGGTTTTTAGGGTAACAGGTGTTCCCAGATTTTACCAGTAATGACAAGAGACTGTAACACGCGCCCTTTTTTTCATATTGTGACAATAGGGAATGAGCCACATCACGCTTGTCTGACTGTGTTCGGTCCTCAGCATTCCCTGAATCCAACGTATGCATACTTGCTGATAAGAAAGTTGATATATGATAGAGCTATTTGCACTATAAACACCCTTATTTAATGTAGAAACCACATCCTTGACCATAATTTGATGACCGTGTAGAACAACTGTGTTGCTCCTGTCGGCCATCTCGAGTTTTTTGGGCATGGCATCGTAGGTGCGGTTTTTAGTGACAGGTTCTTTTGAAAGCTTTATTCCAGTTCTAGGTGCTTATGTCTGACTACATTTCTTAACCAAAAGAATTTCTGACCTGAAGACTTTCTTAACATTTGTAAAATATTTCTGATGGCTTCACGTTGTTTGTAAGCAATTTCATAACAATTGGAAAGGAAGACAAATAAAAACAATCCAGAATTAATTTGGGAAAAATGGCTGTATCTACATTAAATGGAATCCTGTGGGATAAGCAAATTACAGCAGAAACTAAAACCAAAATATTTAAAACCATTGTTAGAAGTATCATGACTTACTGCTCAGAAGTTTGGACTACTAATAAACTCACAAGAACAAAATTGATGACAGCGGAGATGGACTTTTGGAGACGATCGGCAAGAGTATCCACGCGTAAGAAAATTAGAAATGAAGTCATTAAGGACAGAATAAATGTGAGAAATTCAGTTGTTGATTTTATCGAAACAAAAAAATTACAATGGTGTTGACACACGAAAAGAACGGGACAGGAAAGATTGCCATGGACAGTTATGGAATGGACCCCACCAGGAAGAAGGAAAGGAGGAAGGCCGCCTATCACCTGGATAGAAGAAATTCAGACTATATTGAGGGAACGAGAAGTTGAAGAAGACCTTTGGATGGACATGTAGCAGTGGAAGATGAGAATTCAATCGTTTATGTAATATTTGGTTCCAGAAAATGTGTAAATATTGTATAGCCAGAATGATAAATCCAAAAACAAATATATAATTTAATGACAATTCGTTGTTCACCGCTTGAATGCACACCTACTCACTCACACTTCCAAAACGACTGTTGGATGGTGAACGACTGAGAGAGATTAACATTTGTTCCCAAGCATCAATCAGTGATCCCAACTTCGGCATTTGTTTGTTTTATTTGAAGCCCATAACAAATTTTAAATTTAAACGCTGCTCGTACTTTCTTGGTCCAGGTACAGAATAGATTCATGTTGCCGAAAAAGAATTCACAGATGGCACATCTAGAGTTCATATTTTTATTTCCGATGAAATATAAACACTTTTATTCTTTTGAGCTATTCAATTCCGGCATCGGATCTTGGCTTACTCTGTAGGCATATATATGATGTGAGTGTATGCATTTTATCTAACACTTCGCTATATTTAACAAGTCGCTTTACGTTTGCGGGATTTAATACGAATAAGGTTTAATTTATCAAGAGGATCAAAGTCGTAGGAAGAGGTTGAGCACAACAGGTACGGTTTGGTCTACTCACTGTTATTATCGTTAATCGTCTTAGGTAACTCCAAACGCATAAAAATCAATCGGTCCAGAATCAGAGAATCGTACACAAGCTCTCGGCTTATCGATCCAACACATCAGGTCACACCAAGTAATACACTTCTTTGGCAGCTTCGTTTATTTGTTTTACAAATTAAATTCTCTTTTAAGTGTAAAGCGTGACGTATTATTGTATGTCTATTGTACGTCCATTTTCGGAGATATAAGCTTTACATGATCGTATTTTGCGTTCCCATTGTTAGACCGTTATCAGTAACACCCATTGTTGTTCAGTGCTTCATATTTATCAATCCGATTTTGCCAGTCCACTGAGTACTGTTTATATCGATCTAACGTAATGCGTAGCTATGATGATGTTCCCAATGAAATCTGTAACGTATTGCAAACGCGCGAAAGAGAGCGCGCGTGTGTGTGTGTGTGTTGGGAGGAGCGGTATGCCAGTACGCGCTACGGAACACAACACGATAAGACGTGTACTACTATATCACTATTTAAAATAATCATGTTAACGAATTGAGGTTTAGTACTAGAAATATCGTGATTAAGTTAGTCAGTCTTGAGTAGATATCATTTGTTTAAGTCCTTTTTAATTTTTAAATTAAACAAATTTTAATATCAGTCTTTGCTGAAACAAACCTGTATATAAATAAGTAAAATAAGTGAGACCTAAACACACATTACGTTTAGCCAAATATTTTGGTTATTTTTAGGGTGATTTTTTCGGCACATATTATATCAGCGTTCTTGTAGGCCGATCAACAATGATTAAAGACCATTAACTGAAACAAGTTCAAAAAGGCCCTGCGGGATTTTTCCTTTTCCCAGTGATTGTTTACACACGTTATTCGCTATCAAGATAGATTATCACATTGAGAATGGATTAAAAACTAGTGAGCTCCTTGAGCTACAGTACTTGGTCACTATTTTGAACGAAGTATGTTTATTATTACTTAAGTTTCGATATTGCTACGAAATTACGTAACGCTCTTGAATAGTCGGAAGGAGCAGTTACGTAAAAGTTCTACCCGTTTTTCGGCTAGCCGAGAATGTGACAGAGAAGGCCATGTACCAAAGTACCTTCCAGACTTTTCGAGCACTCTTAATTACGAACATTATGCTGGCACGCCGTCAAAAGAATGGGAAATTATTCTGGAACACCTGCGGGACCTATATAACCAACAGCGGCTGGCTTAGAAGTTAGTTACTCCTGGCGAGATTGCAGAGTGCAGGTCAAATGATTTTGGAAAAACGATTACTGTGTTATAATTAGTACGGAACTCTTAACACTGTGGACATAGTTAATAATAGTTAGTAGTTAATTTGTGGAAAAATTTAACTTGCATTATTGTATGAGAGTACCTTGTTGATTTCAAATTGTTATTTGTGACTAACTAAAACCTGGTAATTAGTAACTTCATTGGTGTCTGTCTTTTGTTTCCACTGTACCATACGACGATCCGTGAGACCGTAGTAACAATATTATAGACTATAATTTTTAGTAATGGAAAGATGACGAAAATCCCGAACATTCTACTATTTCTTTACTAATATAACAATTTTAGAGCACACAATCGTACAATAAACACTATTAATTCAAAACATTCGGATTTAGGTTACAGTTACTTTTAGTCTGACATCCCCCTGGATTTTTAAAATTTGTTTCAAATTTTAAATTTTGAAATTTCCAAAACTCAACACTACATTCAGATGTTAATTACAGCCTTCTATAATTTGATGTCGCGCATGAATTTTTGCAATTTTATCAAATTTTCCACTCACTTTTTGAGCTCTGACGTCCACAAATTTTCAAAATACAGTATACTATATTCAGGCTGTAGTTTAAAGTCTCTTTAATTTGATACCCCACATAGATTTTGTGATTTTATCAAAATTTTCGCCCACTTTTGGAACCTAACGTCCAATAATTTTGAAATTTATAAAAATCAACATTACAATCAGATTGTGGTTTTCATTATCTTTACTTTGACCCCACATGGGCTTTTGCCATTTTTTTACACTTTTTTCTCCCGCCCCTTTAGTTTTGGAGGTATCAACCTCAAAAACATTAGGATTTTTTAGAGTTAAAGTATGGACACGCATGCCAAGTTTTGCGAATATCGGTTGATGCATTCAAAGTTTATCGTGACACATACCCCAAATAGACAGACAGGCAGATGCCAAGCAGTCGAGTTAAAACTGAGAACTCACTTAATTATTCAATAACGTAAAACGATTGCTTGTAATTTTATATTAAAAAGTTTACAAAGTTATACATTTTATTATAAAAGGATTACCATAATTTCTGTTTTCTTGATTATTTTTATATTAATATACTGAGAGCCTATTAAATGTCTACATCTGTTTCTTTATAGACGTTTAAAACCGGAGACTATTCAGTAGCATTTTCTCATGTATTTTCTCATTCACTCTTTCTGAAATTGTCCACCGATTGGCTGATACGCGTGTACAAACTGGCAAATCTAGGAACACGGCGTTTATGGAACAGCGATCAGTACACTTTTACATTGTTACACGCAAATTGACAATTCATTGTTTTCATTTCTATTGGAGTAGTCTACCAAGAATAGAGCCTTTCAAATGTATTTTCCCGCCAGCTGTAAGTTACATAATGATATTCTTTGAAATGCACCATTGTGTGCTGGGTACGTTTGGGGGACTGATGGACTGTGGATGGGGACCCCGAACGGATTGCGCCGAACGCGAGGCTCTCGGTCGATGACAAGGCGGGAGCGTGACAGTCCGGCGCTGCGTGTGTCGTGTGGGACCGGGTATGGAGATATGGATGGCGGTCGCCCCGGTCAATCACCGTCGGGACAAAGGTGGTTGTAAAGTGGCTCCAAATCGTCGACATAAATATCAGGCGATGGGCTCCGTTCTCAGGGTATCCACCATGTACGTGCCTCCCGCTACTCCTGATACTTGAAAGGGTGAAACTTCGTGGACGTCACAGACGGGAACAGCCGAATCGAGGCCGGTACGCTGCCAGACTAACTCCGGGCAGTCATGCCATCGTATCGTCTAGATGTTATTCTGTCTGGCTACCCAGCACTTTAACACCGAGGGTCTCCATTATTGGCGTCAACTTTTGGACGGGTACTTTGGCGGTAGCGTTTTTCAACGAGGGAACGAAAACGTTGGTGCAGCAATATCAAATCCTGTATGTGAGTGATTGTTATGAGTAGTTGTTCTACAGATGTGTATATAACTATTTTATACAATAAAGTATATTATTTCTACGTTGCAGTTTTTATTTTCTAGCAAATAGGAGATTAATTTCAGAATAGTTCTCATAATGCGTTCCACTTAAACCTAAACGTTTTCTGATATAAAAATATTTCTTTGTTCTGTAGATGCTTTAGCGCTGTAGCTGTTCTCTAATCGTTTTTTCAGCCTGCTTTCTTTGGTTTGTGTCCTGTTCATGCACCGTTTCCTTCTTTGTCGTAGATATTTTATAACAGGTCATTTTAATCTTCTTGTTGTTTTTCACACTGAAGTGTCGGTATTCGCTTAAAGCCCAAGTTAGAAAATAATCGCTTGCTCTTGTGATAGTTAACAGCAATTCATTCTTTAGAGTTCTTGTATATGCCGTTTTCTTCTGATCCTCAGCTCTCTTGTTTTTTGTCATAAGTTATCTTCTGATTTTTGTTATCTTCGTACTGCCCGTCAAGCATCCTTAAGTTTCTTTTATTTGATTTTGTTATTCATTAAAGTGTCACACGGAAAATTTAGTGTCTGTAATAAATTGAAATACTTCTTCTTTTTCCAGAGTTATCATTGTGCTAATTCTTATTTATATACTTAATTATACAAAAGGGTAATATTTTCTTTTTACAATAATTTAACCTAGATATTGACCAATGGCTCTTTCAACACTTCTTTATGGGTCTGAGAATCGGACTTTAACGAAAGGCCAGGCCAGTCGCATCCAAGCCGCTGAAATGAGGTTTCTCAGGCACGTGGCACGGTATACTCTCCATGATCATAGAAGAAAGACAGATATACGGCAGAAACTGAATATTATGAGTATACTCGATAGGATCGCACAGTATCGGCTGAATTGGTGTGAACATCTTTGTCGAGTGGATGACTGCCGCATCCCCAAACAACTGTGGAACAATAAGCCGAGGAGACGGGGAGGTGTGGGACGTCCGAGGAAGCGCTGGAGTGACCAGCTCTAATCTTTGCCTATTTGAGACCGGAACAAACCATCCTTGGCTTAATCCTTGAAGAAAATGATGATGACGATGATAATGATCAATGGACAAATGTCTTAATTTCATAATAAATCTTCCCCTTACTAAGCTTGGTGATCATTCTCTTAACGCGATTACTCTAGTTAGTGAGCTTGTAGACTTCAGAGTTCTGGTTTCATAGTTGAGTTAGTTTCATATTCATGAAACCTGTACTGTATTGGATGTACTTCGAGTTAAAGTTTCCTCAAAGAATCAACTTCCCCTAAGTTGAAGTTTAGGATCTGATAAGCTGCCAATACCGTTAAATCGTAGACGGGGCGTTCCATTAGTTAACTATACAGTCGTGTACTATGTTATGTGTGAGCGTGTGTCGTGTTTTGTAAAAGATGGCTGTGAATAATATTTTAACTTGAATTTAACTGACGGACAAATGATTATATAAAAGTGCACATAATGTATAATTAAAAGAATAAATAATACAAATGAATACTTACTAGGAAGAAACGCACAGCACTCGCAAAACACAAGCACAATGCACACCAACACTTGCACAACAAGAAGGTGAACAAAACACTGGACAGGTGCGCAACTAGCTCCCCAAACCCTTTTAAAATAAAAGTGAAAGTAGGTGGCAAAAACCACCTACGCACAAACCGCTAAGGCAACCTAATAAAAAAGTGCATTACAAATGGAACGGAACCTGATGTTCGGAATTTCGTTCCACTGGTACTTGTCAGGTTGCCTTACCGGTTTGTGCGCATACGGTGTTTGCCGCCTACTTTCACTTTTATTTTAAAAGAATTTGATGGCTAGTTGCGTCCCTGTCGCAGTGTTTTGTTCACCTTGTTGGTGTGCAAGTGCTCGTGTAGGTTTTTTGTGTTTTGTGAGTGTTGTGTACTCTTTTTCATAGTAAGTATTTATTTGTATTATGTAGTCTTTTGATTATATATAGTATGTGAAGTTTTGATATTATTATTATTTTGTTGATTCTCCATCACGCGCTAATCTATTTCTTTATTAGTATCGTGTTATCTTACACAATCAATGGCTGGTGTACACTATTTCTATCAGCGTCATCACCAAGCTAATGCATTACTTTTTAGAGCTGAAACATTTTTTCCTAGCTCTTTGGGGTTTAACATACGTTGCCCTTCTTCTCCAATACTTTCGACAGGTTTCAATGCTTTGGAACTTCTCTCCTTTCTAATATACATCCATGTCGGATGCTGGCAGCCAACTTGGCTGTCTGAAAGTTTCTCTAAATAGCTCCGTTGTTGATTTGAAGTCCAATTTCTCAAATTTCCTGATCAAGAGAGTTTTCTCCTACCAATATCTCTCTTTCTGGGTATCTTTTCTCTTAGAGCTTTTTGAAGA
Source organism: Magicicada septendecula (assembly GCA_034769895.1). Classification (NCBI taxonomy): domain Eukaryota; kingdom Metazoa; phylum Arthropoda; class Insecta; order Hemiptera; family Cicadidae; genus Magicicada; species Magicicada septendecula. Next base: position 119,598,280 of record CM068372.1, read on the forward strand.
ATTGTTCCCTACTCCTCTCTAATTACCCCTCTTCCTCTCACATCACACTGTCCCTACTGTAACTTTCATGTATTCTATGACTGCATCCTCCCACCTTCTCGTGTGTCCTCAACCCATTTCTTAATCTTTAAAAATAGTGTTCTCTCATTACAGACCCGACTAATCTTTGATCGTGTTTTAAGTCTCACGATATACACACCACTAATTGTTCGCTTTTCCGTTTATGTTTATGACTTGTTGGTCTGCTGTATTGTCTTCGATCTAAATTTAATACCTTTCAGCACTCTATGTCTATATCGGTCATAATTATCACCATAAAAGTATACAGGTCCATTGTAATAATTTAATCAGTAGTGGTTTTACAATTAACGCTTCATTAGGCGGGCGTTAACTAGTTGTGTAATGAGGTGTGTAATTGACAAATGAAGCGCGTACTATACTCTGACGGACAACACAAAGGCTCTACAAACCAACCTGTGTTTGCGTTATGCGCGTATGTTTCAACCGGGGGGACAGTGACCAACCTAGCCCTGGGCTAACCCACTTACTATTATCATCAACAGTATGAAATAATCTACATGTGAGTACGTGCGCGTATGTCTGAGCGTGCGCATACAGTAGTGTTATTTAATTGTTAAGCAAGATTGCTTACATTAACCCGATATTGGTAAAACCTGAGTTGTCGTTAATGATTAAAAAATGATAATCATACTCAGTAGGATTACTAAAAATCTTTTTTTTTGTATCGACCATCTAAGGACTACATACCAATTTCAATTCTTTACTCTTAGTTCTTTTCTTTTTCTCCAATATTCTTTCATCTTTCCACTGTGACTTTCCATACTGCAATTGAAATTGCATAGAGTGCAAAAGTAGGAATTAAATTCCGAGATAAGATCGGATTGTTAGTCCGAAATGATTGCTTTTCGTGGCTTACTCCACTAGTTTCTTCATCTCTCTCACTCTCTCTCTCTCTCTCTCTCTCTCTCTCTCTCTCTCTCTCTCTCTCTCTCTCTCTCTCTCTCTCTCTCTCTCTCTCTCTCTCTCTCTGCTGTTGGGAACTGAGATGCCTTATCCGCCTTTGAGACCGTTGACCGGATTTCTCTTGTAATCCTAGGCAGGGGCCCTTACTGGGTGCTATCATCCATAGCCAGATGAACCCAGGTTTTTGAAGAGGTCTGTTCCTCTAAGACTCTTCCGCACGTCCTGCTGTTGAATCACTGAGATCTCTTCCACCATTCCATCCGATGGTCTTCACAGAGGTCCTGTAGCATCCGTAGCTACAGTGTGGCTACAGAAGGTCCCAGGAGGCACGACGGGGACGTAGACTTGACTTACCCCCAAAACTTTATTATTTTTATTATTAATTTTCCATGATATCTCACCGTTTCCGCATATGTAAATCTACATAACGCATGGCTGAATAATATACATAAATATTAAGAGTTTCTAATTAAGAAGAAAATAATTAGAAAAATCTTCGTCGTCTACAGGTTAAGCCTTGTAAACAGTTACTTCTGCTTTCTGTTACTTCGCGACGTTGATTGGAGACTCGTTTGGGCACTTTGTGAAATATATTACTACAAAGGTTTTAATTGTAAACCTAGCAAGTGTTTGTGTTTTTTAAAACCTTTGTTTTCTGTTATTTATTTACTGCATCGTACCATCCGGCCTCTGTCATCTTCAGCACGTCGTTCAAATATTATCTCATTGGCTGACCTCTACCTATTTTCCCCAGCAGTTCTTCCTTCAAAAATATTTGGAGTAAAAAAGCATTATGCCTGTTACGATCTAGGATAATACAATCCAAAGAAATTGTATAAAGTCTTATTAAATCATAAGGTAAACGGAATATTAAAAGGAGAGGTTATATTTCAAGTTGACTAATAAAAAGCCAAAGACTGAGAGTGTATCATCATAAAAACAAAAAAAATTTTTTTTAATTGAGAAGAGGAAAATAAGTGTTGAAAATATTTTGAAATGGAAGTCATGTGAAAAAAAATTACGTAGGAGAGCAAAATAGGAAAAAATGTTTTTGTATAATGAAGCGGCAAGAAAAAAGGAGAATGAATGGAAGATCTGTGATCATCAAAGGAAAATGGATGGGAACTGACGTGTCACCGCTAATCTAGTGTAAGGTAAAGGAGGGCAAAAGAGTTTAATAGAGTGCGTACAAGTGCGCTTGGTTTGTGCAGCCCTGTGCCGTATGTAGCCTACTTCATATTATTCACATTATAGTCTGCTGGTAAGTATAAAGCCGAATTGATTTTAAAAACCAAAAAAATGACACGAGGTTTTATCAAAATATGTGCCGGGGTTGAATTTTTCCGGCGCGGTGAAAGCGATCAGTGCCGCCAACGCGCGTAGCAGCTGTGCGCTACAGCTAACTCGATTATTAAGATGTGATTGCCAAGACTTGCAACGCAATCTAGCAGGCCTGGTCAACTGTATCAGCTGTTCGTGTAAGGTTAGTAAGCAGCTTACCAAAGGTTATGATCGGCAAATCGGAACAGGTCCATTTTATGTAGTAGTCGGACCGAAGAATACAGGCATCATTCTCATTCCTTCGCCAACCTTCCAATAGAGTGTTCGATGGTCTGACCTTCCAGGGTTAAGTACTTCGTAGATCTTTCCATATAACTTCATAAACCAGTAAAGGGTTTTCAGGTGAGGCTCAATTATATTATTCTATGTTTATTTAATGATGGGTTATGTGTTATATTTGTGTACTAGCAAAATACCCGTGCTTCGCTACGGAGTTTCACGTTGTACGTAATGAAAATCTTATTTAATTAATAAAGTTCAATTAAAATAGGTTTCTTATAAATAAATAATTAAAACCTCTTGTGTATTTTATTTAAAATAAACATTAAACATTTTTGTTATATGAAGTTGTGTTGAGTATGAAAACATTTCAGATTTTTCTTCAATTTATGAACTTGTAATGAAGAACTAAACATCGGATCATTAAAGAACTTGTTTGTACACAAAGTTTTTAGTTTTTCCTTCTGGCTGAAGAATAACCAGACTGTCAGGAGTGCTAACTCTTTAACAGGCAACGTACCATGAGAGAAACAGTCTTCCCACAGATCTACGCCAGCCATTTTCAAAGACTGTCCTTGAGCTTTGTTGATTGTCATTGCAAAACAGACTTTGATGGGGAATTGTAGTCTTTTAAACTGAAAATGGTAGTCTGACAGGATCAAAGGAATGCGAGGTATGAAAACTGTTTCTCCAGAACCACAGCCAGTGAATATAGTTGCCTCAACAACGTTCTTATGTAAAGATTTTACCTGCAGTCTGGTACCGTTGCAAAGTTTCGGTGGTATTAAGTTCCGCAGCAGCATAATGGGAGCCCCAACTTTTAGATGAAGGTTATGTGGGGGTATTCCTGGAGGGTTGAGCGTGTGGAGGAATTCTACCGGATAATGCACAGCGTCTTCTACCTCTACTACGGAATCTACCGACTGATATTTTACAACATCGGCTGGAAGTTTTTCTAACAATAAGTTGTTAATGATTGCTGCTGTCTCATTTCTTGGGGTTAAAATAGCTCTTTCTTTGAGCCAAGATGGGTCACTTATATTCATTAAGTCTGGGTATATTTTATCTGTCAAAGTCTTAAGGTCTTTTACAACTTCACATAGGTTGTTTGGAATGTTAACTTTTCCATCTTCCTCTTTTAACTTTCCATCGCCAATCTGTAACAGTAAGCTTGAAAACTCTTCCGCTTTAAAATCACCTTTAAGATGCACCCGCATGTTTACTCTTAAGGCACGAACTTGAACTTTGGGCCAGAGGTAAGACGACTTCAGGCAGGCTTTAACTTCATCTGCTCGTGTTCCCCGAGGCACAACAGGCAAAGTCTGTCTAAATTAACGTAAATTCCAGTTGCATCTGCAATGTACGCGTTAGTAGTAGTTTAATAGTTAGTAGTAGTTTAACGAAATATATTAAATACTACTACTAAAGATGTCAACAAGACCAGAATTAATTACCATAGTAACAAGTATATAAACAAAAGCTATTTAGCGGTATCGGAACTGTACATTTATCCATTCCCGCAGTACACTTTTTTGGCCACAGGCTCGTTGTCCACGGCTAACTTCACCCTGTTAACTTTCCGTTTCTGTCGCATGGTGCGCGCGCATTCCGTTACATGGTGCGCGCGCATTCCGTTACATGGTGCGCGCGCATTCCGTTACATGGTGCGCGCGCATTTCGTTACATACTAAAAATTTCACCCTCAACGCGCCTAAAGAAGTATAACTTAAAAAACGAAAAATGCTACAAAACAAAGGGAACGAAAAGCTAAACTAGAATGTACTGTTACGTTGGTCACACCGATCGTCATGTTGTTCAGTAGAAACGGAGTAACTAACACAAATGAAGTCATTTATTACAAACTTTAATTGGACACAAACAGCAATTATAAGTCAACAATTAAGATAGTTTTAGGTGAATTTGTCCAACAAATAATGTCAACTTAATACAGTTTTGCACTAATCAACACAGCAATTACTTCTCACAAAACCGCAACAATAACTGAGAACCGCGTTGTAAAATCGCCAGGTGTAAACTGAACTTCCAAGCCAGCCGCTGACACTTATACATACCCTGCAGAGGTCACGGAATAATCTTCTGGGGTTAATTTTATTATATAATTTTCCGGGAGCCTAATTTGCGTAGTTACAGGCGCTAGACTAGGTAGAAGCCCGACCTTGAACGCAAATTGCCGAGCGCATGCGCCAGGCTAGTCGAGAAACCTGCACAAAGACAATCTCGAGCGTCACGTAATTATTTTTCATCTCAACGGATATGCGACTGAGATTGTTTTAAATGGCACGATATAAATATAAGTGAATAAAGACGTAATTTTTCAAGTAAACAATAATTACACCAACTTCCTGATCAAACCTTGCATAACGAAATACACACGGGATCATGGCTAAAGAGAAAATTAAATTGAAGAAGAATAAAAACTAAGACACAGAATACACTCACTGAAATGTAATATGTCTCATCTGCATTTGATTAATACGAGTATTTCGTTTATCGCGGAAACTGTACTGCTGTTATAGTAAAAACAGGATATCAATTAATAACGTAGTTTGGTTTTTACGTTTGTTACATAGTGTATAGACACACGTGTGAGTTACTGTTTTTATTGGTCCTTAACTGTTACTATTACTTAGAGCGTTTATAATTTTACAGTTTGTATTTTTTTTTTACATTAAAGCGTGTTTTCAGCCTCTAAATTGAGTACTGGTGGAATTGGGAGAGAAATGTGGATAAAAATAAACTCTAAAAAAACAAAAATAATGAGTCCACATCGTACACAAGTAGCGATTGGGGGCAAACACGAAACGACCAATACATAGATTTAGGACAACTGTTTGTAACAATAAGGCAAATACGAGCACAGAAATCGGAAGATGGAGACGATTGGTGTAGCCTTCGTTCAGTAACATGTGAAATATTTTAAAACTCAAAAGATTGTGCAGTATTTTTGGACAAAAATATTCTTTCAGTACGTGTTTTCCGTTATAACATGTGAAGCAGAAATTAGGACCCTTACTAAACAACAATGACTAGGACCCTTTACAATTTTGCAAAACAACGTAGATAGTAATGGAAGGGTCAAAAGTTCCGACGTGCCCTTAATTTATTCAGATTACTAACTTCTGCTTTAGCTGTACCGTCAGCTTTCATCGCGGTTCAATTGTTTGTACTTTCTTCATTACATACATACATACATACATTCATAGGTACGTACATGCATACATACATACATACATACATACATACATACATCCTTGGCTCTACAGCCCAGATTAAGCCTTGGCCTCCAAATGTAATTGCCTCCACTTATTCCTGTCCTCAGCCACCCGCCACCAATTTCCTGCGCCCAGTTTCCTCTCATAACTGTTTTTCCTCCCACCATCTGTTTTTCGGTCTTTCAATCTTCCTTTTTCCTACTGACTTGTGTTTCATAATTTTTTTTGCCGTACGTTCGTCATCCATATTTTGAACGTGTCCTTCCAATCTTTATCTATTTATTTTGGCAAATCGGACAACTGTAATGTCATTGTACTTAGTATATAATTCGTTATTATTTCTCTTTCTCCAGACTCCGTCCTGTTAAATTGACCAATAAATCCTTCACAGTATCTTCCTTTTAAACACAGCCAGCCTCTGTTCATCAATTTTCTTGAGTACCCAGAATACAAACCTTATGTGAGAGCCATATGCCCAGAATATTTTCTTGAGCCATATGTCAATACAAGCCTTACCACTGACTTATAAAGCGTGGCTTTAGTTTCTGTAGTTAATAGTCTTGATTAAAAATGTTTATTCACCCCATAATAGCTTCTATTAGCAGCCAGAACTTCTTTTTTTTACTTTTTTTTTTTTAATAGCTGGTACTTTCTTTATTCCCGTTTTTACTTCTTCATTACGATGTAAAAACGGAAATAAAACAAGTACTAACTATTACACAAAAAAAGTATATAAAGGTTTAGTATACAAAAGAAAGTATGCAACGACAGACTTTCAAGATACTTTTCTCATCCACAATTGTTTCATTTAAACGTTCCTGTATTATTGTTGTTGTTATTATTATTCTTATAAACGTCATCATCATTATTATTTTCGTATTACTGATATACTCGTAATTAATGTTACATTATTTTAATAAATTTAATGAAAAATACAGAAAGAAGAGATTTAAAACACTTGAAATAATAATGAATTAATTAAAAAGCTTGTGTGTTATTAAGCATTGTACGCCCCCATTAAAAAGAGACGGAACAAAAAGGAATAGCGTGAGTGGTAACCGCTATTTCCGGTCACAGCGTTCAGTTTCCGGTTGACCACTGGAGCTTTCAGAAAGGATTTCGACTACATATATAAGAATAAAAGGATTTATGGCGGTAATTGTGTACTCCTGCCTGCAGACCGTGTACAGACACCACAGATCTAGAGCAGAGAAGAGCGTCCGCCGCATGAATTCATTAGGATTCAAATGTTTGTGTGAGAGAGGATGAGAGAGAGTGTGTGTGAGAGAGTGATGGGAGGGACAAAGACTGAAAGAGAGAGAAATTTTCTGTAGATATAGGCACAGTTTATTGCTATTTCACAGTTATCCAGTTTCATTGAAATTTTAATAGAAGCAGCGAAACCGAGAACAGCTCCTAGAATTGGCCTGATGAGTTGTGGAGTACGACAAGGGTGTCCATTATCACATTCTCTTTTTAATTTATATATAGACGATGGCATACAAAACTGGAAGATGTGTCTTCCAGAGCATTTTATGATTGGTCACTCTACAATTGACACTTTGTCGTTTGCGGACGATCAGGCTATTCTGTCGGAGACTGAAAACAGAATGCAGATGGGTATACATCTGTTAAATCGAACCTGCAAAGGCTCTGGATTGCAAATATCCACAATTAAGACCAAGGTGTTGGCTTTTCGTGGAACTGATCCCGTACGGGCAAACATTGTTATAGATGGTACTGTCCTGGAAAAGGTTAGCAATTACGAATACCTGGGCTACAGTGTGTCTTAGAATGCAAGCAACAACGTTGTGAATAAGTTGCGTAAGTTCAACCTTATGTGCGGGACCATTAGGCGAACCCTTAAGTCAGCAAGTAAAGGAACACGCCTAAAATTCAACAAGGTGATGGCTCTTGACTCACCTGTTTATGGGTCTGAGAATTGGACTCTAACGAAACGCCAGCACACTCGTATCCAAGCGGCTGAAATGAGATTTCTCAGGCACGTGGCAGGGTATACTCTCCATGATCATAGAAGAAACACAGATATACGGCAGTAACTGAATATTATGAGTCTACTCGACAGGATCGCCCAGTATCAACTGGATTGGTAGGAACATGTTTGCCGAATGTATGACTACCGCATCTCCAAAGAACTATGAAACTATAAGCCTAGGGGATGGAGAGGTGTGGGACGTCCGAGGAAGCGCTGGAGTGACCAGTTCTAATCTTTGCCTATTTGAGACCGGAACAAACAATCCTTGAAGAAGTTGATGATGATGAGATGTAGTTTCATATGTGTTGCACAGAACTTGATGTAATACATTCACAATAAATCAATAGACAGGTTGTTACACAACTTACAGTGTCACTTAATTCTGTAAGTAATGAAAAATTATTTTTATTATCTCGAGAATAGAATACGGACGAATTTAATCTTCCAATGCGGGTCTGACGCACGTAGTTGAGATTTTATAGGGGGATTTCGGGAACCGTGACTTGATTACACACTGGAAGTATTAGGTTTCATCTAAAAGGAATTAACTTTATTAAAGCCCGTCGCTCCCGTGGGATGGCCACCGTGTTACTAAGTTGCTTAACGAAATTCCTTTTATCGTTTCCATTTGTAAATTGAGTCGTGTTGTGGACGCTGTGAACAACAACTTCCAGGAAATGAAAACGTTTCAAATTTTTCGTTTCACAATCTTAAAACTGTGTCACGTTTGTATAACACAATTGTACAGATCCTATCTGAAACGTTTATGTAATCCGCAAGTGACCAGGACCTGAAATCCCGCTGTTTTAACTGTACTAACCTGATTTAACTGTACTAAATTTAAAAGTATTTTTTGAAAGGAGAAACATATTGAATGTGTTACGTCCTAAGGAAATTACCATTACGTATGTTAAAATTTACCGTTGACCTAAAAACAGATATTTAAAATTAGCTTCGCTTTTCTATAGCCAGACAATTATCCTGCCAATTATTGTCTTAATTGTACGGAATGTTTAGTTTCTATTCAGAGATTACTAACAATTAGGTAAAAAGAAATTCTCAGATCAGGGTCATGACAAACCTATAAGAGAAGTCAGAGTAAGACATTTCAGCATAATGAACGTATGAATAAATTAATACAGACAATGTGTTTTGGATAGTACCGATGTAAAACAAAATACTAAAAGAGGACAGATTGATAATTATGAATATAAAACAAAGTCGACGTAGTGCAGCCTGCCAAAGGGCAAACTGAAAAGAGGAGATAACTAGAGAAAGTGGAAAGAAAGGAGTACAGGATGTTGTTTAGAGCCAGTGGTAGGTATATTGGGATTGGGATCCATCTTTTGCTTGGCGATGAATGATTAGTGGTCTGTCTTATTGTAACTGGAAATTCGCCTACAATTATCGGAACCTATTTACGCAGAAAGTGTCTTGACGACCGAGTAACTCCCAGAACAAGAAGTCTTCTTTTGATAAGTGGCTACGGAAATTTTGGAAGGCGGGTAAAAGTGTTGAGTGTCAGGTCAGCCTATTTTCCAGGAGGGGTGAAAAACTGTCTCTAGAAGCGGACGAATCATTAGCTGCCCAATGAAATGGGATGCATAGTCAAGGGATCAACCACTTGTAAATCAATTATTTCAGTTTCACTTATAATCAAGATTTCAGTTTACCACTACGACATTACAGAGAAAGGTAGGCTAGATGGGTAGGAAGAAGGCTAGACGAGAGGAAATTTCCAGGCTTGAGTAGTTGCAAACCGTTTGGTTTAGCAGCTATCTACGCATTGAGCCTAGAAGTTATTAATGGTTTGAGTAAGTCTTTACTTTATTATAGAATACAATATGAAAACAAATTATTCTAGTAGTTAGTAGTAGGTCGAGTAGTTATTATGATTATTTTTTAAGAAAAGCGTAGCAAATTACATATTCGTCTCCAACCAGAAGTCCGAAGATTGGTACCAACAGCCTTCCATAAATTAATTTACTCACGAATAGGCCATCAGTCGCTTGGCACTAGAAATTATCCTTAATTTAGTAGTGATTGTGAGTTAAAAAATGACGAAAGATTTTGGCGTTTGATCCTCTTGACGCAATTTTAAAATATTTGTATTCACGTTTCGAAAAAATTTATTATCAGCGGTACCTGTATACAGTTAGTACAGAAATAATTGACAGGCCTACTCATGTAGTGAGTGAGTGAGTGAGTGAGTGTGTGTGTTTGTGTGTGTGTGTGTGCTTGCTTGAGACACAAGATGAATAAGTAACAGTCTGGTTTGAACTCGTTCCCAATCCTCATACCGTCGTCAAACATTCACAGAAGGAAAACTACAACTTACAGGGAGATAAACAGAAACGTAGTCTATAAATTCTTTAAAGACTGTAAGGCCCCTTTTTCTTTTCATTTGGACTAGTATTGTTGCAACAATCTCATCAGTTCCCCAGGGGGAAGGCACCGACTCGAGCAGAGTGAGTCATCTCCCTTCGGAAGAACAACTCACTTCTCCGCTATGGCATGTAAAAATGTAAATGTGCTGATTTAAGACGTAACGTTGCCAGCGGGACCTCTTGGAGGTTGCATTTATTTCTCGAGCAGGGAGCAAGCCCCTTGACACAGGTCGGCTGTACAAATTCCAGGTAGGTTAATACATTCCGGAGTCTCCTCGCCAAGATCCAGAATTTGCGTCCCTCAACTCTGTAATAAAATATAATAATAATAATCATTTTGAGCCGATTATCACTTCCGATACAGCCGAAGTTCGGTTTTCCCAGAACCAAAGAAACCAATATACGGCGGTGACAGAGTTTCGGAAAAGTAAAGAACCATCAGTAATCGGCGTATTAATCCTTTCGGAGGTAAAGCCCCGAATCCATCTGAGGAGGGTCACCTGCCACGCAGCGAAACGTCTTCCACGGATATCATCCCACCGATAGGAGATGATTCCGCGTGTGTACAGGCATGTAGCTACTCTTCTGGATTCATTTCAACATTTCACACTGATTTAATGTGGAACGCTTTCATAGTTTCTTGCTTTGGGACGTGACAAACCTGGTTCTCTTACACGTTACACGTTGTAGTCATGCTGTGCAGAAAATAACAAACGCCATGTACATGGTGGGTACGAGTTCGTCAGTCCAAATGATCAGACACGAATTCCGTCTCCAAATCATTAGATATTATTGTAATACGTGTTGAACCGCTCATGTTGTGGTAAATATCATGCAATCCAATTGTGTCGTCCCGACACTATTATCTGTTGTCAAACACAATTGCCAACTGACACCCCGCCACATTCCATTTGTGTTAAAGACGAAGAGAAGAATATACACCTACGCGTGATACGAAAGTGTACAGACGCCATAATATTATTATTATTATTATTATTATTATTATTATTATTATTGTTTCTGTTCAACTGAGTGTTGTAGAAAATAAAATGAATTTTCAACGTGGTGTGCAAAATTCCGGAACATATGGAACTCATTTCTCTAATGGAATAATAAAAAAAAGAGTCATATTCTGTAATTCTTTGCTTTTCAGAGAATCGAGAGGTCTCCTCTTTGGATTTTAAATTAATTTTATTTTTAGAAACATATTAGGTTTTTCTAATAAGTGTTTAGCATGTTTACCTGTTTAACTAACAGATTAATAACTATTCCACAGATAGATTTTTGTGCTCAAATCCTGACGAGATTAAAGCGAATCAAGTCATACGTTCTTGGAATAGTATTGAAAATGTTTAATTCTTTCCTGTATGCTATTTTATTTTTAATGGAACGTTCGCCATTTTGTTTTCTGAGAAAGTAAATGGCCTATAACTATAGCGTCGGTGGGAAGAATTGATCGAGGACGGTTTTATCAGAGAAGGTTAAGGCGTTTGGAGCTACGGGAGAACATAAACCTACAAACACTCTTTACACCCTAAACACCAATTATCCGTGATTAGTTTGCGAGTTACCTCCGCACCAGTGAATTTTAATGGGAGCTCCTAATTCCCTATAGGCTTAGTAGTTGTAAGTGGCGATGCATGGCAACTCACATCAGTCCTGCCAGAGTACTTTGATCGGGATTGGACGGGTGGTGTATTTAGTGGACTTCTCAAGAAAATTAATTCAGAACTAGGATGACTTAGAGGATGGTGCTGGCTGTTGTTGTTTACTTCCTAGTTTTTCTGTAACATCGTAGTAATAACAGATTGTTCTTTATATTAATAATAATAACGTAATAAAAACGCCACTGTAAATTAAAAAATAAAACAAAATAAGGCATACAGGCATACAGATATAATCTGTAAATAGTAGAGACGTATATGATTACAGCTGATTTACTGATACAATCGAGAAATACTTTTATGTTGACAAATTTGTATAGTAGGGGATTTTTAAATTATAATTTTTATTAATAATAATAATAATAACAATGTCACGCGAGGAGTTAGTTTTCTCTCTGATGTGTAAAAGAATATCTGTCGTATTGTGCTTGGTAAACTCTAATTTTTGCCCAGTGCTTGTTTCAGTTAAGGCTACTCAAATACGAGTGATTCTTGTTTGCTCTTGTCAACAGGCCGGGATGACCCTTGGCTTTCGCCACCGCTCACCACCAGTTCTCTCTCTCTCTCTCTCTCTCTCTCTCTCTCTCTCTCTCTCTCTCTCTCTCTCTCTCTCTCTCTCTCTCTCTCTCTCTGTTGCAACTTCCTCCAGTTTTGTACACCCATTCTTCTTAAGTCTTCTTCCACCTCTTGTATCAATCACTTTCTGGGTCTGCCCCTTATTCTTCTTCCTTCCATGTTTCCATTTAGCACTTGCTTGGGCAGTCTAGTGTTCTATTTATATACCTGCTGTATTGTTAATTGTAATTATGTCCCTAGTTAATCAATCTGGATTACTTGTTCTATTAATTTCTTATTTATTTGTTAGGATGTGACAGAGACCCTGAAAATACTGCATAGAATGTGACAGAGAGCCGGCAAAAATAGTACATAGGATGTGTAAGAGAGCCGAGAATAATAGTGCACAGGATGTCACAGAAAGCCTGCAAAAATTGTAGGCTACAACAGGATACACAAAGACTCCTGCCAATCAGACAAGAACAGAAGTAGACGTAGTCGATCATACTTGACACCATCTGAGCTAGAAGATTAATACAGTAAGGTGAAATACGACAAATGCCATAAGGAAGGCGGCCTTGAAATTATAGGAATTGTCACCGGCAGCAAAACAGAAAAAAGAAAGGTAATGTTTATCTGAGATTGATGGACAGGCTAAGGCGATGGAGAATTACAATGTTCAAGAGGTAGGTTAGAGATAAAGAATAAAACGAAATCTATGATGCGAGAAAGGCTTGACGGTGTAGTCCCACTCGCATAGAAGGAAAGAAGAAGAAAAAGAAGTAGAAGAAGGAGGAGAAGAGGAGGAACAACAACATCAACAACTAATATACCACATCCGTACCATGGATTAAAAAATATTTATGTGGATTAGTGGAATGAAAAATTAAGTTTTGAAATAATCGGTGCCTAGATAAGCGTTTGTCTCTAAACCTGCAGAGATATAAAATAAATATCTGTCGTTTCAGGATCATTTTCAGGAGTCAATAAAAAATAGGAATGATTTATGCTAACAGACAATTTTTTTCTCACTTGTACAATTTAGGAATATGCTACCTCTTTTCTCTTGGACATATTCCGGAGTAGATAAATCAGACTCGCAAAGATGGGATGACCATTACTAATAATTTTGTTGGGACTATTCGTTAAGATAAATTGAATATGATTCTCTAGCGATATACGTAATACATATAACTGGTTGTGAGATAAGAACACACCGTATGCTACATTGAAAATGAAAAGTATTATTAAATATAAATACTTTTATGAAATTGTATAATATTATCTGTAAGAAATGAAACAGACAACAGTATAAAAGTCAGCTCTCTGAGGAATTGCATCACTGTTAATATCTTGTAATAAGGTCGCAGGTCTGCGACTCCACGTGCATAAACAAACAGTTATTAGAGTTTCTCCGTCTCTTGGGATTGTCGTACAGTTGATAACAGCAAAGACCGTGTTAGTTTTTGTTAAATTTATATAAAGTAACTGGCAGTGCACGGGCGACAGTAATTTCTGCAAGACGAAAAACTAGCAAAAAGTTCATTTGGAATACGTAAATGGAAATTGTGTTTGTTATGCAACGAAAGCGTACTTCTTTGTCACTATCCGTACACAAGTAACTATTTGTATTTACTTTGAAAGTTTGAATGTAATGTAACAATGTTACATTACACATACTAAATTATAGTTTTGGCTGACAAAAGGACATAAGCGAAAGCTTACTTTCTTTATCAATATTGTCAAAAATATTCTCGTCTATTAGAGTGCTGTCCAAGTTGTCCATATTGCGTGCCAAATGTTTCAATCATGTCCTGTCATCGACTTGCAGGAACTTCGCTCGCTTGCAAACGGAGGCCAGTGAGTTCACAATGATGGCAACCACAGCGCACCATAAGTAAGAGGAACCCTTAGCCTTAAATAATTACTGATTACCTGCGTTGAAACATGGTAAGCTATTACAGCCCTTCACTGTTCTAAGAACCTTCATTTCTGATGACTCCAACTGTACAAGTCTCTCCAACTGTAAGATCTCTTTTCCTAGGTGCCAAACACTCTGAACCAGACAAGAGTGTGGGAACTGCCAACACCTTAAAAAAATTTAACTGTTTGTCTTTTAATGTCTCATTCTTAACACTCCTTACAACTGTACCACATATCGTTTGAAATGTATTTCTTTTGTTGCTGATGTCTCTGTTTACTTTTTAAGAAATATCGCAGCCTAAGTACTGAAATTGTGAGACCTGTTCTAAAATAGTTACGACTGACTCACCGCTAGTCGTATGGTACAGTGGAAAACAAAGTACAGAAACCAATGAAGTCACTAATCACCAGCTTTAATAATCACAAATAACAGTTTGTAATCAACACGTTATTCAACAATATTATACTCGTACAACAATTCAAATTAAATTTGTCCACATGCAATAATAATATCAACTAATAGAACCACGCACAATAATCACTTTTCGCTAATAACGACTTGTGACACACTCAGTAAATCGCCCAACGTAAACTGACTGTTCATCGCCGGATGCTTATATTTATACCCCACTGAGATGCCAGAACGATCTGTCACTTTTGGATGACGTATTAAACAAGCGCCTATTATAGGCGCTCTCGAATCCACTAGAAACAGCGTCGATGTCTGGCCTTGAACACAGTGCGCTGACCGGTACGGTCTGGAACAGCCTCGATTGGTGCTGCATGATAAGTGTCACGTAATCGTCTTTCTTCTCAAAGTAGCATATGTACGCACACAAACATTACAGCTGGGCTCTGCTGGGATAGCCGAGAAACGGGTAGAATGACACTCACCATTGTTCGAAAACGTTCCGTAATTGCGTAACAGTTTTGCTGATGACAATTTTTGTTCTTACGGGATGGTTTGCAGAAAACGCTATGGTGTTAGCTTTTGACAAAGATATTTTCATATTGTAAAAGAAACTCAGCTGATAAATGTTATAGACAGATAACTGTAACTTTCCTCAGTGCCTTCTGTTATAACTTGGTCACCCGCGAATAACATTTTACTTAGGTACGTGCTGCGACTGATCTGTATACCTGAGTTAAAAAATATAAATTAAAAAGAGAACAAAAGAGTAGAACGAAGTATAATTGCAGATATGTACTATCTACGTCTGTAGTGGTGTATACAGTAGCTTGGGATAAGTTAAAAATGAGCGAATACAATCCTGACACAACAATTAACAGGGAGAAGCAAAGAAAGTTTAATACGGATTTTTCTAGCAAATTAAATATTAATTTTTCAATCATTGTAAACACAAATTTTAAACATAACAAGTATAACTTTACTTTTAAGACCCTTTTGTTTATCTCAGGGTTCAATTCAATAAAATCAATACTTCATTACTTTCTAGTAGTTAATTTATTAACAAAATATCATTATATCATCATATTTCATTGTACACATAATTATTACTATAAATATTAATTTATGCACATTTAACAAATTTAATAATTCTTCAATCTCTAAAACTTTACTTCTTACTATATTTCATTCTTCAATATTTAATCAACTTAAGTTTAGTGTAACATATTGTATCATAACGGATTCATTTAAAATCAAAGCGATTGTAATATTACAATCGCTTTGATTTTAAATGAATCCGTTATGAAATACTATACTATGAAATCCGTAGATATTTTATGAAATACTAGACTTCCTACCATTTTCTCAATGGGTTTCAAGATGACCTTACTTATAATGAGGTCTCTAAATTAATACTTTATATACATTTCTTTAGTGAGTTCTTTTAGTAAATTTCTTTAGTGAGTTCTTTTAGTGACAGACAAGTGGGTGTAAAATTTAATTAGTACATAACAAATTTACTTTTGGTACGAATTATCCATGTCTTGTAGAGGTAGCAGGTGTGGTAAGCTACGCTTCTTGATTAGCATTTGGAGTATTGATGATAAGTCACCTCCGGAATCTCGAGTGGTCTGCGTGGACCTCACTGTAGCCTTTCACATATACAGCACATTACACAACGCGTGTTCGTATTGGATTTATTGCGAGTCTAAATTATTGTTGCTATTACTTCGGTTATTCACTGACATTCTGTAAATATATCTTTTAATTTACTCGCGATATTGTTAAAGATGTATGTTACACTCGGTTTTCTGGTTTGTTTAACTGATACACTTGACGGTAAGTTACTGTTATTCGTTCACGACAAAATTTTATACAACATTGTTCGAATTGTTAATATCGCCGTTGTATTGCGTTTCACTATCAGTTACTGTAATACGATCACAAACTCGAACGCTAGAAAATGTTAAACAGTTCATATCGTATCGATATTTTCTAAGTAATTTTATTACGAACTCCCGTAACACTTTTGTCACGCCTTTTACTTCCGATTCCTTCGAAAATTTAGTAAAGACTCCCCTTTTTGCGTCTCTGTCGCTTGCCTATATCGAACATGAGAATTTCCCCACTAGACTTCTGACTTCGGCGATGCCGTTTCCTAATTGGCTCTTTTTCGTACAACCTACTCCAGAGACCACCTACTTTTTCAAAGGTAAGTTCTGATAGGTCGTCTGATTCCCACCAAACTCTTCTCCTGGGTCCTTTACCCTTGGGTCAACGGAATTTCCGAATACTCTGGTAATAAATCTAGCTGTCGTATCTCTTAGTCTTCACAAAGACAATCCTTCGATTTCTCTTCCAACAGCTGCCTCTCCAATTAGTTGCGCCTATGGTATTATCTTTTCTTGAACAAAGGCCTCGCCAACTCTCTCCGTAAGTATTTTTTTTGTCTGGTTCCCAGCAAAAACCTATCCTTTTAGTTCGTGCGTTAACCTCGAGTACGATTTCTTTCCTGTTATCATAGTGTTGTTCCGGTGTATCCTCTGTTGATGCGTTTCAGTCAAGGAACACCCTTCATTGTTTTCTGTCTGCAGTTGTTATGTTCGTGTAACCCTTCATCCTTTGTCAGAACAAAACATTTCTCACTTGATAATTTTATTCACACCCTCGTATACTTTTCTCCGGATTGTAAGCTTTTATTCACTGGCGTTTTCTCTAGATACCCAGCACAATGACCTTGTCTTTCTAACACGTGGCCACTTCCTACACTAGATTTATGGCGTGTCAATCAGACTATAAAATAGGTTAATTACCTGCTGACGCGTTTCTCTGAATCTAATTACGGGATTACTCGAGTTTCGACACCAATGGTGTCATCATCAGATCCAATATGATTAAGGTTAAAACAACATTTATCGATGTATATTCATCTCGTCAAATAATAAAAAAACAACATATACATTGCACAAAATAATAAATAATTAACATATATTAAAACGAAATAACAACGATTGAAAAACAACATGCGGCCGTCACGAACCTGCACAGGAACGCTCCCACGGTAAAACTCTGTTACCGTGAGAGAGTTTTACCGTGGGAGCGTTCCTGTGCAGGTTCGTGACGGCCGCATGTTGTTTCTTCAATCGTTGTTATTTCGTTTTAATATATGTTAATTATTTATTATTTTGTGGAATGTATGTGTTGTTTTTTTATTATTTGACAACATGAATATACATCGATAAATGTTGTTTTAACCTTAATCATATTGGATCTGATGATGACACCATTGGTGTCGAAACTCGAGTAATCCCGTAATTAGGATTCAGAGAAACGCGACAGCAGGTAATTAACCTATTTTATAGTCTTAACCGTTTCTGGAGGCAAATAAAATGTTTAAAGTGTCAATCAGACTTGCGTAGACGGCAACGGACGGCTTTCACCCGTTTTTGTTCGCCACACTCCTACGAATAACTCCATACATCAATTGTCACCACGTTCAATGACACTTACCTTAACTAAAAGAAAAATTTTAATTTTTTTTTGAAATTTGGCATTATACAAGTTTATAATTTAAATAAAATCCTATATATTGACATAAAGTATAACATTTGTGTTTACTCAAGATGAATAGTATAAGAAAAAATGCATATTTACACTTATCGAATGGTCTCTCGGCACTTGGTAGAACATTTTATTAATACTTGAATTTAATAAATAAACACTTGGTACAGTTCTACAGATACTTTTTATTTTCCTGACAATTGTTTCACTAGTTACGGCAGCTTCAGAGGTTGGATTTGAACTGAGAGACTTGAGATGTGTGTTAGTCGTGGGACGGGTGGAAGTAGTTTATTAATAGGCCTACTTGAATTTAATAAATAAACATTTGGTATAGTTCTGCAGAACACGCACCTTTGTTAAACCCTTTACTTGGGCCTTTCCAATTGACGCTTTGGTCATACACTACCTTCACCCCTCCCTCGACAACATATATTTCAAATCTCTCAGTTCAAATCTAACCTCTGAAGCTGTTGTAACTGGTGAAAGAATTGCCAGGAAAATAAAAAATGTCTGTAGAACTATACCATATGTTTACTTTTTAAATTCAACTATCAACGCATATTTTTTCATTGAATTCTCATTTGGACAAGTATTAGATAATCGAAAAGCTCGACTTTTTAGAGTTAGCGAGTAGTTACTGTAGGTTTGTTGCAAAAATTAGTTAAGCCTGCGTATTTCATTATCATCATCTTCAAGGATTAAACCAAAGATGGTTTTTTTCTGTCTCAAATAGGCAAAGATAAGAGCTGGTTACTCTAGCGCTTCCTCGGACGTCCCACACCTCTCCGTCACCTCGGCTTATAATTCCATAGTTGTTTAGAGATGCGGCAGTCATCCATTCGGCAAAGATGTTAACACCAATTCAGTCGATACTGGGCGATCGTGTCGAGTATACTGATAATATTCATTTCCTGCCGTATATCTGTGTTTTTCCTATGATCCTGCCACGTGCCTGAGAAATCTCATTTCAGCCGCTTGGACGCGACTGGCCTGACCTTTCGTTAAAATCCAATTCTCAGACCTATAAAGAAATGGCCTACGTATTTACTTTCTTTATTTTCAAAGACTATTCAATCCGTCATCAGTAGGCATCGTATGTTACTTTGGTGCAACATTAGATAAAGACTGCCGACCACTGACCTAAAATTTAGTTCTGCCTACACCTAGAACTCAATATATTTCTGGAAGTCAATATATTTTGTTTGCATTATACACTTTTCTTGGTGAAGACTCGCTTTTTGTAATACGTTCCTGCTGAAGATGAAAAACATAACACACACCAAGGCAGAAAAAGTGTTTTATAAATACATAACTGTTATGCTGTTTATAATTATGTTTGTTAAGTGCGAATCTTCGTTTCTTTTATAGTCATCTTGATTGAATATATGATGCTTCTTATAATGAGATTAAGTCGATTAGGTGGACATAATGTTCTTAAAAATCTATTAACTTTTCAAATATATTCTGATCTGTTAACTAATTGCCTGAACCATTTATTACACATGAGTTTTGCTATTGAAATATTGAAATATACTTTTATAAAGATACATATCATGTATGTACATACACGTTTTATGTATATTATATAAAGTGAGAGAAATGAAACAATACTCAATTAATAGTATGGTTATCGTTAAAGAAATTAAACGATGGCATTTGTACAGTAGAGAACGTGGACAAACGGCCAGTAAGGCGCCCTACAGTTCGCAAATTGTAGCGGGGTCTCGTAAGCCGTGACGTGATTACATACTCGGCAGATTAGTTTCAAGCTGCCGAGAATTACTTTACTAGACCTGGTCGCTCCCGTGGGATACTTAGCGCGTGACAGAGTTATTCAACGCAATTTCATTTTATTCCTTCCATTTGTAAATTGGCTCGGTATAGTGGACGCGCTCTGAACAACGACTTCTAAGAAACGACATCTTTTCAAATTTGTAGTTACACGAACCTTAAAAACTGAGTCACGTTCGTAAAACCAACAGCATCGATTGCATATAAGTAGTTTATGTTTGTGATATTGTTGGAAAACATGCAATAACGTTTAACGTGAACTAGATTTGAAAGTGTGTTTCAACACTATCATTATGCATGTCGTAACGTATGAACAATAAATTCGAATTGTGTTTGTGGAAATGTTATTTTTCAGGTTGAAGCATTCGAAAGAAAAGGAATATTTTGTATAATAATAAAATTCTAGCGTCTTTTGTTTCTCCTATTTTATTCAACAGTAGTCACTTACATTATGTATCATTCAGGGTACACAATATGATTAACTGTGTACATACACAATACACAATACATACTGCTACGAGGGTCGCATGGATTGCATCTTAAATAAGAGAAATAACTTTTTGAATAACAGATAAATCAATCCTCACGTGTTGTTTACGCTAATATGAAACAAAGACATTCGTATTATAAGAATTCCCCTAGTTAACAATTATCCATTACCTACAGTACACAAAACAGTAATAAAAATCACCAAATCAAGTAATTACAATGATTCGCAACACAAAAAAATCATTTAAACACTTAGCACATTTAAGAAATACCTCTGTATGATATCTTTCTTCTATACCGCATAATCAATTTTACGGAACTTTCAAACTCAAATAGCCACGATTGCCTCGTGTTTATAAGAAGCCAAGAATACTGTTGGCGCATAATGTTTGGCAGAAAGTTATACAGTGTTCTATGCCAGTCGTGCAAAAGGGAGAGTCTGCAAACATTGGTCATATTGGCGATTGTATAACACATTACATAAGTCGCGTAAGCTGTAAGCTTGTTATTTACGCCGCAGAAGCGTTAAAATACATTGAAAGTTTAAAAAATCGTAAAGAATCCCTGGGCACAGATATAACGTCTTCCGACTTGAGCAATTATACAAGGATATTTTGAATACTTACTGTGCAGTATGAGTCCAAATCATCGGCTCAGCAAACAAATCAATATATTAGAAAAGCTAAAGGGACACACTCTCATCATCCTAGTTCACTCACACTGTCGCCTTCATCTTGGCGCACGTATTCGATTTGCCCTATGTGTTCTCTCCTAGCATAAGTACTTTTGAATTAATTGTTGCTAATATTACTATAAGCCTATAATAACAATATTTTCAGTTATTTTTAAATTTATTTTATAAACACCTACAATTGTTACGCCTTTATACAGATTACTCTAAATTACTCCTTTATACAGAAAACCTCAAATAAATATGCCTTTACATAAAATATTACTTATTAATTCAATTTACTTATTCCTTACGGTCATTATTATAACAGCTAATCGAGAGTCACGCATCCAGCGTATGAAAATAATCTCGACAGTAGGAATGTGTAAACAAATTAGAGGCAACATTTTTTGGTAATACTGGTATTAGTTTTATATTGTATGTGTTTCAGCAGTGGTGGTTTTCGTTGTATGGTCAGCATACTTGTTTTTTAAAGTGTGTGGTGTTCAGATTTACGCGTAAAACATTTTTTTTACAGCAGAAGTGTATGTCTACTTTAGAACTTAATTTGTTAACGAATTGTTACATACAAACAGTATAAATATTAATAATTATATGATGGGAACATAATGGTTCCCGAAACATGTTCCTAATAAGGAAAAATGAGGTAAATTTATTATAAATATTAAATATAATAATTATACATATATTTTATATTATTATTATAAGCAAATATTATTTAGGAATATATTTCCTGACACCAGGAAACCTAATAAATTGAAAATAAAACTGATTTATTCACTTATTCTTATGTGTGTGTGTGTGTGTGTATTACGCTGCATTTTTTAGGTTGCGCGAACAATCCACATATATAGCCCATAACAACTTCACACATTTATAAATTTTACGTGACTATTAAACAAAATGTCGAGGACAGCTAGTAATAGAAATAAAATGCAATAAACGAAGATTATAATCACACAAAAAGCTTACAATTTTATACGGTACCACTTGTGCGTTATCTTATTCCATGCCTTCAAAGGCAGAGTGATCATCGTTTTCTTCGGATCCACCGATAAGAGTGGATCGATTTTTCATATGTCTCTGCTCTTTGTGGACTGTGTACTCTCCTGGACCTTTGTAATGACTTTTATAATAACCCGATAAAATAACGTATGCGTGAGAAAGATTCATTCCCCTGCCTTTGTACCCATAATGTTCCTGGTACCCAAATTCTACGATGTTGTAGGTGCTCGGAGAATAATCGGTCCGTCAGGAGGAAGGCGCAAAAAATCCAGCTGTTTTCATAAACGTCACCTGTTTTGTGTCAGCTAGCCTCATTTTTCTTATGTCTCGGCGTAAAAGCATTTTGCAAAACATTTTACATCTGTACACACATGTAATACAGAGTAATCAATAGAGAGGCCTTCTGAATTTTGTGCCAGAAATTTTGACATCTACTCCATGAGGAAAATTGAACACGTTTACTTTATTACTTTGCAGTAGCCTGCAATTATGTATTGTAACAACATCACAGAACAATCTACGTGTTTATCGAACGTTCCAGAGGGATCCGGAATGTAACGCATGTGGCAAACGTGACTCTCGACGCATTTGCTAGACTGTGTCAGAATTCGCGCGGCCGCTCGACGACTCTGTCAAGGCCGCAATCAATTACGTCGTAATGTAGAGCGTCTTATGTAATATGTGGAATAATCTAGTACTTCGGGGGGGGGGGGTATAAATACCAGTACTCAATGACGTTCAGTTTCAGTTATAGTCGCGATATATTACAGTGGGGTTCGAGTTATTATCAGGTGATATTACTGTGTGCGTTCAAGTGGTTATTAGTGAAGCGCTGTGTTTTATAATCGGGCGGTATATTGTAATACAATTGTGTTTTAATATTAGTTGACATTTTATTGCGTGTCAACAATTTTTATTTGATTTGTTGTAAGAGACTGTGTTGTTAATTACAAACTGTTTAACTGTGAAAATTAAAGATGATGATTAGTGACTTAATTGGTGTCTTGTATTTTGTTTTCCACTATACCTACGACGATCAAGTAGACAGTCGTAACAGTATTGTAGGCCTGTATGTATCCAGGTAAACCCAAACGGGTGATGGTCAATGATTGAGTTAATAAAATGCACAACATAATTTCAGAAGGGTTGACATTTCTCTTCCTCCTCTTGTCATATGAATAGTATAGACGTATTTGTGTTCCATCTCTTCCAGGAAAATCACTCTCTGTGTCATTTCATTTTGTATCGCTTCTCAATGTGTCATATTAGCTTGACGCACATGCGTGTGTATGTTTGCTTATATAAAAATCAATATGTTGATTTTGTTATTCAGGATTCACACTTTTCAGGTAAAAATTTATGTTAACACCAGAGACGAAATAACAAGTTTTACAAGTCTGTTAACAGTAACAAATATTATTAATCTAATTCAGTTGTCAAATATTGCTATAACGTTGCTATATATACTATCCAAATTATGAGTATATTAATATATCTAACATTACTATCAATTAGTTTTAACTAAATCGCACTTAATTTGACAATCCTTCTGGACCAACACGTACCACTTCACATGAGGTTTTACAGAGTCAATTCTTTAATCGAATAGTATAATAAACGCTTTCGCAGTCTTTGAAAGAAATACGTTTCTTTGCCTTCAAGCATCGCCTCTTTAAGATAATTTTTATTTTAAAATGTTTTACTTCCAATCTGTGAAAGTCTAAAGTCTAAATCTGAACTAAACACTATTGACGGCAATTCTTTACTTGTACCTATCCGTGCGTGCTTTCAATTTTGTGCTCGACTTTATCAATTGTACTTGTTAACAGGTTAGCTGAAGAATAATCTGAGGTTTATAATTTAAATTTGAAACTTTGAAATGCCGGCTGTCATATCTGATCGGGTTTCACACAGAATCGACCATGTGAGAGTAACACTTTGTCCTTAAAGCTTTTCGTCTTTTTCTATGCGTTTTTATAAAAGAAACTTGCTATTATTTTGTTGTTGTAAATATCTATGTTTACTGAGCATTTGCGGTGATTAACATACATTAATTCATTTTTACCCAAAATTAAAAAGCGCTTAACGATCCCAACTGGTCGGAGTTATTTGCTATATAATCAATTTATTGTCAACACATAGAAAGTTAAAGATTAAGAATAACGTTGAACACTATATAGGATTTATATTACTAAAAACGACATTAAATTATCAGAAATGTCATACATATTCAGTCTGCGCAGCAAAGAAGTTTGTTTGCTTTGTATTAGACCTAGTAATTAACAAAAACACCATGATGTAGTTTAGATAATTCTAATTTTTCATAACATTAAAGCTATAGCGGTAGGAGTCATCTTCAGTAAATTATTTTCCAGTCTGCTGGGCCGTGGTCCACTTCCTGTAGAGCCAAACGTTTCGACTGTCATCTTCAGCTCTGCCCCCTGGCGACTAAATGACGCTTAAGTGCGACGGGTTTGGGCCGTGTCGTCATTCAGTCACAAGAGGAGCAGAACAGAAGATCCACTGAAGATGACTGCCGCAGCAGCAGTCGAAACGTTTGCCTCTACAAAAAGAGAACCACTGCCACTGCCCAACATTCCGGAAAATAATTTTGCTGAAGAAATTCTAATTCTAATTGTTACTTCCAGCAACAGATCAATAGGCTATACAGTTATTACTTCTAAACAATTACAATCATAAGTGTCATTAAATCATAGTTAAAAACAAATAAACATTTTACACCACTTTGCATTAATTACAGCGCATAACCGTATTCTCTATTCTCGTCACTTGCATCACGGACGTACAGTTGTTTGGGTACAGTTATGGTTGTTTTTTAATTTTTAAAATCGCCATGATAATATACAGTCTTTTTACTCAGATCAGACAATTTATCTATCCTAAATACCTAAGTGGAAACTTATAGCCCTTAAAGAACGCTATCACAGTTACGGGTATTCCAGTGACACTGGTTTAGCTGCTCAATATATCTGCTCTTAGTACGCGATCCTTAAAGACAGATAAAACCCGCAATAACACTGATGTATGTCAAATCTGGTTAGCCATATTGCCTAAGAAAGAAAGGTCTTATTTTGGAGCAAACCAAGTGAAAGTGAACAAATTATACGGGCGGCAATGTAGAAAAATGATTGTGGGAGGGGGGAAGATTTTAATTTCTGACATCCGTGTTTTCGTTTGACAACCGCGTATGTTAACATCGATAATTGCCCATCGCATGGTATGTCATTCTCAGTCTCAGTATTACTGTTCATACTACTACTATACTACATACAAAGTTTGAACAAAAAGTTAGAGCAATGTTCAGATTTCCCTCACACTGGTTTTATGTAATGTTGGTATAAACTTTATTGACAGCTGACTAAAATTTTAGAGAGCACACACTTTAGATTTCACAGCTAATTGTGTAAGCTGTGTTTTGGTGTATTAGGTGTTTTTTAACAATCTTCAATGAAAGATTGAAAGAACATGAATGCTAACCGCGCGTTGTGCTTACTGGTCAAAAGAAAATTGTACAGCCTATCTCCTAAACGCATTAAACTAGAGACTTAAAAACTAAACTACAATTAAATTTAACCGACTCTCGTTAGTTAATTTGCTTACACTAAGTACATGATTGTGATAACAAAAAAGTTTCTCACTGGCTAACTTTTTCATGTCGTAATTCGAAAAAATCGTAACCAAACCTTATAAATAATTTTGTGTTAAAACATGCAAAAATGAAAAAAAAACATTAACTATTCCTTTGCCTTACGGATACATTAAGCTACAAATTGAAGTAATAATGAGGCGTTTACGTCAACTAACACCGGAAATACGACGAGTTAAGTTATAAAGTTCGCAAAAATGGTTAAATGTACTATTGATTGGTTTTAAATTTTTTACGGCTTTGTTTATGGTCAAAACTTGTGAAATGACGGAGAATAATGGATTTGACAACACAAAAGTTTACAATTATAATTATCCAAACTTTAGTTTTTGAACGAGTAAATTTTTCAAGTCATGGAATACATATGAGCAATATATTTCTCTATCCTCCCCATCGTGTCATGTGATCTCTGATGTGGCACTATTTGGATATTTACGCCGCTTACGTGAAGCAATTCATAGAAGATGGCCAGTTTTAGGGAAGTGTAATTTATGAAAATTGCACCCTGATTATTCACTAAGACGCACGTTACTGATGTTTACCGTCGCAACCGCTGTATTCGCCAAACATGTCTGAATGGAGTCTTTCCTCTTCACAATAAAGAAAAGGTACTACGAAAGAAAAACGTTTTGCTACTCTCGAAGACGAAAACAAAAATCTCTGAGCAAGCGGAGTGAATTAGAGAAATGTTTTGAAGACGGAAATACGTCGGCATAATCGTGGTACATCCGACTGAGAACACTCTGAGAGGACAATATAATCGTAGAAGAATCAAACCATACTTTTCCGAATAAACAAAAAATTACACTTCCGAAAATAAAGCATTACAATACAGTAGTGAGACCAGAATGCCTACATACAAGTGGATGTTTAGCATTGAATTATAATTTAGACAAACTATAAATACTTGAAAGACGAATTATTAGGAAAATATTAGGCCCACTTCATTAAGAAGCAATGATGAATATATCAAAGTATAGAAAATATAACAGAAACCGTGAGAAAAAGAAGACTAGTATTTTTTGGACGAAAAAAGGTTAATAAACAGATCTTCAAATATCTGTGGGGAAAGAAGTCAACATCAAGTTGGATTAAAGAAGTCCAAAAAGATTTAGAAAAAATAATACATACGCAGAAGAAGCAATTGAAAGAGAAGTTTTTCGGGCAAAAGTGTTAAAAATGGAAGGAGTCCAGGGTAGGAGAGAGAAAAACGCAAGTTCAAAGTGGGCTGATGGACTAAAGACAGGAAGAAGAGACGTAGTGAAAAGATGAAAGAATATTGGAGAAAAAGAAAAGAACAATGAATATAGAATTGAAATTGGCATGTGGTCCTCAGATGGCTGATACAAAAAAAGCAGAAAAATTACACTATCGTTCTGATGAACGTTCGTATTGGACGAAGCAGGTTTTAATAATATCAATATAACATGGACGTCACCCTTAAATGATGTTATTAATAACACATACCTCCCTAGTCACTTGCGTACAGAAAAATAAATTGCTTACAGTAGTGTAGATTTACTCAGCTTGTTGGGCTGCAGAATCACGGCAGCGACATTATGATTGCGAACTCGTAGCTTACTTTCAAGCAAAGAATATTGTTACGAATGGAACAACCTAGAATAGCCGAGAGAGTCCTCGCCCCGTCCTCCCAACTAGTGTGGCAGGTGTTGCTTCATCAAGGCCGCGAAGAAGTAAGTTCTAGTTTGATCAAGAACACTTGAGATATGCATTAATTCGGCGTGCAGTAAGGAGGGAAAGCTATACTGGACCTCTGCGCGACCTAAAAACCAAAAGCGTCTGGCGTTGTCAAGTCAGTTACGTGAGCGATTTTCTTAGCGCGAATCGTGTGTTTGTCGAAGTATTGTGTTACTAATTGTGTTGAACTCTTATTATTTGACATTATTATTGCGTCTGGACAAATCTAACTGGAATTATTGTACGAGTTGATTAGGAATTATTAATTGTGGTATTTAAAACTGGTTATTATTAGTGATTTCATTGGTGTCTTGTATTTTGTTTTCCACTGTAGCATACGACGATCAGTGAGACCGTCGTAACAACATTATATTTTTCCTTGCTCGCACGGGATTAACAGCTGATTCAGGAAATTTTTCTCGACGTTCATTTCGTCCGTAAATTGGGTCGCGGAATTAATTAATTACGGGACAAAAGTTACGGTAGGCCAGTTCTGTAATAAAATACAAAATTATATAAATAACAAAAAGTCTGTGTCACGTTTTTACGCAATGGCAGCTGTCCGAACCGAGGATTTACCCGTAAAATATACTCTTGTTATAAAAATATAAAATATAATTATTTATTATATATTTATACTTGTAAATAAAAACATGAATATATGTTTCAAGGTAACAATTGACGACACTTTGTAAAACCTACTTCATTTATTCTTTAATCTTTTCACTGTGTCTCTTCTTCCTGTCTTCAGTCCAATTTGAACATGCGTTTTTCTCTCTCCTACCCTGGACTCCTTCCATGTTTAACACTTTTGCCCGAAAAACTTCTGTTTCAATTGCTTCTTCTGCGTGTAAATTATTTTTTTCAAAATCCTTTTCGACTTCTTTAATCCAATTTGATGTTGGCTTCTTCCCCCCCCCCCGGATATTTGAAAATTTGCTTTGTCAACCTGTTGTCATCCATTCTATATAATGTCCAAAAAATAATAGTCTTCATTTTTCTCAGTAGTTCTGTTATATTTTCTATACTTTGATATATTACATCATTACTTCTTAACTTCCAACCTTCAGAAGTTTTTCGTGGGCCTAATATTTTTCTAATAATTCGTCTTCGGGCTAACAATCCGATCTTATCTCGGAATTGAATTCCAAGATAACGGTAATAACACAATAAATATCGGTATGGAGAACCATACATGACTTCCATATTCTAAGATTTATATTTAAAATCGTTTTCGAAATGAAATATTACCATCGAAACTACTTCTTTCTACTTACTGCTTCAGCCTTAACCACAGTACTGTGGTCACTAACGTATACCACCTCACGTTATCGTACTCGATTTTCACTGATGATGGAAGTCGATGGCATTGCCGAAACGTCTGGTTTTGTAGAAAACATTGGACTACGGCCAAATATCCCGGGATGGAATTTTAACAAAAATTCCTCTGGTCTGGTTTTCTTTGTTGCCGATAACGTTGTACACATACATATATAAAAAATATGCATAAAATTAATGGCTTGTATAAGTTAATGATTGATCTCCATTAAGTAGTGCTCAATTTTCCAAAGTTTTAATATTATGATGTCCGTAATTAAAACATCAGAGTAGGTTTAGTGTGAATGAGGGTACACTGTGGACAAAAATTTTCAACATTTCCTATTGAGCGTTGCTTAGAGTAAAGCTGCGAATCTACAGTGTATGTTTCACAGAACAAACACGCGAAAAAGAAGGAGCGCTCCGAAGTCACTCATGGACCCTCAGCATCTTGCAGAGGGTTCATTCCCTAAAGACGAAAAGTCTGTCTATGAATCGTTCCTCTGTAAACACGTGCAGTTACACTGCCCAGGGATCCACAGGAAGCAAATTGATGTCCATTTTTTCGGCTTGCACGCGTTATGTTGGTGTGGGTTTCGGCACTTTCCGTTTAAAAAGCGTGCAAATGCAAGAAAATAAACATGAGTGAGGCCAGAAATAACGCGAATTTTGTGTGTATGTGTGTGTGTGTCTTTCCTGCCTTTTTATTGCTGTAGTCATAATAATAAAATGGAAACGTAAACATTACATAACTGAGATATGCTTACCTACCAGGAACGATATATTATTTTATACATGTATATTAACTCATACATAATTTACATTAAAATGAAAAAATTATAATTTTATTGCCTGGCAACAAAATTATTTTATTTTTAACAATTACCATTGTTTGAAAAAGTTTAAATGAATTTTCAAGTACTTTACTGTTGTTAAAACGTTAAAGGTTTCCGGTAAACTACCCCTTCCCCTTAACCGATCTTCACCAAAATCGAAAGTCCTTGAGATCTCTACAATTCAGGGACGTATGCAAAAAATTATTTGATTCTGTTTGAATTTGCGGCTGTTATCGTTTGCCATAGAAAATACGCTTGATAAAAAAACGTTGCCGGTAAACTACCCCTTCCCCTTAACCGATCTTCACCAAAAACAATAGGTCTTGAGAACTCTACAATTTTGGGCTGTATGCAAATAAACTTTTGATTCTGTTTGAATTTACGGCTGTTATCTTTGCCATAGAAAATATCCTTGTTAAAACATAAAACGTTGCAGGTAAACTACCCCTTTCCCTTAACCGATCTTCACCAAAAACAATAGGTCTTGAGAACTCTACAATTCAGGGCTGTATGCGAAACATTATCTGATTCTGTTTGAATTTGCGGCTGTTATCGTTTGCCAAAGAAAAAATTCCCTTGATAAAAAAAAATCGTTGCCGGTAAACTACCCTTTTCCCTCAACCGATCTTCACCAAAAACAATAGGTCGTGAGTACTCTACAAATCAGGACTGTATGCAAAAAATTATTTGATTCTGTTTGAATTTGCGGCAGTTATCCTTTGCCATAGAAAAAATCTACAGACACACACATAGACAGACAGACAGACAGACAGACACACAGACACTTTTCGGAAAACGACTTTTCTTCATGTTTTGAGTGAAGAGTCTATACAATCAGAATCTGCAATAATCTCGAACACGATTTTTTTGCCATCACCATACTTCCATTTCCTTAAGGAATATGGAAGTAAAAATACGCGTTATTAAAACTTTGTTTATAAGATACTTATTAACTAAATTGATGTCTTATATTTCATAATTCAAACGTGCTAATGCTACGTAATAAACCTGTTTGTTTGTATACATAAAAAAGAGTTAGGCCTACTACTATATTAGCGTACACAGCTGAAAAAATAATAAAATTCCTAAAAATTAAGCGTTTCACAAAATTTGTCAAATTTATTCAACCCTGTGGGGAGGGGGGAGCGGTCCCCCTGTAAATACGCCCCTGATCAGTAACAGCAGTGCTGAACAAACTATCCCTCTATCATTCTCGGTGATTCCTCTCATGTGGAACTGTTGTCCGTTTTACGCATAACCAGGGTCACCCTTCTTGACTGTACCATGATTCCCAGAATTCCCATGTTGGGATCGCCAGTAGTCTACCTAACTCAGGCTATGGGTGCCGCCGAAACCAGTGACCGCCGTGTACATACGCCCCCAATAGATTCGGTTCAACTTAAACAATTTCCAGGAAGGAAACTGTCATTAGCCTTTTACCACTAGTCTCTCTGGCCTACCCAGATTGTCGATTTGTTCCCAATTTGAAATTCTACAGTGGTGAAATACGAGCATATTTAACACCATTGGGATTTCCGATCGGGAACAAACTGACAATATTTACATTCGTACGTAAACAAACCTGTTTATATTTGCACTGTAATAATTTAATCAACGACGGGTTTACAATTAATGCTTCATTAGGCGGGCGTTAATGAGGCGTGTAATTGACAAATGAAGCGGACAGTTTATGTGAATTAAAGTCTGACAAACAGCACAAAGGCTAACCCGTGTATTGCAACGAGACAAAGCCGGCCACTGAAGTTACGGGTCAACCTCGTTTAATGTGTTTGCATAATATAATTAATTACGATTATGCTGCTTCTTACAACTATTATACTGATTATCAGATTACAATAGTTACATCTGTAGTAAGTGTACTACCATATGTTAACTGGCATGCCGGATAGTTATCTCCGGAGTGTTCGCTGCTTTAGCACACATCGCTTAACAAGAGCTTCAGGTCTGTTTGCTAATCGGTCATAATAGGGGACGTCTGTGTAATTTGGACCACTTAACTGTAAACAGGCGTAATATTGTTTGTTCTAATGAAAATCCTACAAATGTTATGTAAAAACATTACTGTTATATAACAAATATTTTGGCATAAAAAAGTTTAATTTATCTTTCATGAACTGTTCAAAAGCGTAATTATTATATAAAAGCGGGTTTCCTTGTAATTTGGACTGAACGCGTGCAACTTGGACTGAGAAGTCATGTAATTTGGACTGGTGTATATAACCGTTTGTAACGCACTTATTTATTAACGTAATTCATCAACATAGTGGTACATTATGATATTTACGTTACTTTTTATGTGGTAACAAAAGAAACATAAAATACAAAATAATCATCACTTATTTCGACCAGTTCTCATACGCCAACTTTTGCAACCGTTTCACTCAATTCAACCATCATCATAGCACCTCTCGCACACAAAGCAGTATGTTTTTGGCTTCCTCCTTGTGAGTAGAGCAAGTGTCGGATTGGTTTCGTGCTTTCTATGAAACACTTATACGGTCCCCTAGTCAAGAAAGCACCAGACACAACCCGTCCTGTGCGCCCTTTTCCTGAGTGCAAATGCTGATATTAAAAGCAAAGGGATGATCGTTTCTAGTGGAACCATTGGAAAGATGTCCATTTTAAAGTCTCTGCCACAATAAATAAGAAAACAACGTTCTATGTATTCAGGCGGATTCTCTGAATTTTATGAGATAGTAGAAATTGTGTTTAAGTGATCTAAAGGAAAGAGGTATCCGAAGCTGTCGTTCAGTGTCTGTGGCCGTTAGACTTTCAGCGATCCAAATGACACACTCATTGGCAGCTCCAACTTTAGTTTAATGCACTTTAAAGTTCTGGTGTGTCTAAAAGTGAAAAACACCCTGTTACTAATTATATAATACCTGCACGAAGAAAATTACCCTCAAACACCTTGCCAAACCTATTCTCTGACAAGTGGTGACCTAACTTGTAAACGCAAATTTGTTAGGCAGCCCAAATTACACAGACTTCCCGTATACTTGTCTAATCAATTTCTTACACTACATATCATGTTATTGTTGCATAGTTGCTATGTTGGGTTTGAGGATTTTTCTTTATTACATATTACTTTCCTTACCATTCTGAAAAATTCTCCATTTTTTCGTAGGGTTAATCATTACGTTAACTATAGATTTGGTACTACTCCTCGCCATTAATGGCCTAATTACCTCTTCTAGTTCTCTTTTTGCATGTTCAACATTATGGCCACAGTTTTCCTTTCTCATTCTTTACAGACATAATTGAAACAACCCACGTTTGCGTTAGGTAGTGTTCCTGAGACTCCGGAGTACATTCAAGCCTAGTCTATTTGCTGTTTCCTAGGCTGTTTTTATACATATGTAACATTTTGTTATCAGTATCAATACAGTGAAGTTTTTAGTCGAGTTATCTAGTTGCCCCATCAAAGATTTCATTGACAGACAGACAGTAGACAGACCCCACGTTAGCAAGGTTTCAGTACAATATTCCATACTGCAGTCTGTCTCTTGTTGACAGCTATTAAATGAATTTTAATCTTCGTTATTTTACAAAAATCAATATTGTCCTGTAATTTTTACGTCAAAATCAACATCTGCCAAAATCTCATTTTTTTCTGTGATGCTACGACTACGTGAACAGGTACGTACCTGCTACGGATTGCGGTTCGTAAACAAGTAGACATAAGATTCCTGCTGTACTTTCTTGAACAAACAGCACGCGCTTGCATATTCTGAAACTATCAGATTAATGTACAAACACGTAACAGCTTTAAGCTTTTATTACTCTACATGTGACTTTGTGGCTTGTGACACAAGTAGCCCTAATTAAACGAGATGACGTGACTTCTCCATAACAATACAGGCAAAATTTGTCTGTTTTTTGGTTTACTTTTAGTTTTGTTGTTGAAATTATGATATATACGCTCTTTGGGGTCAACACGGAGAAAGGTTGACCACCCTATGAGACTATGAGACTCTCCGTGTGATGACACTCACAGACCTTGTCAGATGGGCAGCATCTGTGGTTACACAGCATAGATCAAAACCAGACTGGGCGGCAGAAAGCACATGTCTTCTTCTTCTTCTTCTTCTTCTTCTTCTTCTGCTTCTTCTTCTGCTTCTTCTTCTGCTTCTTCTTCTTCTTCTTCTTCTTCTTCTGTTCCTGCTCCTCCTCCTCCTCCTCCTCCTCCTCCTCCTCCTCCTCCTCCTCCTCCTCCTCCTCCTTCTTCTTCTTCTTCTTCTTCTTCTTCTTCTTCTTCTTCTTCTTCTTCTTCTTCTGCCTCTTCAGCTTCTTCTTCACACCAGAGTTTAGGCTTACGGCTAAACTTGTATGTTTTTATTCAACCCGTACGTATATGAGATGAGGAAAGGAGGCTAAAGGCTGTGTGGAAAAGGAGTGTCTAAAGTCAAGACAGACAAATAGAAAACGATCGATAGATGTATTGTAAATTTTATATACTGTAATTGATTATGCTTTTTAATTATTATTTGAGTATTTAATTTATTCGTGTTGTTCACAATTACGTCATGAGTTGTAATAAAATACTGGAACATATTAAAATTGATTCTGCTGAAGCAGTCAGAATAAAAGTTGGCATTTTGTAAGTACAGAACATTATCAAATATGTAATCTTGCAGGTTGGCGCCGCGTACCTAGCACAGGGGCTTCGGAGCCGTGACTTGATTACCAGCTCGGCAGATTAGTTCCAAGCTAACCGGAATTAAATTTACGATACTGGTCACCGTTTGGATAGTTATTGCAGGGCAATGTATAATTTCAATGAAATTACTTTTATTTCTTCCATTTGTAAATTGAATCACGTTGCAGATCTGAGTAACAAGTCCCAAGAAATTGAATCTTTTAAAATTGTATATTACCTTGAATACAGTATTTTCAAGTATTGAATAACCGGACATAACGGTCTTATGTTTGCGATGCTAAAGTAAAACGGAAACGTGAATTGAATTGAAATGAAAATCATGTAGAATGTACCGTAAACTTGAAATAACTCCATTTGTTTTGTCAAAACTTCCGTTCACGAACGGGAGCTGTATGAAATAATATTGTAAATCTTTCCTTTTCATGTAGTTGAACGTAACGGATAAGAATTAGTATGCGTATATCGACTGACTGAGTAAATTGTTTTGTAATAAAAATATTCTTTTTTTTTATACGTGTGCGGGTGGAAAAATTTGTTGTACAAATGTCGGGAAGGGTGTACAGTTCCGGGGTCTGTGGGTTTGGGTATTATACCCGACCCACTAAAAACCACCTTCCTTTCCTCTTCTATGACATTTACCTGGAACTGTTTGACACATTACTTTGGGCTAGGCCTATTGTTGTCCAGCCGTAGGGCTCACATCTCACTTGTTGTTTCACTTCTCCTATATTGTATTGTCCGAATCTATTTTTATCACTCGAGGAATCTCATCTGTGAACCGTATCATAGAGTTCCAGGTGACCTCATCTCGAAACATCGCTTCAAAGATGGGGAGACCTCCTGCCTGATATTCTCTTCCAACGATCTCCTATGTTGCTCCCATCTATCGCAGACGAAGAATGTATGGCTTACATCGTCCGCAACTCCTGGACACTACAGGCACTCGGCCTTTCCAACATTCTGCAGATAAGATCTAAAACACTCGAGTCCAGTCAGAAACTGGGTGAGATGATAATCGATCTCCCCGTGCTTCCTCTCAGCCCACGGCTGCAGCTGCTTGATGAGCCATCTCATCCAGCGACCTCGCTCTTCTTGTTCCCAAGCTCTCTGCCAGCTCTCCATCATCTGGCTACGTCCCTCTCAGTGTCCAGCTTCACCACCTACCTCCTTCTTCTTCAGAAAGACGATCTTACGTTCCTTGGCGAGAAGGTTAATCGGCAACGAGCAAGACAACCCGGCTTAAACCGTGCAGTAGGCCGATGCTACTGGAAGAGCACTTCATATTTGGAACTGGGCTAGTTTCTTCCTGTAGATCTTCCGATTCAGGAAGTCTGCTCACGCTTCCACACCATACAGTAGGGCTGACTGGACAGCTTCCATCAAAAGCCTTCTACACGGAAGGAATAATAATAATAATAATAATAATAATAATAATAATAATAATAATAATAATAAATATAATAATAATAATAATAATCTGAACACAAGAACCGTGATTACCTCTGTAAATCACTAGAGGGAATTCAGAGAAGTTGCTTGTTGTAGATGATCAAAAAGTTAGAGTTATAGGATCGTGAAGTCGGGATTATGAAAGTTTTTGGACTTACTTCACTTTCAGTCAGAATTACTGTTATTGACTTACGCTTTTCCATAGTGTCCTCCACGGACTTAGCCATGGCCGTCTCGAGTGTCAAGCGGGAAGGTAAATGTGGCAACGTTGCGTCTTGAGGCCGAAGCGACAGTTGATTGGAGTGTGATCGATGAGCGGTTAACTTTCTAGTAAAGTTTACAAATGTCTTGTTACTGTTTGTTGTTACTGACGGTTTATGTAGTGCAGTAGTAATATTTTTAGTGATGGCTGTTATTGTTTGTAATACTACAGAGTTATTAGTGTTTGTTGTGTGTGTGTGTGTGTGTTTTTTTTTTTAATAAGTTGATTTAAAACAAGTGTTGATCAACCCACGTTCTTATCGAAACATAACCTAAACTAAAATTGCCACAGTAACGTTCCGAAATTAATTTATAACAAAATGTTATTCGAGGGAAATAACAAATTGTAGGCCTATATAATTCATTTAGTGTAGGTTCGTCAGTGATAATCACACTTAAGTGTTATGTTCCTGGTTGTAAAAGTAATTACAAATCCGAAGATTTTATGAACTTATCTGTAAGGTATAGCCTATATTTTATTCTTACAAAATTTTCGACTTTTGTTTTCGTCGACATTAATGAATATTTATGGGACACAACTCTTATAATTAAATGGTGGTCATGACATTGTGAATGTCATTTCTGTACACAATATAATTAACAATTTAAAAAATAGAATACGTATATACGTACATAATAGGTATAATAAAAGTCCAATATTGATTTTTCATTTATTGTTATTATTGTCTAAAAGTAGCGCATTATTAGTTTTAATCGTCTTAAAAGTAAAGGATGAATGTTGTTTAGTAGGCCTATAAACACTGTGTAATAAAACAGCTAAAGTGAACATGTTATATTTTGACTTAATTTCGTAGCATTACTAAAATCATGAGTATTTATAGCTAAATCTAAATTATAAGTCTGTGTGCGTTTAAGATAAAAAAATTATTGAATTAGTATTAGGCCTAATGAATTAATTTTGTTTGAATTATTGAATGTGTATCATATGGATTAGTTAATTGCTATATTTCTCAAATAATGCAACAGTATTTTACATATTTAAATTTTAATTTAAAAGAAACAAAGAATTATAAAACTGCTGTTAACCGGCAATTAAGAATGACGCGATTGGATTATTGAACTACATAAATTAAAAGATCGTACTAGTCGCCCTTACAGAGCAGCTTTTTCCAGTGTTGCCATGTTTAACCTTTCGGCCTTCCACTAAAGTCGGCCACGGTTTAGCGGATTAGTATGAGTATTGGTTTCAAAGTGCCCAGCTACGCAATACGTGCAAATCTTAGATTTATATGTGGTCACGCAAGTTCGTGTAGTCCTATCTATGGGCTCAGTAAGGTTTGCGACTTACATGTCGACAGCCTCGATTACTTCATTGATTCAAAACAATTTCGCATTGCCGTGAAAAGTATGAATCTCTGACTCGGCTTTCTGTAACTTCCCGCATTCATTTCGCGGAATTGATTAACTATGTAAACTTATTGTCATGT
Source organism: Magicicada septendecula (assembly GCA_034769895.1). Taxonomy (NCBI): domain Eukaryota; kingdom Metazoa; phylum Arthropoda; class Insecta; order Hemiptera; family Cicadidae; genus Magicicada; species Magicicada septendecula. The sequence goes on from CM068372.1 coordinate 119,635,885, forward strand.
TCCAGTACGTTTATTGCCACAGTCTCTTCTACAAGTGACATGAAAAAAATCTGTTAGAATTATTATTCCTAACAAGTGTGATGTGTGATATACCAGTGTTGAATTTTAACAGGTCTGTCCCACGTTTTCCCAAGTTCCTCAACTGGGTGTCCATTCTGGCTGCCTCCTCACAATGGGTAGATCTGCAGGGGTGTGTGAAAAAAAAATAAATAAAAACGCAACATTATTATTACAAATACACTGCCTCGTTCTTCTTTTTGTTTAGTTAACCGAAACGGAGTAACTTCGTTGTCCAGTTGTCAGAAAGATCATACATATTTTGTTTACCCCTCTCTGGATCAGCAGCCCGCACGCTCATTGGCTGCAGCTCTCAATTCTTCTCGCTTCTCTGCTTTAGTATATGTAGTCCACAATGTTTTTCATTTAGTCTAAACCGTATCTTCCTCTACCACTTATCACTTTTACTTTTCTTTCAATTATTGTTTTCACTAGCCCATTGTGTAATGATAACTTGTCCTTTTACTTTTAAGTTTCCTAGGAAGGTTACGTCCTCCTGAGCTTTTCTAAGAACATCCTTACTACTAACGTTTACTCCCCAGCTTATCTAGAACAGTATTCTGTAGCACCAGGTCTCAAATCCTTGGAGTCTTTTCTTCTCTCCTTCTCCTGTCGTCCCGATTCGCTCCCGTACAGAGCACCACTCCACAAATCTGCCTTTATCAAATTTTCCCTACCTTTATCTTTACAATGCTGTATCCTTAATATAAAACAAAGTAATAATAAGAAAGCTTAATAATAATAATAATCCTTTTTTTATTAAAGGGGGAAAATGCTTTATGGACCGTCAGAGGAAACCGACTGTCTCCTAGTGCGTGGGAAACCCACCCACCTACTAAAACCAAACTCTAATTCAGGTGACATCCATCCTGTAACTACTTACAGTATTATTTCAGTATGAAGCCTATTGCGCCCTTATCAGGCTCCTTCTAGTTATCTCTTATATGCTATTGCCCGTTGCGTAAAAGTTGGGACCATCTTTTCTTTTCTTGTGGGACCCACTGAATAAATGCAGAAATGCGGTCCCATTCCTCTGCATAAGCCACGAAGCATAATCTCATCTACTCCCTCGGGCGTGAACTCCCCGAGCTGCGTCTCCATTGCCGTCCTCAATCTTTTGAATCTGCAGCACTTTGTGAAACCGATCTCTTTTTTTATTTCGGTTAACGGAGGTTTTTTCTATAGTTGAGAGTTTCCGTGTTGCTTTAATTGCCCAGGCGACAACACTGTGCCATGTATAGACTGCGTGTAGCTGCTGTCTGGTGTGTGTGTCCAAATCAGCGGATATTGTGGTAACATTTGTTGTACTCAACTTGTCGCCCTTTTGTTGTGTGCTAAATATCTTGTAATCCGATTGTGTCCGTCGCTAACACTGTCATCTGTTGTTGTTATACACAATTGGAACAATAAACCGCGAGTATTATACTGGCCGCCCACAACGCCAGTCTGGAAATTCACGCCCACGCGAGTCAGAAGTAACAGTATTGTTTTAATATCGTTATTGTTTTCATTACTATTGCTGTTACTATTATTATATTTGTTAAGCTGTACGTGGCGTGCGGGGATTCTAATGCGATGAACAGTTTTAGCGAAACATTACAGAATCTGTTCACTAATGCAGTAATGCAGTGGTTCAGCGAAGGGATTAACCCCTCCTCCATCGAAATAAAGGGAAAAGAAAATGCTAACAATTTTGAATGATGCTCTGCTTCATCACTTAATAAGAACAATTAAAATCTTAAACGTGTCTGTTATTTCATACTAAGTAAACATACATCGGAACACCGATTACAAACGATCCATTTCCTCTAACGGTGAAGTAATTTAAATGACAGCTTCAGAATATTGTACAGTCAAACACATATTTCTGCTCGCTGTAGCGCCATTTGAAGGGGTTTTAATGGCCTGTTATGCCCATTTTATAAGAATCTTTTATTCATTTACGAGGATCAGTTGAAAAGTTCTCTGAGCGACAACTGTAGCTTAGCGGTAAAACTATAATTTTTTGTGTACTGCAAGATTTGTGTTTTATGTGAACTCCTGTTAATTTTCAAATCTATCTATCAATTTATTCATTGCTTAGAAGCTGTTTAAAATTGACGTGTCATGCGTGTTTTGCAAAACGGACAAAATCAAACATCGTGGTGTGATTCTTTCTTAAAAATTGATTAACGCCAATGGACATTCAAAACGAAATTGTAAATGTGTCAGAAGATGCTGCGACTTCAAAACCATCTGTTTGTAAGTAGGCACTTTAGTTTAAACGTGGTCGCACTGGACGCCCAAAAAATGCAACAACTCGAGATGCGGCAGCCATCTTGCACAACGCTTTTTGACACCAAGTTCTTGAGTTAAATTATGATGCACACGTTCATATGATGCCTGTAATTTCAGCAACGTCATCCACCCTTAATCTGCGGTCTTCCAACACCCTATGGCATTTTTACAATTATGCCATTTTTGTTGTACTTCTTTGACGTCTACTGCTGGGATAGTCTTCAGTGCTTGTACGACCACGTTTAAACTCGATTGTGCCCCACTTACCGTTGTATCTGAAGGCGCAGCATCTCCTAACACAATTTACAATTTCGTTTTGATTTTACACTGGCGCTAAAACCTTTTTAACAGAGAATTTACCACAACACGGTGTTTGATTTTGTGCATTTTAAAAACACGCGTGACAGGAAAATTTCAAGCAGCTGGTAAGAAGTGAATAAATTGATAGATATATCTGGAAATTAACAGGTATTCACGCGAAATATACGTCTTTTTAGAAATACGAAAGATTTTAGTTATACCACTGAGCTATAGATGTCGCTCTGCGAACTTTTCAACTGACCCTCGTATGTGGCAATACGAGCAGGTTGATACTATTCATTTTCTGAAAATTTTAGACGCACTTATTTACTAAGGTAAAGTTTTATAAAAATCGTACAAACCATTTAACAGTATCAGCGTATACAGAAGAGAAACGAAAATTTACGATAGTCTCCGTGTATTATGTTATACTGTAATGTAAAACGTCTTTATTGTTGTTAAATGACTGTTAAATTTTAACGGGGCGAAAGGTATCCTCCCTTGTATAAATCCTCCCCAACTATGCCGTTCGAATCCGGTATTAAACTGTAGGTCCAATATACCTGTGAGAGACTCCGTAACACACTTACACGGGTATATGCGGGTAGGGTACAAACTAGTCGAAAAACTGAAGGACCCAATATATATATTAAGCCCTAGGACACAAAAAATTTTTAAATTTCCAAAACTTAACGCTACATTCAGATTTTAGTTAAATTCTTTTCAATTTGATACGCTACGTGCATTTTTGCGATTTCATCAAAATTTTCACCCACTTCTTCGGCCCTGACGTCCAAAAAGTTTGAAATGCTCAAAAACGAGCATTACATTCCGATTTTGGAAACAAATTCTTTAATTCGATACCGTGTATGGGCTTTAGCGAGTTTTTCAGAATTTGGCCCCTCTAATTTTTGCCTTACGCTCAACTACATTTTGGGGCTCAATCTCAAAAACAATAGGTTTCTGTAGGGAAAAATGTGGATACACGTGCCAAGCTTTATGAAAGTCTGTTGATTCGTCTAAAAGTTATCCTCCCAAATAGACGAATACCCAACAGACAGACTAACGCCAAATGCCAAAGTCAAAACTGAGAATTTGTTTTGCTCGTTCAATTTAAAAATTTACATGCACAAACCGCTAGTACGGAAATAAATAGTATACCTGTGTTACAGAATGTGCCTCCTACAACACGATTATATATACGATTATCGTTTGAATCTTTCATCAGTTCTTACCAGTATTATCGCTGGTCACTGGTTTTATCAGTATTATCTCCAGAAGTATTTTATTCCGCGTAAACGTAGCAAACACCTATATAAACTGATATTCTTAAAGTAATCTCAGACTTAAACTTACGTAATTTTTATTACTAACAGTGAAGGCTTTGATTTCAACCATCGTTTTATTTTTCTTACCGAACCTTTCGCCAGTTATACAAACATACTCGGTATCTAGATTAGGCAGTCTTAATCTAGCCACTGAAGATCTGCGATTTTTGAAAGAGAAAGAAGAGTTATCAATTGCAATAAAACGTATATCAAACTCTGAAACACTTTTGATCTTAATTCTGGAAGCAGTTTGTTTTTGCGTATTGAAATGGACACCAGCACATGGTTATCAATAACTACCATTTCGACATGGAAACAATAAAGGGTTATTGTTTGTGCGTATTGAAATGGACACCGGCACATGGTTATCAATAACTACCATTTCGACAAGGTAACAATAAAGGGTTATTGTTTGTGCGTACTGAAATGGACACCAGCACATGGTTATCAATAACTACCATTTCGACATGGTAACAATAAAGGGTTATTGTTTGTGCGTATTGAAATGGACACCGGCACATTGTTATCAATAACTACAATTACGACATGGTAACAATAAAGGGTTATTGTTTGTGCGTATTGAAATGGACACCGGCACATGGTTATCAATAACTACCATTTCGACAAGGTAACAATAAAGGGTTATTGTTTGTGCGTACTGAAATGGACACCAGCACATGGTTATCAATAACTACCATTTCGACATGGTAACAATAAAGGGTTATTGTTTGTGCGTATTGAAATGGACACCGGCACATTGTTATCAATAACTACAATTACGACATGGTAACAATAAAGGGTTATTGTTTGTGCGTATTGAAATGGACACCGGCACATGGTTATCAATAACTTCCATTTCGACAGGGTAACAATAAAGGGTTATTGTTTGTGCGTATTGAAATGGACACCGGCACGTGGTTATCAATAACTACCATTTCGACAGGGTAACAATAAAGGGTTATTGTTTGTGCGTATTGAAATGGACACCGGCACATGGTTATCAATAACTACCATTTCGGCATGGTAACAATAAAGGGTTATTGTTTGTGCGTATTGAAATGGACACCGGCACATGGTTATCAATAACTACCATTTCGACATGGTAACAATAAAGGGTTATTGTTTGTGCGTATTGAAATGGACACCAGCATATGGTTATCAATAACTACCATTTCGACAGGGTAACAATAAAGGGTTAAAAAACAAACGTACAGGAAAGCAACGTCGTGTTGAAAATGCAACAGAATAATCCATTTTAAAAATAAAAACTTGTATAATTAAAAACTCAAAAATTCAGCTTTCCGTTGCGTACACTTGTAATTGGGCCACTCGCAAATAGACCAACCGACCGATTCGTAGTAAACCCGCATCAAATGTAGACCCGGGAGTTTATTAAATTTGAATAACGTACACCGACTGCAAAAATTCATTCTTACGCTATATCAAACGAAGAGTGACGGAAAGCAGGGAAGAACACGTCATACAATGTAGAAAGGCGACAAGTCAATGCATGTCAATACAGTACCTACACATAGACAGAACGTACTATAAAATATGATGAAAATTATAAACGAACTCAACTAGAAACAAAAAATCTGAGAAAGTTTGGAAATTCTTAAATGCGCATTTTGCTTAAACATAAGATAAGCTGCACTCAACTTACCTGAGCTACGGAAGAGGTTTACCTTTCATAGCTCAACACAATGGCTACTAAAGAAACCAAAATGTCAACCAGTGTCAAGAGGGAATCAATGCAAATATTTCGACCACACTGCAAGAAATTTTCTTGCGACCACACTCACAAGAAAAATTCACATACTCTCGAAGAAGAAACGTATCACCGTTAGTGGAGAAAAGTCTGCTTGAACTGTCTAATTCACAAAACGTCTTTTACCGTACGTAGCTAGTTGCTTTCGAATCGAGACCGCACACCACGCTAGCTGCTGCGAAACCTGAAACAGATAACCAGATTCTGCCAAAGAATCTGACCAATGCTCTCAGTCCGAACACATACCGTATTCAAGTTACACTGATTTGGCTGGTTTCTATGGTCCTTGAACAAGAATAAATGACCTTAGGTACCAACGGAAAAAGCACGCCTCACTTAATAACAGGATGTACCTAACAAAGCCGATTGTGGGTCTGATTTTTTTCTTTCAGCAACCTGAAGGGTTTAGACGCCCCAGTAATCGTCTGACCATTGAGATCAATTAAGCTTCCCGTGGTGGTCTCGCGGTTTTGGCTGCAAACCGCGTCAGGGAGAACTCTGGGTTTCCAATTTGGAGACCGTTTTCGGCTAACCTGTAGGTTTATCGTAGCTGGTCTACACATCCTTCTATAATTCTAGGCTATCGTACAAGGAAGAATTTCGTTTGAATTTATCATGCCCTGTGATGCACTGGCTACTAGGAGCTGGGCCGTTAGACACCTTTCGCCAGATCAACTGTGCAGTCTCAACATTTGATGAGGCCGTAATCTAAAATATCGGTGTGGACCATACACGACTTCCATGCTCTAAGATTTATATTTAAATTCATTTACTTGAATTCAGTTCAATAATTTCTAATAAAATATCTCCCACTCTCAAACTATTTTCAGAATTTATAGATATTTTTGTTATTATGGGGTAGTCGCTTAATATAATGCTATTTTCGAGTCACTTTATCTATAAAATTAGGCACTTTATTCTTATTAAGAAACTACGCAGATAATCATCTCTCCTCCTCAACCGGTTCCCACCATTAATGATATTTACAATTTCATAGAATAATAGTTTTATCATATGTAATTTCTAAGTTATCTTATCTTTCAAAATTAAATATTCGTTATTTACTTGATTTCAGCACAGCAATTTTTAAATCATCACCCCTCCCCCTTCAACTACCCACTCCATTTATAATTGTCTCATTTACCATTTTACAGTGGATTAATATGACTTTATTTTCGGAGAACTTATGTATTACAATTAAGTATTTTACTCTTGTTAAAACACAAAACAATGCAGATAAACTACCTCTCCTTCCTAACCGAACAACGTGGTTGCTTGGCAACAAAATTATTTTATTTCTAACAATTACAATTGTTTGAAAAACTTTAATTTTTTCATTTTAAATGACCTTGAGTCCTCTACAACTCAGGCACATATGCAAAAAATTACTTGATTCTGTTTAAATTTGCGGCAGTTATCGTACGCCATAAAAAAATTACTTTTGTTAAAACATAAATCGTTGCAGGTAAACTACCCCTTCCCCTTAACCGATCTTCACCAAAATCATTAGGCCTTGAGCCCTCTACAATTCGGGCACATAGACCTATGCAAAAAATTATTTGATTCTGCTTAACTTGCGGCAGTTATCGTTCGCCATAGAAAAAATTCTACACATAGACACACAGATAGACACACAAACACACACAGAGACACTTTTCGGAAAATGACTTTTCTTCATGTTTGAGGGTAGTACAACCAGAATTAGCCCTTATCTCGAACACGATTTTTTTCCCAATCACCCTACTTGCATTCCCTTACGGAACATGTAAGTAAAAGGAGATGAATCTTCTATATTGATGCCTGGACACGCCCAACTACTAACTCATTCCCTGAGGAGACCTCACTTCTCGCTTGGGAGAATAATTATTTCCGGTGGCGCTGGCAGTGGTCCCTTGATTCAACTAACAAAGCACCATTTTTCAGGCGACTGACGGGTTACGCCATAATACGCTGGGCTTCCAAAAGCGATACTCGCAACTCGTGATCCAAACGGCGAAAGTCGGATTCGAGAGTCGCCGCCTGTTCAGAATGCCGACTGCGCTGACGAGGAAGAGTCCTCTCATTCCAGCTATCGTTGGACCATCTCGACAATCCGTCTGACACCCAGCTCCGTAGTGCGAACTCAACCATCAGTGGATTGAAATTTCAAACAGATAGAGAACTGTTGCCTATGTTTTGTCACTGGCAAAACTGTTCTACAGAGATGAGTTGTTAGATCGACTCGTTGGTCCTCCTCCCAGAAAGAGGTCGGTTGTTTCAAGATGCCGCTTCCCAACGTCTTTCTGAACAACTATTTCGTTTTTTTTAAACTAATCACGCCGTTCATCCCGAAAAAATAGAAAAAGCCATCATCATCATCATCATCACTCCAAGGACTAGCCCTTAGTTCTTTTCCGGAACCCATCTCCTCCTAGGTCTACCAACATCTCTTTTCCCAGTACAGATAACCCAAGGCAGCGACAGGTAGACGGATATCAGGCATGCGGTTCAAGTGTTCACACCATCTCCTTCTGTGGTCTTCAATATCATCGTTCTTTCTCCGATCCAAGAGAGAACAACCTTGCGTCCCTCTTAGGAATTTCATTTCGGCTACCTGAATCCTCTGCACATCCCTTTTACCAAGAGTCCATACTAGCATACAGGAATGTGGGGACAGCCACAGTTAAAAAAAAAATTACTTCGGGTATAAAAACTTAAAACTTCATTCAGCTATCCTTCCATGTTTTATTTTTCAGATACCTATGAATCGTTCCACAGATGCGTCTAAATTTTGTTAGCTTACTATCCCAACCAAGATCAGTTCCATATGAGATATTACAACCCAGGTAATTAAAATGACTAACCTGATCCAACATCTGATTATTCGAGTTCTTATAGGATTATTGCCCTGTAATGCCATCGTTTAAGATTTTGTGGTAGATATCTGTAGCCCATAGTCTTGTCTGATGCTACTGAACGTAAATATCGCCCGCTGTAACTGGTCTTCTGTTTTCTGTATCATTACCTTGTCATCTACATTCACATGAATATTTCGCTGAAGTGATATTCCCGAGTCAAATTTAGCTGTCCATCGCGGAAATATGTCGTCCATGTAGATATTAAAAAGTGTCGGTGAAAAGTAGAAAAAATTCACGATTGAAAAAGCATTTGTCTTGTTTGGACCTAGAGGCAAGAGACTGTGATTGTAGCTCGCTACATCGCTACCTAAAGCGCACCAGCCTATTGTCATCTGCTCTAAAAAGTCACACTTCTAAGGAGGGCAGTTAAGTAGAATAGAAAAACTAAGCAAAATTCGGAAAAATCATACCTCCAGTACATACAAACATGTGTGTGTGTGTGTGTGTACAACAGAACACAGGATGGAAGTTTATATAAAAGGGATACTAATGCTATAACACATTTTCTGACGGCCATAGACACGTTAAAATTTGATTTTGTTCTTTTCTTTGTAAAGTAGTCTTACATTTTTTACCAAGCTATGTTTAAAAAAGTATGTTATGTCAAAATGTTCATAATTTTGTACTCTTTTATGGCATGTAAATTATTTGTTTGTAAGTGCGCGGGTGCGCGGGTGATTTACATTTTATTTAATAACTTTGTTGAAAATTAACATTTCGTTCTGAAACTTGGGCAGGGTATTCTCATGGTTATAAGCTACATTTTCCACATACTCAGTTCTCCACAGCTATAATTTGTAGATGTTTTTTAAATGAAATCAGTCTTTTTTATTTTCGTTATCTCCTAGAAAGTAATAAAATTTGTAGATTAAATCTAGACAGGCCTTTGCAGAATCGGACAGAGTTTGAGGCTGATGTCTGGCTATCACTAAGAAAATCTATGACGTTGCTAGATTTTCGACCAATCAGGAAGTCTAAAAATTATTTGAGACGGTGTTCTGTCGAGAGCACATCGTGCGGTTCCTTCCGAAGTCTTGCCATAGAAAGACGTACTCGCTGTCGCGAGATTTTTATGACAAGACAAGTCGATTTCCATAGGACTTAGTAATTTGGTTCACGGTACGAGTTCTTCGTAACAATGCCCACTTTATAGAACTCAGATAATTTTAAATAGATCATTTCTAGTGATTTTTCGCGTATAGTTGAAGATTTCCGGGTTAGGGCAAAATATCTACCGTGATATTTCGATTGTTAACGCGAGAACACTTCAAGAAGCCGGATTTGTGTAAGCTTAATACACGATCTATTTTTACCCAGTTTTGATCACTGAGATTAAGAGTATTCAAGATATAAACAATAGCAGTTTCATACCGCAGTGCGTGTGTACGCCGCGACGCAGATTTTCAACGTTAGTGATCTTCGGTCGGTCAACGTGCAGAGTAGCAGCGGTGCAGACGAGCAGCGAAGGGAGCGCCTGGTGTCTACGCAAACATTTGGAATTCTACGTACAAGTAACTTATTGTAAAACAAGCCAATATACTCATTTGTTGAAAGACATTCCTTTATTAAACAATTTTTTATTATGAAGCCATAAGACAATAGTAATTTTTAATGTGTTAATGAATAAAATTTTCCTACCTCCAGAGATAGACTCTGTTGTAATAATTTCAATGTACTTATCTATGCAGTTTTAATTTGTATCGTTGCAATATATTGTTACGGCATCACAGAACAATCTACGTGTTTGTCGAATGTGCCAGAAGAAACTCGATGTAACGCGTGTGGCGTACGTGCTTGTAGACGCATATACGAGAAGTTTCTCGAAGGCGCCAGCCGCGCGGACTGTGTCAAGGCTGCAAGTAATTACGTCGTAACTATACTGGCGCTATCGAATAATCTAGTAATTTGGGGCGGTATATATACCGGTACTCAACGACGTTCAGTCAGTTTAGTGCGAGGTTATTGACCATGCGGTTCGAGAGTTATAGTAGCGATATTACTGTGCACGTTCAAGTGGTTATTAGTTAAGTGTTGTGTTGTAATCGGACGGTATATTGTAATACAATTGAGTTTTAATATTAGTGGACATCTTATTGCGTGTGATCAATTTTCATTTGATATGTTGTAGAGACTGTGTTGTTAATTACGAACTGTTTAACTGTAAAAATTAAAGCTTAGTGATTAGTGACTTAATTGGTGTTTTGTACTTATTTTGTTTCCACTGTACCTACGACGATCGAGTAGACAGTCGTAACAAAAAAAAAAAATATATATATATATATATATATATATATTATGACAATACATTTTTGTCGTCCCTTACTCTTCTATCAAACACGCGTTGTTTGCGTCAATCTATAATAATCTCCTTCTGATGTTATATTAACGAAGTCCAAAACTTCGTAAAATTCCCGCTATCTGTCGCTCTAGTGGCCTCGCCAATTACTGCTTTAAATTGACCTTCTTGCTTACCTGCTTTAAATTCACTATTATTTTCCCGTTTTAGGCGCCAAATTGTTTGTGTTAAAACAATTAAAATTTTTCGTCTTCCTCAATGAAACCGTATTACTTACCGCTCGGTATCGGCTGAATTCGAAATTCGCTCTCCCACGGCAGTCTTACCAACCTGTAATTCTGGTAACAAAATTTTACTGTGCTATATTAAATAAATTAACACATAAATATTATTACATGAAATAATAAACAGGTATAAATTCTTAGTATTGGTTTATTGTATAGCGTTTCTACCTTTTATGTTGGTGATTACAGGAAATTACTAAAATATATAAAGTAATGCTCCGGCTTTGAATGATTTATAACTCAGCGGTTGGCTATGTTGGTTTGGGTCGTTGACTGACCAAGCGTCTGTTGTCGAATTTAATTTCACAAAGGTTGTTCAGTCAAAAGTTCTTTGGATTACAGTAAAAGTTAACAAAATGACTCGAGAAAGTACAATCCTTCACATAAACTCAATTAAATATTACGTTTGTTCTTTACATCACTACTCTTATTAACTAAAGTAATTGTGAGTTCAAATCGTAACTATAGGTTAATGTTTATATCGTTGACAAAATATTTTGGTATTTCCAAATGTGTTATTATTAGGTTATAATTGAACAGTTTTTAGATAATTATTATTTGATTTTTAATAGTCATTCAGTGGTCGAGTGTTTGACCCAAGTTAATTATATTGTGCGTTAGTGTTAAAGTGTAGTGAATCCAGTCTTCAGTTTTGTTAGTTAATTAATTTTATACTTTACTCTTTCCTTCACATCGGATATTTTCATGTACGCTTGTGGCTATTTCTTCCTTCTTTTATTTCCTTTCGGTTTATATTTTTTATCTTCTGTAATTTCAAAATTCTGTTCAATTCAATCTTGTTAATATGTTTTGCCAATTGTGTATTCCATCTTCTATAATTATTATTTGGTTTATATCATTTGACTGATTCTTTTTTCTAATTATATGGAGCAGCTATTTTTTCATCTGTACTCTACTGATGCTAATAATGGACTGTGAATAAATTTGTAACGGTTTTTTGGTTCTAACTGTAAAACCTATCATTCTCATTGGTTGAAATATTTTGTACCCATTGTTAGACATAGCTTGTGTTTTCGCCCAAAATGGATAAATATTTTCTAATTAAGATACTTTGCTTGTATTACTATTAATATCTCTGGTATTATTACCATTGAATAGCATTTATGTTTAATATTATGTTGAGATCAAACATGACTATGTTCTATCCCGTATTGGCTGATTTAATATTTTGATACTTTTGGTTTTTATACTTATTTTAGTTTATAAGTATGTTTTTGAAAGAATTTTGTGTTCTTAATATTCCTTGGCTCAATATATTATGTTTACCTAACCTTTTTCCTAACTGAATGTTGTTATTTGTTTAGATTTTACAATTTTCTCACATTTCTTGAGGCTACAGTTGCCTACAATGGTTGACATTGAGTATAATTTAATTTTGTTCTTATTCCTGTGTTCTTACTGCTTTGTCTTAGTTTGTTAACAATTATTATGAATTGACATACATTGGTTTATGATTAGTAGTTCTTTACAGACATATTATTGCCTTTTAAATCTATATCTAAGAAATTAACATTGCATATTTTCAGGATTCCATCATCCTTTCAACACATTATTACTGCTTTTTAGTATTATTTTCCCAACTCAACATAACATAACTTATTCTTGAGATTCTTTTAACAATTATAACAATTTCATTGTTTTACAATGCTACTGCTATCTTCTACTATTCTCTTTATAAAACAACTTCAGTAATTGAGTATCCATTTTTTAATGTCTACTCTTCCTTTTGTAACATATAACTTGTTTAGGTTTTGTTTATCCCTTTAACTTTACTAACTTACTAGTTTAATAATAACATACTTTATAACATTTACTTATTATTATATATTTTGAACGTGATACCTTATTCTATCTTATTTACTAGTGTTTTGTCTTTTCAAAACTAATTTCTATCATTGTGCACCTACTTAACGTATTTTGACATATACAATTATTATGCTAAGAACTTGTCCTTTGCACCTTTCACTTTCATATTATTATTCAGGATATTGGTTGTTAAAACCATCACTAATTATCACTTAGTGTTGTTCACACTTATTGTGTTTTTGTAACTCACTCCCTACCTACTTTATGCACTCTTGGTTCAATTTAATTCGATTAGTTCAATTAAACGTGGTGATTAGCTCTATCACGTTTTATTCTCTATAAATTTATTTATTATCAATTGATTTCATTGTTCTGTTTATTTACTGTTTGTCTACTTAACCTTTAGTCTACATTTACATACATAGAATTATAATATTCTGCTATTGGGTTATACCTTCAAGGTTCTATTATTCACTTAATTATTGTCAAATTTATGACATTTTTATCATAGTTTTAATTATATTGCTTTGGTCATTTGGCCAATCACTTGGGTGATGTCATTGTCATTGTCTAGTCTAATTTAACGTCATTATTTTGCTATTTATTAAAATTGTATCTCTTCTTAGCTGCATGTTTTCCCTTTATATTATAAGGTATTCCCTCCCTTTTAATGGGCGGCTTTTGGTAATGTAACAATACATATATTGCTTATTTCCACAGATAGTTTAATATTTGTGTAATAATATCACAATGACAGTTTTACAGTTAGTGTATCGTTTGGCGGGGGTTAATCGACTGTGTAATGAAGCGTGTAATTGACAAGTGAAGCGGACATTTCATGTGAACCAAACGATGACGCACAGTACAAAGGTACTACTATTATCATGTAGGTCTTATTTTCACGTCGGCGTGTGATCTAATGAGGAGAGCAGTTGGACTAACCTATTTATCTAGTGGCAGTGTTATAGAGTTTTACACACACATAGGCCTATATCATACCTATACACGCACAAATATATAGTTATAAATTTATATACAAATGAACTTGCGCTTGCGCAGTAGAAACGGAATGCACGTTAGTCAGCAGCATTCGTACTTGGTACTGCTATGCAAGTAATCCCAGCTGCATTCGCTTGAGACATTATGGAACTACACTTGGGGGATGTAACACGGAGTGATGGAATCGATAACCGTCTCTGTAAAAATGATCGCATACCTTTTAGTCCCAGCGGATCCATCGTTAAATACATTCGAGATGTTTTACAGCCATCTCATTCTCGTTGGTAGTTGGGTATCTGTATCGATTATTATAAGTTTATTAATTAGATTAGGAGTTCTTTTGGCCTCCTCTTCTTCTTGTATTCGCAGTCCCTTAACGGCTTCATTGTGAAGGTGCAATGTGAGTTCTATTGACATCACACTGTTGACGTAACGATTTTTTTGGCGTAATGTTACATCCATCCCAGCAGTACATTGATACAATGATGTCTTTGGGGAGTATAATAACTTCATTTATTTGTTATTCCGTATGACCCACAGCAGGAAAAAAAGATAGTGAAATAAGACTTTTTAGATCAGACCTGAGAATATCACGGAGGGACCGGCTAAGAAATAATGAGACAAGCAATATCCTTAGAATGTACCACCTACACGACAAGGTAAACAGTACCACGACAATACACGACAAGTCACGACGACCTCATACAGCCTTATGTAAAAACAGAAGCCTTATGTTGGTACAGCCTAACGTACTAAAACAGATGTTTGCTTATAACCTGAAAAGAAAAAGAATATTAGAAAACCAAAGAAGGGATTTTCGGGTCAAGTTGCGCAGAATGCACAAAGGAAGTAGAGGAGGAGGAGTAGGAGGAGGTGGAGAAGGAGGAGGAGGAGGAGGAGGAGGAGGAGGAGGAGAAGGAGGAGGAGGAGGAGGAGGAGAAGAGACAGGAAAAGAATAAGAAAAAGAAAAAAAAAGAAAAAAGAAAAGAAAAAGAAAAAGAAAACTTCAAAATTCATGTCACTTTGACCAGACAAATAAGACTTGAAGCAATATTCTGTTTTAAAAATATGGATCAAGCGACTTTCCACTACACCTTGGGACTTGATTACCCTATTTTCAAATTAGTGAATTAGGTGGTGTAGAGTTTGTTTGCTACAGGCCAAAGCCATTTTTTCTTCTGCGCCGACTCAACATTATGTTATATGGTTATATGTACGTTATTGGTTCAAGATTTGCCGCTCTTGTGCCATTATGTCATTGCGCAGAATTCCTGCTATGACACATGCGGCAACTTCCGTTACTGTTCGGAAAGCTCGTCTTCACCTCAGAATACTAGTATGGTGAACTGAAGTAACTTATCGTACGACTTTATACTCAGAGCGAGCGTCTATCCACATTGCCACACCGTAGGCAAGCTTAATCACTCACCTCAACAGTACTCTCCTACACTACCAAGGACGCAGCGTGTTTAATATTAACCCTGACAATATTTTAAGCTAATATGTTTCACTTTATTTTGCATATAGAAACACGTATAAACATGCTTTATTACACGTATACGTTTATATTTTCTTATCATTGTTACCTGCTTTTTGATGACAGTTTGTGGTGTTGCAAGGTGCTGGTAATTATGCTGTTTGTCTGGCCGACGTTGTACTGACACTCTCTCGGCAGGAAGCGTTGCATATGCAAAAAATTAGGCCCAGACACTAGCATGTCACCAACATACTCAATGGGGACATTAAATTGCCCTGACAAATGGCGACACAATAACTGTCTCAGCGACCCTCTCTGTCCACTAACAAGATGGACTCTAATTTATGTTAAACAAATTCCCGTCCAAGCGGACTGGTCCGTACACGCACATAATATTTTTCTCAAACATTATAAGATACCCTCCAATTATATACCGTCTGACCACGTCGTACACAATGTCCATCAATTCGCAATATGAATTTCACCTCTTCTGGTAAGGAGACCAATTTGGATAGCTCGTGGTATATATAATGTTCCCCAAGAGCATCCGGAATCGGAAAAAATAGGCAGAATCTTAAGAAATTGCTGTAGCCTATTTGACGGTTTACTCAAATTAGCACAAACCAACTTGAGTTGTGGCAAAATGTAGCTAAACTTTCAACATAGGTAAGCTAGTAGAAACAATCCGATGTCACTCACTAAGAGTATAATATTTTGGTAACAATAAATGCAATAAATAACTTCCACTATTGCAATTTTTCACTGGTATACACGTACAATGTATTAATAAAACAACGCAACCAAAGCTTAATACAAGTCTGCGTGGGGAATTTAATCGATCGTCCACTGTTGATTTCAAACTTCGCACAGGACAAAATCCGGCTAAACAGAACAGTCTGAATTACACTAACGGACAAGCTGTAAGTGGTCACTCGGGCACCCGTATACTAACATCTCAGCGAGAACGTTATAGAATTATCTAGAACACATTACTAGAAATTTCTGGGATACCTTAAGACAAATCACTGAAAATCATATGTAAATTACGTTTTTTCTTCTAATTTAGGTTGTATCACATTTTAACACATTGTATCACATAGGTTATAATTTTAAAAGGGGGCACTAACATACAGCGTTGTAAAATTACACATTTTTTAATTTGTGTAAAAAATATGTTTTTAATGATATCTTAATGAAAGTTGGTATACATGCTTAATAAATTCTGGTCTTAGAAATATTTTTGCAATATTTGGTCTCCATAAATGCTTATATATTGTTATAAATAATTTAATACATTATCAAAAACAATGTACCTTTTCTCATTAATTTGTCATCATATTACCCTGAATTTTGTAATTTTTGTAGATAAGAACTACAGTAACAAACTGAATCAATCAGATTTTTGAGAGCATGTTATATTATAAAATAAAAAAAATTTTATATAATGAAATAATATTTATTAATATTTTTGTTTTATTATAATTTTTTAAATAAATATGTGACTTAATAAGAATTTATAAAT
The DNA here is from genome assembly GCA_034769895.1 of Magicicada septendecula. Lineage (NCBI taxonomy): Eukaryota > Metazoa > Arthropoda > Insecta > Hemiptera > Cicadidae > Magicicada > Magicicada septendecula. The sequence continues at coordinate 119,652,917 of CM068372.1, forward strand.
CATTCAGATTGTTTTAACATGTATAAAAATGAACCACAAAAAATTTAATGTCACTAAGTTGAATAGTTTATGAGGAAAGGTAGGCTACATTGAATTAATAAAAATGAAGTTTGCGGAAAACGGCAAAAAACAAAAATTCTGCATAATTAACATAGTTCTGTTGTCTGACCCGTTTTATTGTAATGTGTTCTCTTGCTCCATAATCATCTTCCTTTTGTTTTTCTTCATCATGTTTGCTCTTAGCTGCTCTTCTTTTAAGCCTTCTTTCTTGTTGGACACTGCTTGTAGCCCTGAAGTCTGCCTGCTGAATCCTGGCTTTATCGAGCTTCTGCAGTGTGGTCACACACCAAGATCCAAGAACAATTCTCAACTTGATTAGCACTTTACTCCTTGTAATACTGACATCATTTAAACAAGCTACTGCATCTTTTACAGCTGTTTCAACAATAGATCTGGATGCAAAATGTGTCTTGGACCACGCTCCCAAATCATTGCATTCAACGCCTCATTTACATTTTGAGTTTTTCCAAGCAAACACTTTTTAAGAAGCTCTGGGCTGGAAAGATTTTTATAAATGGTTTTTATAGCTTCAGTTATTGCTAATGGAAGTACATTTTTGTGTTTGTATTGGGTTTCCTCTAACTGGCTCTTGTTGTATTGACACCATATATTTTCTCCTTTGGGACACAAGAAATGTTGCGGGTGATCATCTGATAAAGCTTTATGCAGGAAAGTGGCCCACACTGCTTTCTTTATGTAATCTAAATAATTATCATTATTCTTTATGGCTTTTCCATAATAATTGCAGAGAATTTTTCTGTTTGTCAGTAAGACGACCTTTTCCTGATATGCCCCTGCCATCATCAAGTTTTGTCCCTTCATATCATTTCTTAATTTTCTTAGCCTGCTACCCATCCTTTTCTGGATATGTCCAATGCGCTCTAATTTTGTTATTTCTGTGACAGCTTTGTAGGCTCTGCTGTCACCATCAGTGATAAACTTAATGTACCTCAAACCGTGTTTTGATTCACAAGCATAAGATACCAAGACCTGTAAAAGTGTGGAGGCTCTCTGGCCCAGAAATTTAAACGTATAGAACTTAATTTAAATGCCCCAAAGACAGTGTAAAAGTTGGAATTTAAAAAAGAAATTTGCATGCATATTCTGTGAACTATTATTAATTCAAAAACAAAAGAAACGAACTTTTGAAACATTTTCATGTTAATGCCCCCTTTACATTTCTAAAAACAAGTTAGCAATATGTAGATGACTAACTTCTTAACAGTTGCGATATAAACAAACCACTATTACTGTGATAATTAGTCATTTCAGTAAGTTAATTACATTAAAAAATGTATAACTAATTAGGCTCAATCACTGTTATTTCAATTAAATGATTTTAGGAGAGTTTACACATAAACCTCATTGTTTTTTATAACCTTTATAATGTCAACATTAATTCTTATTCATATCGTACAGTGGAAGTTGACGTAATGAATTAAATTATTCAAAATTCGGCATAGTAGAGATTGTATTGTTCTATAAAAATATTTTTTTTAATTTACGTACATTGCTTTTACTGCGGTTTGTAAATTTTTTTATTGTTCGTTAGAGGCCACACACTAACGAACATTATCCAGAGCACTAGAAGGTAACAAAAGGGTACTATTCGCGCAATTAAGACAGCTTGGTCTTATATGCTACTCTGTAGGCAGCAAGCAATAGGTTCCGACCTTCAAAGCAGAGCAACAAAATTTACCCGCATTAGAAAATTAATAAAATTGTGCTATTTATTAAGGAGTGGTAAGACAGAAAAATTAAAAAGGGCGGAAATTGGGAAATAGACACAGAGAGAGAAAGAGGGAAAGGGCATAAAAATGTTACATTATTTAACTATGCTATTTTAATTAATTTTTATTACTAATCTTTAGTAATATTGTACGAAATATGATTATATATATATTCGAGCCAGAGGTAGAAACTAGTAATAACTACGAGGTTACTATGTCACTTGATTCTCGACGTGGCAACGCCGGAATCTTTAATATCAGCAATGCAGTAAGCAACACACACACACACACACACACACAACGATGCATGGTAAATAACACAATTATGAAAGAAGGTGCAAAATTAACAATCTTTTTTTTTAATAAAAACAGGCAATATGTAAACTGAAACATGGTACAAAGAAAGAAAAAAATTTAATACGTTATTTTATACAATGTAAACAATAACTTTAATGATTATTATAATAAAAGTCAGTAATTTTAAAATTTGTTTTATAATAATTTTTCAATTTAATTAAAATTAATTAGGAAACTAGCCACATAAACTAGTATTTATTGAACTAACGTAAATATTATGTTTGATGAAAATAGAACAAGTAAATTTGTATATAATAAATATTTAAATGGTATTTTTATATATGATTTGCAATCTTCAAATTAATTATCTAAATTCAATAGTTCACGTCAGACACCCAATATTTAATGTCAGTGGCATAAAATATTTTCTTATAATTATGTTCGTATATGTGTTTTATGTTTGTTATTGTAATATTATTCATTTATGATTTATAAAGTGTAACATGTCTTTATGTTTTGTAAAAAGCTACTTAAAAAAGCATTATAAATTTTTTTAAATCTATATTTTCAGTACTTAATTTTTTTAAATAAACTTTATAAATCATCGAATTTCTTTTTATTGTTTCATGTCCCTAAAATATTTCTCCTCTTAACTAACAGTAAGATTTGTTGTGCAACAGTAATATTGAACGTAACGCACACTCAAATCCTACTACCTAGCCGGTAATTATACACTATAATTGCGGTCAGTATTAAAACTGAAACGTCTTTTAATAATTGAATAATTGGGATCACACACACACACACCTATTGCAACGGAACACATGCTAAGGAAGTTCTCAAATAGGGATATTAGGGGTACAAAGCATTCGCTGACGATCATAGACAAGTTATAAATTGATTTTGTTCCTTTTTTGTAAATTAGATGTAAGTTTTGAATTAAGACATGGGTAAAAAAATGAGTTATCTCAAAATACCCATAATTTTATACTTTATCATGTCCAACGCAAAGTTAGTGCGTGAGTGCGCGGGTTCGCGTGTGACTCATATTTTATTTAATAACTTCATTAATAATTAACATTTCTTTATGAAACTTGGACAGATTATGCACAATATTGAAGGCTACGTTTCTCATATATTTAATAAGCTGTAATTTTAATGTTTTTTAATGAAATTAATTCTTCTTTTAACTCGTTATCTGCAAGAGGGCAATAAAATTTGTAGATTAAATCCAGACAGACCTTTGCAGAATTGGACAGAGTTTTAACTTGAAGTCAGTCTATCATATTAAAAATCTATGACGTTGCTAAGATTTTAACAAATCAGAAGGTCTAAAAATTACTCGAGCCAGTCTTTTGCGGAGATCACTTCGTACAGTTCACTTCGAGGTCTCGTCATAGGAAGTCGTACTGTCGCGAGTTTTTCGTGTCAGCACAGGTCTATTCTATAGATGACGTAGAACTTAGGTATACATTACGAGTTTTTCGTATACGTTACCTAGTCGAAGAACTCAAACATAAATTTGTAATAGATCAGTATTAGTGGTTTTCGCGCTAGTGCAAGATTTTCCGCCTAGGGGCAGCAATACCAATCGCGGTGTCACTGATTGACGCGAGGACACTTCAAGAGTCGGGAGTATGTAAGCCAAATACACAAGATCTATTTAATCACCCATTAAAAAACCCCTGAGATAATTTAATAAACAATAACAGTTTGATAAATGCGGCGTGCATGTGTAACGTAGGAGTGAACGACGCTGAGGTCAACGGGCAACGAAGCATCAACAACTGCTGATTGCCGGACATCGACGGTGGTTGTGGAATTCGACATACAAGTAACAATCCATTGTAAAAATAAGAACCCAATAAACTTTTTAGTGAAAGACAAATTATCAAATAAACAATTTTATGTTTAAAAACTTAATGAGATAGAAGTAATAATTGTGTTAGTTAATAAATTTTCCTGCCTCCAGATATAGACTCTGTATTTATATTTTCATTATACCTATCTATGTAATAATTATTTGTTACGCTGCAATTTATGAAATCAGACAATATTTGTTCAGTGTTTTGTTTGTTACTAAAGTCAGTTCAAGCGAACGAAGGTTCGCACTTCCAAGCACAGAATGTGGACAAATGTAATGGCAGTTTCTGGCGCCACACTGCTGGATCTTGTATCAAGGATTCGGAGCCGTGACGTGATTACACCCTCGCCAGATTAGTTTTAAGCTATCTCTATTTAAAGCTGGTCACTCCCTTGGGATGGACTATTTGGCGTGTGACAAAGTTATTAAACAAAATTTACTTTATTCCTTCCATTTGTAAATTGGTTCGTCTAGTGGACGTTGTGACCGACTGTTTCTGACAGGCAATATCTTTTAAAATTTTTGTTATGCGAACATCAGATCTGTTTCTTACGAAAGTGTCTTTCAAAGTTATCAACTTGTATAAAACATGTGTATTTCACAAATTTTAAATTTATTTGTTATAATGTTTGTTACTGGATCCAAGTTGTTAAGAAAATGTATGTTTACATAATAATATTATAGTACCCTTTAATTTTTATTTACGGCAGCACGTTTTCAAGTTATTTTAAATGGTTATAAACATTCTTTATTCCTAAGAAGGAAATCTCTAATTAATAATTAACTGAGGTTAACCCTAGCAAATACTTCTACACCTATTCGTATGTTAGGATTCTTTACGTAGTGTGTAGTCTATATTAATTCATACATACATACATACACACATATATTTAAAAGTTTGAAAGCGCGGGAAAAGTATTCCTAATATTCTGCGATTCGGAATTCCTTATTTTCCTATTCTGAGTTTCTCATTTTGTTGGTCATGACGTGATGTGATAATCCAGATTTGAATACCACACATTAACAGCCCCACGGCCATAGTTTTAACAAATTTGACCATAACTTCATTTTTGCTCTAATAAGATTTCTTTGAATCGTTCTCCAAAGTCACTGAAATTTCTTCCGCATCCATTATTGATTAAAGGCAGAAATGATTCAAGTCGCTAATGTGATCTAATACTTTGTTATTTATGAAGTTTGTAAGTGTAAGGATTCTTCACTCGTGTATATTTGTTTTTTATTTATCAGTAGATACTTGTAAATTGTATCATTTAAGAAGTCAATACGGCTAAAGAGTGCCCATTATCGTCGTGCAAATATTTAAATATATACTCATACTATCTCATACGTTCATACCCATACCTCATACTCATACTCATATGTTCGATTCGATTAACGACAGCTGCAATAGCACCTAAACATTCCTAAAGCTTTTACAATAAACGAGACTTGTCTAGTGACATAACGTTGACCTGTGTAAAGCTGAGACGGCGGTTAAGTCAGTTAGTTAATGAATTTTTATATAACGATATCGTTGTATAATGAAAGATTAATTCGTGTGTAAAAGATTACCGAATTTGCGTAAGATTTTAAATTAATGTTTTTACAGTGTAGCAAAAATAAAAGAAAGTGCAGATTAGTGTTCTAAACATATAAAATAGTATAATATTTAAATATTTTAATTAAGAATCTAATAATAGCTGTAAGGAAAGAAACTTGAACAACGCCTGAAAGTCTGGTGTCTACGGAATTACATTTTTGTTAGTGTCTTGTAATAAGGGTACAAGTCCGCGACTGCAGTTGCATAAATAAAGAGTTATTAGAGTTTGCGTCTCTCAGGATTACCTCGTAGGTCGTAATAAGAATAAGTAAACTCGTATTTCATTTTATTTATGCATTGGATCATAGTACGCGGCTAGACGAAAATCTCTTCCAGATGCAAACTTCCACATTGTAAACTTTTATTTCTGGAAAAGTAAATGATACAACAATGATACAAGTACAATGACATTCCAGTTAACTGTGAATGTCGTAATACGTTTATACTTCTTTGTCGTTATCGAATTTCTGTGGATTTCTTAAATTTTCATTATTATAATGTAACTAATATTAAACTGAAACTCGTCAGATGATAATTAATTAACTGCTCCATTATTAGGACTTAGGATTGTGAAAAAAACTTTTTGTTAGTATTGGGACCTCAACATTATTTGGATTAAATAAGTAAATTAGAAGTAAATAATATAGTTAATGATTTCATACAGTTCAAGTAATCATTAACTTTCGTATACTGTCGTCTTCAGGTTTAAAAAATATAATAATCTTGTAAATCATTACTTACATGAAAAATATTTTAAAAAAATATACTTTTATAAGAAATTTTCTACTTCTTAATATAGTATATAACATGCAATCATTACAAGAACACAAAATATTAAGAGTTACTTACTAAAAAATACATATATAAAATCGTCTCCTTCTTCTCCCTTCTCCTTCTTCCTGTGGTTGTAAGGCATTACTGGATTATGGAATCCTTTATTTCCTGTTCACACGGCTTGATATCTCTCATCATCGCTTGCCAATTCGTCACGTTCATTAATTCTAGATTCATGTAATGCTACCTTGTCGGCAAGCTCTAGGCCTCCTCTAGGATCTACTGCAGCAAGCTCTAGGTGTGGTTCTACTGCAGACCTGCTGTCCCTTTCCTACCTTAACCGGCACTCGATGATCGTCCAATCTTTCCTATCCATGTAGATTTAATCTTGAGGTTTGTGAGCAAACGATTTTCTACATGGGTAAGATCCTGTCAGATGAAAAATAGTTGCAGATAATTGTATTTTTTTGAACGTAGCATTTCAGGTTTTCACGACCTGCAATGGGATGTCCGGTCCTTCATCTTGAGAATTCACTTGAACAGATGTGGACACAGAGTCCTCGTCGACATCTACGCCGAGGATGATTTACCGCAATCGCACCAAACAGCTGTTTACAAGAGCTCCAACCACTGCCATGTCAACCTTCGACTACTACCGTACAGTCAGGATAATTCATGTTTTCGTCAAAATAACATACTTGTGTTGCAGACAAAATCTTATTTTAAATATTAAGGATTCGTACGATTTTTATATCAATATGGTTGTAAATTACAACAATCTTAGTTGGCTCTGGTGCCATTAGAAACACCTTGCGAAGGAGACCTTAAGAGAAACGGTTTTAAATTACCGCGATTCTCATATTAAAAATGTATCGACTGTTTTGTGTGACTGAGAAACTAGAATCAGAATCGCGAAAAACTTGCCATTTAAATAAATATGATTTCATAATTTGTGACGTGACTTGAAGGTGCTTCCTGCCATTTGTATTAATTGACTGTTCTTGTTTATCTGGTCGTAGCTAACGAACGGTTTCTGTGTTTCAGCATGAGTACGGAGAAGACATATGGACGAAGGTGGTGAAGCTGTCCAAGTGTCCGGTGTCCGTGTTCAACACGCACCAGATCTACGCGGACAACCTGATGCACGACATAGCCGAGGCGTGCACACACATCGTCGGCAACGGACTGACAGCCGAACACTTCATGCAGTATTTCGGCAGGTGCTTCGTACGGTTCTTCAGTAACTTCGGGTAACTGTGTTATTTGTAGAGCATAATCATTTCATTTAATTAATAAAGTTGTGTTAGTGGTTATAATCACAGACAGAATTAATACTGTTTGCACACCAATATAGAAAACTTATTCCGACTAGCGCTTTCAAGCTTCACAGCTCATCATCAGATCGAAAATAACCTGTCGTCGATTCCACATCATATCAGAATATTTCATTAATAAAGGTGTGTTACTGGTTATAATCACAAACAGAATTAACACTGTTGCACACCAATATAGAAATATCGGTATGGAGAACCATACATGAATTCCATGTTCTAAGATTTATATTTAAAATCATTTTCGAAATGAAATATTTCCATAGAAACAACTTCTTTCTACTTATTGCTTCAGCCTTAACCACAGTACTGTGGTCACTAACGTATACCACCTCACGTTTTCGCACTCAATTTTCACTGATTATGGCAGTCTATGGCACTGCCAAAACGTCTGGTTTTACAGAAAACATTGGACCACGGCCAAACAGCCCGGGAAGGAATTTTAACAACAAACTACTTCTTTGTTGTCTATAACGTAGTACACACACAAAATTATCCCCTCCCCTTCAACTATAATTTTCATTTATATAAAATTACCCCCACCCCGTTCAACTAGCCTCTTCATTTATAGATATTTCATCTACGTTTCTACAGTGGATTATTATGATCTTCTTATCAGGATACTTTATTTATCAAAATTAAGTACTTTATTCTTGTTAAAACATAAAACGTTTCAGGTAAACTAAACTTTCCCCACAACCGATCTTCACCAAAATCAATAGGCCTTGAGTCCCCTACAACTCAGGCACATGTGTAAAAAGTTAATTGATTCTGTTTGAATTTACGGCAGTTATCATTCGTCATAAAAAATTACTCTTGTTAAAACATAAAATGCTGCAGGTAAACTACCCCTTTCTCTTAAACGATCTTCACCAAAATCAATAGGCCTTGAGTTCTCTACAATTCAGGGCTGTATGCAAAACATTATTTGATTCTGTTTGAATTTGCGGCAGTTATCGTTCGCCATAAAAAAATTCTACACACATACAGACACACACAGAGACACTTTTCGCAAAATGACTTTTCTTCATGTTTTGAGGGTAGTACAATCAGAATCAGCCGTTATCTCGAACACGATTTTTTTCGCCATAACCATACTTCCATTTCCTTATGGAACATGGAAGCAAAAATTATTCCGATTAGCGCTTTCAAGCTTTACAGCTCATCATCAGATCAGAAATAACATTCCGATCTGATTATGAGCTGTGAAGCTTGAAAGCGCTAATCGGAATAATGTCTTTATAGTGGTGTGCAACAGTGTTAATTCTGTTTATAATCATTGTATGATTATATAATGGCATGCATGATCATAGCATAATTACGGGAGAGGAAACTAAAGTATAAATACATATGTTACCGATTAATATTCGAGCATGTATTTGGCGAGATCTTTTTTTCCATTTTTTCATAAGTACTCGCAAGTGCTTGAAATTCTCGCATCTTTGTAAAAGTCACCTTTCGTTCCTAACCTGATCCACTGTGGGCTAAGGCCTGCTCTACTTGTTGCTAGTAAGTAATTTTTCTTTTCTCTGTTTCAGATCCACTTTTTCAGTTTCCCTCTGCAACTCAACAAATTTTTCATTAAGATCTCTCTATCTGTTTGAGGAATCAGAGCCCAGCCATCAGCGTATACGACGCACTGAACCATTTGATCCAATTCGGTAGCTCTTAATTTATCGCTAATTTGCGTATTACATTTTCCAGAACTAAACAGCAATACACGCTCCTGCTTTAAGGCCTTATTTGCCTTTAACCACGTAGTTAATTCTTCTTTCATATTGTTACGACGGTCTACTGTCGTCGTATGATACAGTGGGAAACAAAATACAAGACACCAATTAAGTCACTAATCACCAGCTTTAATTTATCACAATTAAACAGATTGTAGTCAACAAGATAGTCTCTTACAACAAATCAAACAAAGATTGTTCACCGCAATGAAAATGTCAATTAATAGAGCCCCACACAATTATAAAACACATAACACTTCGCCACAATACTTCGAAACTAACTGGAATAAATCGCCACTAAAACTGACTGCTAAGCGCAGCTATCGTTGTTTAAATATATAGTACACGTTTTACAGAATAATTCATAATACGCGTTAACAAAAAAGAAAAACACTGTAGCGTAATTGATTGCGGCCTTGACACAGTGCGCGCGGCCGGCGAAGTTTGGAACAGTCTAGCAAACGCATGTTGAGAATCACGTACGCACACAACATTACGGCCGGATTCCACTGGAATAACCGAGAAACACGTAGAATGTTCTGTAATAGCGTACACTTTTTCCGCATTACGTAACTCTATTTACTTTACTCTTAGGTGCCTGCAGAGTCATTAAACAAGTTTCCTTTTTATGTCCAGTCCTTCCATTGCTTCGCACAGTTTTTCTCAAATGAGCAATATTAGGCCGTTCGCCTGTTTGTAGTAAAAAAAAAGAACACAGTGCAGCGGAATGTCAAACTCATCAAACTTTTACAATATTTGTCTTAACATATCAATGGTTGACTTGTCCATACGGGATCCACGCTGATAGTCACCAATAATGTTCTCTTCGGCCTTATTCAGTCTGTTGGCTAAAATCTTGGCAAACCCTTGTACCCTACATACAACAAAATAATGCCCATATGAATTTTACAATCAGTTTTGTCATTATGTACGGAACATGTTATTTCCATCGACCATCCTTCAGGAATTACATTTTCACTCCAAATGTTTGGAAATAAATTTAAAAAAAAATAGGGTGAATGAAATCAAACTCATACGACTGGAGGTATCATAGCTCATAGCTACACGACAGGTTATTCGGGCTTCACCTCAATTTTTGTTGGGTTTTTTACTATTTCTTCATCGTCCTAGTCTCTTCACCGTTATAGTCTTTGTTTTGCTTGCTGAATACCTTCATTTCCTCCCTCATACTGTTCTCAACACCTCGGCCCTGATTTTCATCATTGAGTAGTTCTTTAAAATAAGACCTCAATCTCTTCATTATTCTGTCTTTGTTTCATAAAAGGTTTCTGTCCTTATCTATGCAGAAGACAGCTCTAGGTTCAAATTACGAATTTCCTAGTTTCGTTATTTATCTGCCCTTTCCTTTATTCTTTTTCGTATTTAGTTATTTAATTAGCCCACTGTGTTATTGTTCGTATTTTGTCTGAAAGGATTTCTAGAAAAACGTGACGTTTGTTGAAACGTTTACGAACTGTGCTTTTGTGTGTCTTGCAGGTACGACGAGGCGATACGAGCGACTGGCCGATTTTTCTGCGATTTCTTAGAAAACGTGGACAACCTGCATCTACAGATGAGGTTCTCGTATCCTAAGATGAAAAGCCCGTCCATGTACATAACGCACGTGGACTCCGACGGTGTCGTCCTTGTGTACAGGAGTACTCGCAAAGGATTCTCACAGTATCTCGTAGGTAAACAATGCATACTTTAAGTAGTTGTTTTAGAGCATTTAAGATGTGTGTGTGTGTGTGTGTGTGTGTGTGTGTGTGTGTGTGTGTGTGTGAAACTGAAATTAACGGTTCACCTTGCGATGCTTATAATAAAAGCATCAATGACAAACTTACCAACAAAACCGCTGATCGAACATATCTTGTTGGTAGAATGATGAACAATGAGAAAAGTAACGTTTACGTCCGTCGAAAAAAACAGTTGTTTTTACATTATCATTCTATCGATTAATCATTTTAACATGATAATGTTTTTAGGCTGGGGGTCATTCCACAAAAATCGTCATCGAAAAACGTAACGCTTCCACACTTTCGATTCCCCACAGTCTACAAATTTGATATATAAACTCATCAAGACAGAAATAATCGCTGCTGACATTGAGTTTAGCAAACGTTTTAGTAAGAATAAATTTGGTTTGACATGTTCTGTTTCTGATCGTCTGTGGTTTGGAAATGATTTACGTAATCCACCAAACGTAATCCACATTATACGTTTCAAAAGCCTAAAAACATTATCATGCTTCGATGTTTCGGTTTCGCCGAAATTCTTTGAATGCTTAGGTGCATGAATAGTGTGAGGGAGAGAGGGAGAGTTTTTCTACACTCTCTTGTGACTTTTGCTCCGTTCCACCGTCGTTGGTTATTAAATTAACGGCCGTTAAATCGCCAAATGATGAGTGGTTCCGGGGAAGGGTTTACGGTTTTACGGGGAGGGGTTGTTGGCACTTCGCCCAACCCCCAACCTGGAGGGCTGGGTCATTTTTATTCAGGGTTTCCGTCCCAATAAAAATGGAGAATGCGTCACGATGAGGAACTATACAAGCTATATAAAGACAATGATTTGGTAGGATACGTCATTAGGATGGAAGGCAACCGAACACCTAGGAAGGTAGTGTTCAGTGAAATCAAGGGTAGAAGGCCCAAGCATTGTTGGGTTGACGCAGCGGCGAAGATGGAGGACAAGGATCCCCAAGGACAGGGAAACATGGAGGCGGATGATTATGGAGGCTAAGGTTCGACTCCGAACTGTGACGCCATAGAAGAAGAAGAAATCGCCAAATAATTATTTAACAGAAGATAACCTATTCATGAAGCTATAAACTTTCCGACATTCACGGTGCTCTAAAACCGTCGTTTACCTTAACAAGAGTTTTTTTTGCCAATTATGTAATTAGTGACCATTGGGACAGTTATAGCGGACAGTAAACCTTATGATTCTGTGCATCGTAACTTTCATGTTTGTTGCTCTTTGTTAAGTTTTTTTAATTAAACGTCTATACAATTATTCGGTTTCTGTGTTCAGAAAGTTCAGTTTGATCGTCCAGTGTTATGTTTGTTGTTTAAAACTAAAAAAGAGTTAACATGAAAACAAATACCTACAATTATAAAAAATCTATCATACACACAACTTTAAAAAAAATTTGTTTCAACTTTTTTTGCAAGTAAAAACAAATATAACAACTGAAATTACAAAAATAAAAAAAATAAAAGTAAAATTACAAAATCCACGAAACAAGTACGCTGAAAGTCACTCTTTTGACCTACATACAATTTTTAAGTTGTAATATGCTATTAGTTTTTAAGTATACTAAATAAAGCATAATTTTATTTTTAGTTAAAATTAAAAATAATGAAGTTTTCTATTTCCATTGAACACAGAAAATAATTTTATCCACTACACAATGTCTACTCTAGTGGATATCACAGCTTATGCGTTTTGGGCAAATATAATTAATGGCCTACAATGCAGATGTAAATCATTTCAATTTCCATTTTAACATGTAAACCTATTGATTCCAAATTTAAATTAAAATAAATAATTTCTCGTAAAGATTATTCAACTTTTATTAACTAACCAGTGATTCTTTCCTTTATACTCTATTTGTGAAACGAAAATTTAGTAATTTATCTTTTCTTCGTCAGATTAAAAAAAATTTATAATTACCCAAAAACGTCAGGTTTGCAAATGAGTTACTCATATAATTTATAATACGCGGCGGTTACACGAATCCGAAGCAACAGTGTCAACTGTCATGGTACCATAGCCACGTTTTTTCGTGTTTAACTAACGTTAGTCAATGGAATAAATTCGAAGTTGATGAAATGTCTGTTAAGATAAATGACTGTTAAGTACTTTAACGACAGTTAACAAACGGTAGGTTAAGGAGGAAATTAACAAAGATTGTGAAAAGGATCTTATCTGACACATACATTTTTGTCCAAGTGATTAGTGTTACTTATATTGTCTATGTCAAATATATATTGGAATGAGAGAAACATTCACACTGTACTTTAGTTATTGAATAATTTGAAATTCGAACAATACTAGTAGGGAAACTTGAAGAAAACCGTAGCATTGCTTTCGAACTGCTGAGGACTTGCACCGTCTTGTGTTGCCGGCTCAGATATCGACAATGTTTTATTGCGTACGGTTGTTGACCTCGTACTAGTTGTCACTGTACAAACAGTGGAGGGGAGACACATTCGTCCACCCAATGTGTTGCCGCTGTATAAACCGGCAAAACGCTCAGTTAGCACCTATGTTCGTTTTCGGAACTGACGTGCAGCCGATACTAGTATCTTTTTGTGTTTTGATCGTTAAGTCATGTGTTTCTCTGTTTGTCTTTATTATTTTTAATTCGATTATTTGTGTTCTGATTCGTCCTGTGTAAGTATAATGAGAGTCAGATCCCGTTGAACCGGGACCCTCTTCTTCTCCCAGTGAATGATAGAAAATGCTCTTAAAAAACATTTGGTACAAGAAAAAATTCGAATTAATTTTTATTTTTAAGTTAGTTTTAGCCCTGTCACAACCGACAACAGGTGTTATGTACCCAAGCCACGCCACTGGGGGACATATTTACAATAAGCGTTAGTTGGTGTCCTGCTCAAAGGCGTATGAATGCTATATGGCACTATTGTTATTAGAATAATTACTGCATCTTAACGTAGTTTAAGACGGTAATTATCAATATAAAACACCAGTGCAGTACAGTACAGTGCAGTACATGGCGACTACAGATGTTATCGCAGCGGACACACTCAGCTTTCGAAAATGTACACTGACAGGAAGACACATTTCATCGTAAGTAACCATAATAACCGATTATAAAAAGGAATGTAATAATGAAAGAAAATCGTGACTAATTGAACAGGTAGTTTGATAAAAGTGTAGGAACAAATTACGCGTAGTCAACAAGAACAATGATGAAGGCGATGTGACAAAACGGTTATCTGTAATTATGAATAATAAACAATCGAAGCGCGATGATTTGTACAAAACAATTACCGAGATATTCTAAACTCAAAATATCATTAACCACAACGCTATACAAGTGCGTTTGTAGACAAGCCATGTTTTGTGATGCAAAGACTTTCATCAGCACATCCAGAAAAGACTTTTAAACACTTAAGCACGCTCATAGGCTGAGAAGTGCATACGTGTTAAAAAAGTGCAGAGAAAGAAAACAATTTTTTGAAATCGGTTTAGACAATTTAAAGCCACAAACTGAAGTATCGTAATACGAGAGTAAAAGACTTTACTCTGTCAACTAGAGTTTTTAAATTACACGTTAACATTTTTTATATTTATGTTTACACTTTAATATTTAGTAAGATTTAAGACTGTCAACTTTACTAAAAATTTCTTCTGAGATTTCTGGACGAGTTTTTACTTGGTTTTACCTCGATCGTTTGCCATTGTTTGTCTGTCTGTCTATAAGTTGAGGTATGTCTCACGTAACGTTTTCATAAAAATTAGCAAGCATGTCTATGTTCCATAAGGAAATGGAGATGGCGAAAAAAATGGCAAGTGTGGTAATGCCGAAAAAAATCGTGTTCGAGATAAGGGTTGATTCTGATTGTACTACCCTCAAAACATAAAGAATAGTCATTTTGCGAAAAGTGTCTGTGTGTGTGTGTCTGTATCTGTGTAGAATTTTTTTTGGTGAACGATAACTGCCGCAAATTCAAACAGAATCAAACAATGTTTTGCACAAGTATCTGAGTTGTAGAGGGGACTCAAGGCCTATTGATTTTGGTGAAGATCGATTAGGGGGAAGGGGTAGTTTACCTGCAACGTTTTGTGTTTTAAGAAGAGTAAAGTACTTAATTTTGATAAATAAAGTATCCTGAAAAGAAGGTCATAATAATCCACTGTAACAAGGTAGATGAAACATCTATAAAACAAAAGGGCAGTTAAAGTGGGAGGGGGTAATTTTCTATAAATTAAAATGATAGTTGAATAGGGAGGAGATAATTGTTTATGTGTGTACTTCGTAATCGGCCACAAAGAAGTAATTTGTTTTTAAAATTCCTTTCGGGCTGTTTAGCCGTAGTCCAATGCTTTCTGCAAAACCAGACGTTTCGGCAATGCCATCGACTGCCATCATCAGTGAAAACGTACCATCATCAGTGCAATCGAGTGCGCTAACGTGAGGTGGTATATGTTAGTGACCACAGTAAAATTTTATAAAGACATAGTTTCAATATTTCATACGGATGAATGATGGCTACAACGTAGAAACGGTGTTAGACTAATAGAGATGAATAATTTATGTATTCAAACGAATTTAAAAGATGCGGCAGAATTATAATTGACATAATATTATTAATTAGATACCTAAGATATATGTTGTGAATAGGTTACATATTGGTAGAGATTGAACATGATAGACAGAGTAGAAGCGAAAAGACTGTCTATGCAAATATTAAAATATAAAGCTAAAAATTTGAAAGACGTAACAGATCATCCAAAAGATGGCTTAACAATACAGACCAGAATAGATGGTATTGTCTAATCCAATTACTGAGAAGGTGGATAAGATGTTTTCGGTTCCAGCTGATCTTCCTACATCTTTCCCGTGGCAGGTTTTATGTTGAGAAATACTTCAAACAAAACTTCTTTGTTAAAGATGCCCTACTTTCTAAATTTGTGTGATTTTCGTTAGCAGACTGTAAAAAGTTAGCTTAGCGAGTTCTACTCTTCCTTTTAGATCCGTCAAAACGTGAATTATCACTATGCAACATGATTTTCTATGTTTCTGTAGTCTTAGGTGTTCCTAAAGCATTTTTTTGCGCTGATTCCAGATCTGCAATCCGTTTCTTTCTACCACGTACAGTTTTTTTGCAAATCAAATGAACTCATCTTTTATTTACACGTAAGTTTCACAAGGGGAAATTTTATTATGGGGGAGGGAAAGTTTATTTCGGTTGGTTAGTTGGCCACACTTGTTACACCCAGCTGGCTGTTAGGCGGCAAACAGGAGTTCATTGTTTACATGCTATAGTGCTGTGAGGTTATATTTGTGCTGTCATATATAGTTTGTGAACTTTCTGTAGAAATGAGTTGCCGGAAGTGTTTGAATAACCCAAACGTGTTCTGTTATATTTGTGGTAGCTACGTAATTGGTAAGCAAAGACAGGACATTAATAGTTTTGTGAGAAACGTGTATTACGCGTACTTCGGCATAAGGCTTGGTGATGAAGACAAAAGCTGGGCACCACACACGGTATGTCGTACATGTGTTGAGGGACTGAGACTGTGGAAAACTGGTGCAAAAAAATCAATGCCTTTTGCAATCCCATTGGTTTGGAGGGAGCCACAAAATCATGTAACGATTGCTATTTTTGTATGGTTAAAATTCAAGGTCATAACGCAAAAAGTAAGAAGGATATACAATATCCGAACATTCCTTCGGCCTTACGACCAGTTACGCATTGTAATTCTCTTCCTATCCCAGTTCCACCTCCCGTTCTTGAAGATGTGCCACTGGCGAGCAGCTCAGGAAATGAAAGCGATAATGCTGATGATTACAACCCGGAAGAAGATTCTGCACCAAAATTATTCAGTCAAAATGAACTTAATGATATTACTCGTGACTTGAACCTGACAAAAGATGCCGCCCAATTGCTTGGGTCAAGATTGAATGCAAAAAATCTTCTACTACCCGGAGTTACGTTCTCTTGGTATAGGTCCAGAGAGAAGGAATTAATGAAATTCTTTAAAGAAGAAGACTTTCTTGTTTATTGTTGTGATATTGAGGGTTTATTGAATTTCTTTAACGTCACTTACAATCCAAGTTAGTGGAGGTTATTTATAGACTCGTCCAAAACTAGCCTCAAAGGTGTACTTTTACACAATGGAAATTTGTTTGGTTCAGTACCCATTGCACATTCAGTTCATCTCAAGGAGACGTATGTAAATCTCAAAGCTCTGCTAAAATACGTGAATTATGAAAAACATTCTTGGACAATTTGTGGGGATTTAAAAGTATTAGGTATGTTACTTGGTCAACAATCCGGCTACACAAAAATGCCTTGTTTCATTTGTGAATGGGATAGTCGAGCCAGAGACAAACATTGGAAGAAGACAGACTGGCCCAAAAGAAAAACCCTCCAACCCGGTTCACAGAACATAATAAATGTACCACTTGTTCAACGAAGCAAGATACTATTACCTCCTCTGCACATTAAACTCGGATTAATGAAACAGTTCACTAAAGCTCTTCCAAATGATGGTGACTGTTTCCAGTACTTGGTAACAAAATTTCTGAAAGTATCTTATGAGAAACTTAAAGAAGGGATCTTCGTGGGACCGCAGATAAGAAAGTTAATGAAAGACAATTTGTTTGAAAGTACAATGAATCCAGTAGAAAAAAGGGCCTGGGTTTCGTTTAAAGAAGTTGTTGTCAACTTTTTGGGCAACCACAAACATCCAGAGTACAAAACCATGGTTAAAAGAATTTTGCAGAGTTTCATGAAATTAGGATGTAACATGAGTGTAAAGCTTCACTTCCTACACTCACATGTTGACTTTTTCCCTGCGAACCTCGGCGATGTCAGTGAAGAACAAGGCGAACGTTTCCACCAGGATATCAAGGACATGGAAAAGATACCAGGGAAGGTGGAATGCCAAAATTATGGCCGACTACTGTTTTATGCTAAAAAGAGACGGCACTGGTGAAGGGAGACAATCATGGAAGAGAAGTTTCAACCCACATCAGAAAGATCTTGAAGCAGTGAATTCAGCGAAGAAGAGGAATTAAATTGTCACATGTGTTGTGTTTTCGTAATAATTATAACATTTTTAAGTGAGTGTATACCATTGTCTACTGCACCGCCATGAATTGTGATTGTATGCAGGATTAAAACATAAACAATTTTGAAATCACAATCAAATAATAATAATTTTGCCTGTTCACAAAATTCGATTTTTTAAAACTTCGAAATTGAATTGTATAAAAACCTTACGTGATACAGAAACACTAAAACCAGATTTGAAATCAGCATGAAAAATACTTTTAAAATCACCTTACAGTCTTAAAACATCGTACCAAAAGTTTGAAAATGTTGCATAGTGTTATCTTTAGTAATTGTAGTACTCAAGTATAAACATTTATTCACTTACATTTGCTCAGATTATTCAATTTGAGCCTTGATCTGTTTTATTCATGACTTCATCTACAATCATCAATGTAATCTTCTTGACATTTATTTTTATTTTTCATTGCTTTAGTAAAGCAGATGATTATTATTATTCCGGCTGTACAATGTTTGCATACATTTTCCGGAACCAAAGATTACAGAATTTATCGAATTCTGATGTTCAACTGCTGCTTGTCCATCCAAAGATCTTCAATTTCTCTTTCCCTCAATATA
This sequence comes from Magicicada septendecula, assembly GCA_034769895.1. Lineage (NCBI taxonomy): Eukaryota > Metazoa > Arthropoda > Insecta > Hemiptera > Cicadidae > Magicicada > Magicicada septendecula. The sequence continues at coordinate 119,671,689 of CM068372.1, forward strand.
GTCTGAATTTCTTCTATCCAGGTGATAGGTGGTCTTCCTCTTTTCTTCTTCCAGGTGGGTTCCATTCCATAACTCTCCTTGGCAATCCTTTCCTGTGCCATTATTTTTGTGTGTCCATAACGTCGTAATTTTTTTGTTAGAATAAAATCAACAATAGAATTTTTCACATTCATTTTGTCCTTAATAATTTCATTTATAAATTTCTCACGTCTGCATATCTTTGCTGTCATTAATTTTGTTCTTGTGTGTTTATTGGTAGTTAAAGCGGATGATTTGCTCAAGATATTACACATTTATTTTTCTGAAATGTTATTTAATATTTATATCTCATATGTAAATTTAATGCAGATTCCATTTACTGATTTACTCTAATTCCAGTATCTTCTTGGTTTTCATATTTAAGCAGTTATTATAAGTATAATTTTTAGAATAAATCTCCGATGATAAACAAATCAAACACGTGTTGTTGTTGTTGTTGTAGGACAACTGATGGAGGTGGCTAGCCAGCTGTACAACACGGATCTCTGCGTGACGATCCTGCACGAGGAGGAGTCGGCGTACGGCATCAGGAACATACTGGTCAAGTTCCGGCTGGACTTCGACAACAGGGACTACGTGACCGCCAAACGCGACCGTCAGCGCCACTTGGAACACTTGAAACTGCCGCCGGTGCCTTGTTCTCTGTTCGTGAAGCTGTTCCCTTTCACGATATACCTCAGGGAGGACATGAAGATACTGGCGGCGGGAGACAAACTGGTCGAGCACTGGGGCTACAAGAACTCCGGTCTTGGAAAGCCTGTCACGGAGTTCTTCAAGCTGTTACGACCCGGAGGTGTACCCTTTACTTGGGCCACTGTAAGTGGTTTAATTTTTTGTTTTCGAGTTACTATTGCTTCAATATTAGCTTGAACTAACTGTTCAATTCATAAACAGGCTGTTTTCCGATTATAATTATATATTAGTTCTCTGTTACTGTGGCAGTATTTATGTCAATATTTCTTTTAATTTTAATTTATTTTATTCACACAAAATGCATGACCACGGTATGTCCAAATTATTCCAAACAGTAACTTAAATTGTTGTTACCATATAAAAAACTCTATTTACTACTATTTTATAACGTTGGTATTAAAATTCTTATCTCAGATATGTAAAAGTATTGGATTAGAGAAATATTATATTCTCATTGGCCGAGGTTGTAGGCAGTTCTGGTAGCCTAATAACTGTGATCGTATGGTTGATTCAACGACGGAATTTCGAATGTTCTACAAGTTTCTCACTGTCACTGCGGCTTTCGTTGTCCGATTATTCTCCACACACGGGATGGTCACTTGAAACCTCGCAGTCCAAATTTTCATCAACCTGTCTGATTTCATTCTGGTTAAATTTTTCTAAGAGTCAAGGCATGTCCAAGTTTCAGAGCAACTTGGTAACAAATGAGCAAACACGGCTGTAAATTAAAGACAAAGAATAGTGTTACGACGGTCACACGGGTCGTCGTGTTTAGACAGTGGAAACAGAACTTTAATTATAGTGTAAATAAAGAAAACGATAATAAACACTTAAATACAACAATTATTCAAGTTCTTGGGATTGGTTATCCATGTCGTGTCTGGTATCTTTAAGGGGACACGGAAAGCAAAAAAGATTTTTTTTTCAAATTTTCGTTTTTAACGCCAGTTAAAAGCTGAGTTTTTCTGAATGCGCTGATGTGCAACACTTATTATTTATAACCAAAATTCGCATGAAAATATGCTTTTGAAAAATATGTTACACCTTTTGACACCTACCGTCAATTAAAACTTCCATATTCAAACACGCATAACCTTTGAATCACTCCATCAAATTTCATGATTCTTTTTTCAAAACTTACTACATTTCATTCGCAAAGGTTGGCAGCACTCAGCTGTTCAACTGAATTCAGCTGGCAATTGCAATGAAATGTCTCCATGGAAACACTCAAAACTCAACTTTCACAAGTTTTCCGTTTTTTCTCGATTACCGAAAGCATGGTTTTTCAATACATAAGGAACATTTTCTCACCAACCACTGAACCAATCATTGTGAAATTTTCACAAAACATTCACAGTGTGTGAGAATATATATACTGAGATTTTTCTGGCAAGTAAATATAAATTTACATATTACAAAAAATTGTTTTCATTAAAAATTATCAACTTTTAAAAGTTAAATGGAAATTTTTTTTTTAATTTTCTGTGATATATTTTTTAACAAAAAAACTCAGTTCTTGTAAAAAAGTGTACGGAAACTGCTGTGAAAATTTCGAACTGATTGGTTTCGTAGTTTTTTTTAGAAATGTTCCTTATGTTACCATGGTGGAAGGTAAGGATTCCGTGTTCCCTTAAAAATGTATAACCATTACTTCGACGCGAAATGTTAGCATTGACCGAGATAGCGTTCGTTAGTTGCAAGCTTCATCACATATACTATTTGAATACATTACACAAGATCACACAACAACGGCGCCGTCTCCAGAAACAGAACGGACAACGCTTCTAGCGGCAGTCTCTGACGAAGCTCGCAAGAGCTCAAGCTAGCTCAAGCAATAAGGTGAAACTTTTAACCAATTTTTATCTAAAATACTAGTGTTCCCCGTTGATATAGTGTTTATATAATTATCCAAGCTTACGATTGTCCAACACTCGATAATGTAACGAAAATAAGTGTATCTTATTTAACAGTGTCGCACTAAGTAATAAAAGTCGCCAATTACATTTTCGATCAATAATTCGTAAGCCACAATAACAAGGACTCCGATAACGCACACCGGATCGCAGATCTAAAATTACTCATCCCGCCTCCGAATCCCTGTATTTATACTCAAAGTGTGACACATCATGTGACGTAGGTGCCGATAGAATAAGCGATCATAATCTGGAAGGTGCGCCTGGAAAAGTCGAAAGGGAACTTGCAATTGCGTATTATGCCTACTACAGCTCACATAACGCGTATCAATGCTTTGCTGATGGATGAAGTATCTAATACTGCGATGAAAGAAGCCTACAATTTTTACTTCAGATAATACTGAAGAAAATTTGTAACTTGTTAAATTTATTGAATAAATCATGTTATAACAATAGTCCTTTCTCTCTTTATTGAGTACGTAAAATGATTAGCCTAATATGAGTTGCTGAAATTGTTAAAGTGGAAATTTGCTAATTTATTTTGCTGTATCAAATATATGCTACGATTTTTATACAAATAAGTGTGTATATATATTGCATAGATAGTAAGCAGACAGTGAGCGTTAGAGAGCGAGAGAAAGAGAGAGAGAGAGACTACTGAACGTATTCTTCTCTTTTTACTTTCATAAATGCTTGCCCTGATTGTCCTTGCTCTGCGGGACAAATTTTTTAGTTTCATAAATGGTTGTACTTTATACTCTGGTCTGCGTATTTTTTCGCTGTCATCCTACTTAAGTTATCGGGATATCCCTTATCTTATATAAAACGCGTCATAAATATCTTCTTCGGGTTTCCGATGTGCATAGTATTATTCTGTCGGTCGCCTATCCTCTGCACGACTCGGATATCTAGACCATCTCAATTTCAATTCCACATTCACTTCGCGTACCGTAACGTTTCCTCATTTCTTAACGTAAGAACGGCACAGGGCTTCATTGAAACAAATCTCCCATGCTGTTTACTCTTCTTACTTAGTAGCGGACCGATCAATCATGACGAAGGTAGTCCCAAAAGGATGACCAGTTAGCACGGTCATCGAACTAACAAGACACGGATAGTTTGACGATACATATACTGTAATGTGGTAAGTAATTTAGTTATTCCCTATGTCGCCGTGAGGTGACAAGTTATGATCGGGAAAAATTAAAATATTGCCTAACAGCAAAATAACAATAAATGTTGGGATTAAATACGTTAGCCTTACAAAGGCCAACGGAGAGATGTAATGTCTCGCTATCCACTTTAGAAGGTGGCATTATTTAAGGTGGAACCATTAACAAAATGACCAGCTTCAGCATGTAGAGTTACTAGAATTGTAGCATAAAAGGAAGTTTACGGTACACGTAATTACAGGCATGTCGTCTTGGTTCCATTCCTGAAGCGATCATTTTCACCGTTGGGTAGGAGTGTCAGGGTAGAGGCACCCCGGTTAGTCAGGGCAAGACAAGACAGGTTTAGACACGCTTAGTCACTGTTGTTCAAGTTTATGTTTATGACGCAACGCACATCGATTAGTCATTGCAGTTAGACGCGTCTAAACGTGTCTATACTTCGTGTCTGATGGAATAGAGCATGAACTATTACTATCAGTCACCATCAGACGACAGCAATGTTTATATATTTATTTATTTTCATCTTTATTTTACTTATATGTTATTATTTTATTACTACAGTTTTATTAATATTTTTATTTACTACAGTAAAATAGTATAATATAATTCGTATCCTTTTTTGCCATTCTATCTTGTAGAAGTGCCATCAGATAGTCAAACGTTTCTAGCGTTAATCGTGTGCAACTGTAAACTTTTTTTTTCTTCATCACATCTCAGCTCAAGAACTAAACTTTCTAATCTATTTTTGTCTACTCACCTCCTATCATATGGATGAACCCAATATCGCCTATATCCAATTTCTTGCTTACATATCCACTCCCAAATCATAAGTGCACCCATAACAACTTTACTGTCTGACATCTTGCTGACGTCAAGCTGGTGTGAGGTACGACCATATGACTAAATTTGTCTTTTCTAGTTTCGTCTAAAGTTGTTTCGTCTAAACCTCTCTTGTCTAGCCTTGACTAACCAGTGTGCGTCTACATGTGCATGTAACAAGGCAACAACAAGCATTCGGTAAAAATGCATATTAAGATCAAAATTGAGTATAGATCCGGTTAGAGTTCCTGGCCTGTGTGGCAGCTTAGTCTTGCGATTGAAAATGACGCAATCTGCCGCCTCACTGCCAAGTTCTGTTGCTGAGTACTTCAGATGTAGTATTATTAATCTGTTTAAGTTTACTTTGTTTTTTCCATTTAATATAGATGTTTTTCAAATTAATTTTTGCGGACTTTATTGAAAAATACAAGTATTTATCTTGTCTATAGAACGTAAAATCCACTGACTGTTCTGATAACATAAAAAGAGAAAAGACGCTCTTTCTAGTTTTTTGTACCAATGGCACTTAATGACAAACTAGTAGATGCAGGTTTTCTTTTCTTTTATGGTTTACAAAGATAATCCTCGTCTTGAAAACGGCAGATAAACTGATACTCTTACAGTATATGATCTGTGCTTACTGTTTTACTGTCTTACTGTTTCTTCGCACACCGGATGCAGGCTTGTAGGCTTCATAAATCCAAACGATAAGACGTGGTATGAAGAGAACTGTGAGTTCTGTGGTTAAGCGCGTGTTATTATACAAAGAGATAATTATTAACAAGTGTTCGTCTGTGTGTTGATTCTTATAACTGTAATGTAATTGTGGTGATATGTATTATGCTTAGCGATCATAACCAGACAATGTGTCAGTGGCGGCTCGTGAGTAATGAAATGGGAGGGGCACACAGTGGGGAGGATCTAAGGTGGGCCACCATTGGCGGTAATTAGTACTTAGGTAAAAAAATAAAGAATGTCTTACCTGGTATTTCACTTTTTGTATAACAATTCCATTCTCCTGTTTTTAGATGTAGCGAATTCCTCTATCACTTGTTTGTTGAAATCTTGAATTCCATGAATCATTTTTTTTCTGTGGATAGCATAGCCAATGCATTCAGTCTATCAGTGCCCATGGAATTTCTTAAGAATGTTTTTATTCTTTTCAATGTAGAAAAGCACCTTTCACCTTCAACAGTTGTCATCGGTATGGTAACAATTATATTTAAAATAGTCACACACTCTGAGAAGGTACGAAACATGTTATTATCAAGGAAAAACTGTAATAAGGGTGTTGCACCAGAAGCAATACGTAAATCTTCACGACTGTATAACACTTCAAGTTCGGTTCTCAGTTTCGGACCATTTATTGTGGGATAAAATTTAATTGTAATCTGAAAATCATTTTCCGGAAACTCAACACAGTACTGTGGGAACTTTTCAACTAAAAACAATTTGGAAACACATAAATGATCTGAAAATTGAAATTTTTCATTAATATAGTTCACAATCATATAACATACTTCCAAAGCGGCCACACGGTTGCTCCTATTACTTAATTGTTCAACACACTGTCTCTTAGTCACAGGCTCACTTACAGACACTTCACTGTCTTCAGAATATTAGGTCTTACGAATATTAACCACTGCACTCACAACATTTTTAACAAATGTTCTCATTTTTATTGCATCAATGTTTCTTTGTTGAATGCAATCAAAGAAAATCGCCACATGAGGCATAATTTTGTGGAAAAAAGTCAACCAGAAAATGAACTGAGGATCCCTCAAAGTTCGTACAAATCCTGCAGCCTGGCTAGAAGCACTTTTGTCAGAAATCTCTATGTCCCTAATGTGTTCAAAACATTTTATTAGATTATCTTTATGTTCAAACACAGTATTAACAGCCCTGTGTTGAAAGTACCATCTTGTAGGAGGCACAGACCCAATTTTTTTTTTTACAATTTCTACTAAATAATCCATCCTCTTTGGAGATCTTGAAAAATATGGTCCTATTCCTTGCAGGTCTTGAAAAAATATTCTACTCTGGGAGGCAGACGATGTTGAGTTTTGGAGAATCAGATTCCCTTGATGGGCATAACAATGAATAAAATTTGCATTTGGATACTTCCCTTTAACCAAACACTGGACCCCTCCTTTCTGACCACTCATAACAGATGCACCATCGTAAGTCTGACAAATTAGTTTTTCCGGGGACCTGTCTATTCCTATTTCTTCCAACTGTCCTAAAATTGTCGAGGCTAAACTTCGAGCACTTTTATCAAAAGGGACTTCAAAAAACCCCCAAAACCTTTCAATTTTTCTCCCTTCAATGAGATATCTCAAAATCAGTGCCATCTGTGTTTTGCACGAACTGTCAGTTGTTTCATCAGCCTGAAGTGATATGAAGTCTATCGTAGAAATTTCAGTCACAATATTTTTTCGACACACTGACAAAATGGCATCTAAAAGTTCGTTCTGAATTGTTTTCGAGGTTCCTTTAAACACTGTAGAATTTTCTAAATGATCTTTCAAAACACTGTCAAGTGCTGCAGTGTAATTGATTAGTCCTTTAAAAATCCCTGGGTTGTTGTCTGCTTCTTCCGTTTCATCGAGGCCACGTAAAGCTAATTCAAATTCCCCACAAAATTTAATCGCATCAATTATTCGAGACAAGATGTATCTGTTCTTGTCTACAAGTTCGTTATGTTTACGAACAGAAATTCTGTAACCATCATCGAGTTGCAACCTAATATTTACAATACCTAGCACGGCTAAACTCATTTCATTGTCTAAATGACATTTAGACAGCGAATGCTTCTTACTCTTTTCTGGTAAATGTTTCAGATCTTTAACGCCCGACTTAGTCCACGTGTCTTCACCGCCAAACAGAAGACAAGCAAAGCAAAATAAAGCATTGATTGTGGGGCATCCGCATATCCATTCCCATTTTTCGTACACTGCGGTATTGAACGTTCTATTATAGGTTCTGTTTTTGTCCTTAAACACTTGGTTGATAGACAACTGCGGTCTTGGTGGACCCAATTGTTTTGCTATTAACCTATCTTCATAGCACAAAGTTTTACTCTGTAAATACTTGACATCATTCATTTTGTCTCAGAGATTTACACAAGCACCCAAAATACCGACACTTGAATATTTTCAACACCGTTATTTACACGCGTGCGTAACACTGATTACTGAAAACCACTTGTAACACTACAATTTATACAATTACTATAAGCACTGCCACCACAATTATCGTGTAGCACATAACATAACCGCTCTAGGTACACATTCTATTTTAATATTTCCTTCAATGAGAATATAATTTAAAATTATATAAAATCGCAAAAATTTTATAATCATATTCACGATAGAAACATTATAATAACATTATTTCGTAACAATATATACTAAGAAAGTAATAGTAATTATTAGTATTAACCTATAGCACAGCTCAGATGGCGGTAAAATGTAATAGTCTACTAAATAGCTCCGATTCATATCCGTTAGTTGCAGTACTGTGGCGCACCTACAGGATTCAGAGTTTACTACTTGAAGACTGTTAATTTTTGGTCAATGGTCACATAGTCTAGTGTGACCGAACGCTATGGGAATTTAGCATTACGCTCTCCCACCACAAGAGAGTAGTGAAGAGGAAGGGAGTAGTAATATTGGGTCACAACGTCTCTGTGACCGTCGCTATGTTGCCACATTTGTTTTCGCGTTGCCACATTTCTCCAGACTTCTCACTGTTACAAACTATTGCTATCATTTGAAACGAGGACGTTTCTACAATATTTATTTATTTCGTGATTTTCTGGAGGGGCACGTGACCATGTGCCCTTATGAGTGAGCCGCCTCTGCAATCTGTATAGACAACTTCATAACCAGAATTGTTGTATGCAAGTGTTATTGTTTAATAAAAGTGCGAAAATTGTGAATAACGATTACTTTGATGTTCAAAAATGTGTTCGCTGTTTAAAGAATACGATTCGTGAGATCGTCATAACATAAATAAACAAAACGCTTCGACCACTAACAGTTTGTGGTTATCTTCAAAAGAATGAAAGGAAGGTAAATAAAAATGAAAGGAAGAAATGTATCAAAATTAACTGATCATGCGAAAAAATCGTGGTCTTGTGGTAAAACTTAGAAATAGTTTTGAGGCAAACGAACGTATCCAAAAATGGTCTGATTGAGCTATCTCTCATCGTCAATGTCGGTAACTGTGTTACTCAGGTGAGTAACGAGGCCTCTGTTACTTGGCGGAAGAAAACTGATGAATATTTGGAAAGCAGCAGAAAGAAACGTGTGTTGGTGTAGCAGTAGCGTGGCGTCTATGTAACCGCTGTTGCCGGCGGCAACAGTTCTGGAAACGAAAGAAAATAATATTAATTATATCATAGAATAAATAGTTTAGTTATTGAATAATTTGAAATCCGAACAATATTATTAGGGAAACTTGAAGAAAAACATAGGATTGCTTTGAAACTGATATGCACTTGCACCGTCTAATGTTGCCGGCTCAGACATGGGCAATATTTTACTGCGTGTGGTCATTGACCTCGTAGCAGTTGTCACTGTACAAACGGGATGGGAACACATTCGATCACCCAATGTGTTGCCACTGTATAAACCGGGAAAACTCTTAGTTAGCAGCTATGTTCGTTTCGGAACCAAATTGGGGCAGTTGCTATCTACCAATTATGTGTTTCTCTGTTCGTCTTTATTATTATTAATTTGATTATTTGTACCCTCATTTTTTCTGTGTAAGTATAAATAGTCAGATCCCGTTGAACCGGAACCCTCTTCTTCTGACAGCAAAATATAAAAAATAATGTAAAAATGTATTTTAGCTTTAAAAAGAATATTTTGGGTCTAAAAAAAAAAACACTTGGTTCTAGGCAAAATTCTAATTTACTTTTAAGGTTAAGTTTTAGGCCTACCACAACCGACAACAGCTATTACGCACTCACGCCACGCCACTGTAGTGTAGTGAGCGCCACGCAATGAACGTATCGTAAACGTGGACAGGCCGGAGGGGCGAAAACGCCACGCGAGAGCCTGTATAAGTGTCAGTCACGACACATGCTTTGTTATCAAAGCCTGTGGAATCTCCCACACTTACCCAAACGTACTTCTTGGAGGACGAATTGGTTGTTATTGTATTTTAAATTAATTATAATCGTCGTCGGCATCCTTTACGGCTTAGGCTAGTAGCCTCTTGCAGTCCCAATGGAATTCATCCAACCATCGTTTACGGGGTCTTCCCATGCTACTCTTCCCCATTGGACAACAGCCAAGGGTTCTTCTTGAATATCTAGTTATGATTCGCCATTTCAATTATTTTATGTTACTTTTAGTCGGTATATTAATTTTTAATAAATAATTTACTATATAATTATTTTACTTAATTCACCAGAGCGTTAGCAGTCGGGCAGTTGTTCGAAATAACGTAGGCCTAGATATGTACATCTTATTGTTGTACATGATAATGTGTTTTTAATAGGGTGGGCGGAAAAATGTTCTGAACAAATGTCCGGAAGATTCGTCATTTCCGTGGTGTGTGGGTTTGGGTATTATATACCCGACCTACTAAAAAAACCACCTCCTTTTCCTCTTCTAGGAGACTAACCTGCAACTGTTGCAACTGTTGCAACTGTTTGACACATTACTTCGGACTAGACCTATTGTTCTTCAGCCTTAGGGCTCACCTCTTACAACTTATTATTTTTCTTGCATATTATTTTTCGTATTATTTTTATTATGTTGTCCAAGTCTATCTCCTTCGCCGGAATAATCTCTTCTGCGAACTGTGTCTCGAAGTATCGCATAATGTACGCAACAACAACAACAACAACAACAGCAACAACAACAACAACAACAACAACAACAACAACAACAACAACAACAACAACAACAACAACAACAACAACAACAACAACGACGACGACGACGACGACGACGACAACAACAACAACAACAACAGCAGCAGCAGCAGCGGCAGCAGCAGCAGCAACAACAACAACAACAACAACAACAACAACAACAACAACAACAACAACAATAATAATTTTTTTTAATGTAAATTATCTGATTTAAGTTCGTAATGTTCCACACTTATTGTGTAATTTGGAATTTTCTAAATGAATGGTTGTTTTTAATACCAGTAGTGAGCGAAACATGTTAAATATAACTTTTAATAATTATATTGAGCATCCCTAATCTGTATTTAGCTATAATATATTTTACTATCCTATATGTTGACTGGTATATGTATAAACGTTTTCTGTACCAATTCTAATATCTAATTGTTGATTACTGCTTTTATAATTAATTAAAAAATACCATTACATTATGAGTAATTTAAATTGTAATATTGTATAAATTAAGTTCTGTGGTATTATAATTGTCTCGTTGTATTTAAAGAAACATTTTAAGGTGTAAAACAAACTATCTCAACTCCTTCACATATATAATGATACACACATACGTTACGCAACGATACGCGCACACACTCACATACACAAACACGTTCACTCAAATAATTCTTCTGTTGTGTTTGACATTTCTTTTGTATTCATACGCAGGTCCTGATGATGACAATAAACATTGTCGTAACGTCGACACAAATAAGTTAAAATTTGTGTTATATTTCTGACCGATCCTCACAAACCCTTCACCAAAAAATTCATTGATTGATGGTCACTACGAATTTTAGGATTTAATAGTAATATTGTTTCAGTAAATGTATTAATGTGAGACCGAATACAGTTGGTTATGGTCTCAATTTATTGGTAAGATTTTAGACCTGAACTCAGTGATTTTTGAGCTGGAGATGATACCGGCAGGACAAACGACGTCTGAACGGGTTGAGAAGGCGAACGGAGGAGACAGCAGCGGCGGTTCGCAGAGCGATCTCAGCGGACAGCTGTCGCGACATGGCAGCCAGGGCGGCAAGAGCGTGCTGCTCAAGGGGCAGATGAGATACATAGACGACATCAAAGCTGTTGTGTTTCTCTGCACACCCGTGTAAGTAACACACACACACACACACACACACACACACACACACACGCAAATATTTTATTTGTAGGCGCTGAGTACAGTGGTATAACTAGGAGCTGCTCCGGAGGGGGGGGGATGAGATTGACTTGAACGTTGGACACCCACCTCATTTTCCTCAGGACAAATGTGATACTCAGAATTCTTTACATGTAATTTTATAAGTACATCTTATAAATTCTTTGCGTTTCAAAATTTTGTAAACTAACGGTGAATATCAGAGTCGAAAGAATATGGAAAATACCTGATTTCAAAATATTCTAACTTTACTAATTGTTATTAAAATTAAAGGTAACAAATATTATTAGGAATCTCTTTCATTCTAAATTTATATTCTCAATAAATCTTGTTAAAATAAGTTTTTCTGAAGATACTTTTAAAAACCCAGTTTGTTACCCCTTTGCACTTAAAGTTAAAACGTTATCTTAAAGACGTGTTTTTAAGCAACTTATAATTTGTGTTAAAGTATTTCTTTTCATGTAAAATTCAGCAATAAAATATTCTCATTTCCCAAACTAAAGTCACGAAACAGCTAATTACCCGTGCAAAGACGACGGTTCAGACCATAGATATCGCCCAAACACTAGATGAGTCATGACGTAGACAACCCTGTAAGCAGACGTGTGTCTGGGAGAAAGTGATAAAGATAGAATAATAGGGTCTACCTTCGTTTTCTAGCGAGTCCATAATTGTTTTTTGAAAGCTGCAAACACTAGGGTCAGTTGACAAGATTGCGGAGCGACATATGTAGCTTAGCCGTAAAACAAACATTTTTCGTCCTTTGCAGGACTTGAATTTTTTGTGAACTCCTGTTAATTTCCAAATCCGCCTATCAATTTATTTATTGTTTAGAAGCCGTTTAAAATTGACATGCCATACCTGTTTTGAAAAACGGACAAAATCAAACATCGTGGTGTGATTCTTTGTTAAAAATTGTTTAGCGCCAACGGAAATTCAGAAGGAAATTGTAAATGGGAGATGCCGCGACTTCAAAACCAACGGTTTGTCAGTAGGCACTTGAGTTTAAACGTGGTCGTACAAGCATTGAATATGATCCACCCCCCGCACTGGACTCCCAAAAATTGCAACAACTCCAGATGTGGCGGCCATCTTGCACAACGCTTTTTCACACCAAGTTCTTGAGTTAAAGTATGATGCACACGCTCATACGAGACGCCTATGATTTTAGCAACCTCATCCACTCCTTAATCTGTGGTCTTCCAACACTCTATGAAATTTTTTCAATAATGTCATTTTTGGTTCCACTTTTTGGACGTCCACTGCTGGGAGAGTCTTCAGTGCTTGTACGACCACTTTTAAACTTGAGTGTGCCCCACTTACCGTTGTTTCTGAAGGCGCCGCATTTCCTAAGACATTTACAATTCCGTTTTGATTGTCCATTGGCGCTAAAACGTTTTCGACATCACAACACGATATTTGATTTTGTTCATTTTAAAAACATGCGTGACAGGAAAATTTCAAACAGCTGGTAAAAAGTGAATAAACTGACAGCTGTATCTGGAAATTAACAGGTGTTCACGCAAAATATAGGTCTTGTAGCACACGAAAGATTTTAGTTCTACCACTGAGCTATAGATGTCGCTCCGCGAACCTTTCAACTTGCCCTCGTACGTACATTATTTCCCAAATATTGAGTGATTGTCATTACTCAGAAAGCTTTATTTAATTAACTTACAAATATTGTAATCCCTTTCATTTCACTTATAAGCTTTTTTAACACACACAACTGACTTAGAAATAAGCCAGTGTTAATTGATTATAAAATGTTACTAAAAATTTAATAGCCCTGGGGAGGGTGGTGGAATTGATCTCCTCAATCACCCTCCCCCCGTTGTTATACCGCTGACTATTAGTACCTACATCCCAACACTATAAATTTGTAGTTAGTCAGCAATAATTAACTTTTTAAACAAAATTTGTCTGATCACTGACAAGTAAAGCAACCATACATACACAGCCAGCGTGTAGTTTAATCAGTATTGTGAGTGGAGGACATTTGTAGTACTGAAACATACTGTCGGATTATTTACACGCACACACGCGCACAAGCGTACACATACAGTACACAAAATGTGTCTGCGGTGATAAGCGTATCTGTCTAGAACGGACACTGGTTAAAAAAAACAAAAAAAACTGAATTGTTTTAAAACAAAAAAGTGAATATTTTGTCACTTTACACGAATGACATTAGTGTGGTGTTAGTTAATAATATTGGCGGCGGGCGGCGAATCATTTGTGCGTGTTCGCTGAAGCGCAGCTGTGTTCGTGTTTCAGAATTAACAATCTGGACGAGATGTACAGTTCGGGACTGTTTCTGAACGATCTGAACATGCACGGATTGAGCAGAGAATTAGTGCTGGCAGGCTGGCAACACTGCTCCAGGTATTTAGTAGTATACGTATACGTATGTAGGCTAGTGTGTGCATGCGAAGTGAAAATTATATAACCGTTTTGCCGGGAATGACAAAACGGTAGACTGGGTGCGATAGGACTGCACCGCCGCGCTCCAGTGTGGAAATTGATACGCCCGTCAAATTGAGCTCACCCTTTACCGTGAAACGTTTTTTGTTTTAAATTTTTGCACACACACACACACACACACACACACACACACACACACACACACACACACACACACACACACACACACAGACGTCGAATATTTTGTCTGACTATAGTAACGAAGGCCTCGTGATGGCGGTCGTTAGTTAACCAAACTGTGTTCCATTATCTGAGTAAGCGACAGCATTACAGACATAGTTACCGTAATATTCGTAAAAGTGCGACAGTCCATTTAATCGAGTGGTCAGCCCTGATAGTTAGTTTATTTAATTTAAATCAGTTATCGCTCGATCAATCAGAGGGTTTGTTTTCAAAGCCTGTAAATAAAATTTTGTGTGTTTAATCATGTAACAGCGATGCGATTTGAATAAATAACAAATTACTGTTTATTTGTTAATTTATTAACTCATTAACGTAGTGGAATTTTAGTTAATGAACGAATTGCAATAAATTCAGTTGCGAATTGTTTTGGTTTGAGTTAATTAGTTTAAATAATCTGTGGTTAGTTTGTCTGTTAAAATGCGATTAACGTGGAAGTAGAGGGTGGAAATGTGCCCACCTCAAAAATAGACTGGTTATCGGTAACAGACAATTAAAGGGCTCTAATTAGGTGAAATAATAAAAGAGATATTGGCACGGGCATCGCCATTAAGGCTGTACGCTCTACTTTTTAACGTTCTGCGATTCTTTAACGTAATGAGTCATTACGAGTAGCAGTAAGGAATTATGGTACCCCCCACTGTCCTCTTCTCATTGTCAGTTTCTGGATAGCCTAGTCTCGTCAACCGCTTTCTCTACTCACTGTTCTTCATCTCTAGTTACATCCTCATACTCACTTACCAGAGACAGTGCGTAAATATGTCACAAATGCCTGTTGAAAATATTCAGTGAAACATTTACTTGAAAATCGCTTTTATTTTCCAACATAATGTCTACCAACTTTTAACATTCATCATCATCATCATCATCATCGCGGATGAAACCAAGGAAGGTTTGTTTCGGTCTCAAATACGCAAAGATTAGAGCAGGTCACTCCAGCGCTTCCCCGGACGTCCCATACCTCCCCGTCTCCACGGCTTATTGTTCCACAGTTGAATGGAGATGCGGCAGTCATCCATTCGGGAAAGATGTTCCCACTAATTCAGCCGATAATGGGCGATCCTGTCAAGTATACTCATAATATTCAGCTCCTGCTCTATATCTGTGTTTCTTCTATGATCATGGAGAGTATACCCTGCCACGTGCCTGAGAAATCTCATTTCAGCGCTTGGATGCGACTAGGTTAAGTCCTTTCGTTAAGCCCAATTCTCAGATCCATAAAGAAGTGTGGGAAGAGCCATCACCCAGTAGAAATGTAGGCGTGTTCCTTTACTTGCTGGCCTAAGGGTTTGCCTAATGGTCCCGCACATAATGTTGAACTTATGCAACTTATTCACAACGCCGTTGCATGCATTATAAGACACGCTGTAGCCCAGGTATTCAAAATTCCTAACTTGTTCCAGGACAGTACTATCTATAACAATTTTTGCCCGTACAGGATCAGTTCCACGAAAAGCCATCAGCTTGGTCTTACTTGTTGATATCTGCAATCCAGAGTCTTTGCTGAACATTTAACATTATCCAAGTTTTTCATCAATGCCCCAACACCTACTGCATAAAAGTCTTCTAACTGCTGTCTCAGCCACATACGCATCTCATGTTCAGCATCTGCATCATCCACGAAACGTCATCATCATCATCGTCTTTAACAAGGACTATAGAAAAAAAATGGTTTGTTTCGGTCACAACCAGAGAGACTAGAGTTGATCACGCCAACGCTTCTTCGGATACCCACACTTCTCCGTCCTATCAACTTATAATTCCATAGTTTGTTTGAGGATGTTGTGGCAGTCATCCATTCGGTTAATATGTTTCAACCATTTTAGACGACATCGGGCTATCCTATCAAGTATACCCATAATATTCAGCTCCTGCCATTTCAGCTCGACATTTCTTTAGCAATCTTGAAGTAATGTCACATGTCACGTGCCTGAGAAATCTCATTTCGGCCGCTTGAACACGACTCGCCTGAGACTTCGATAAAGTCCATTTCTTAGACCCGTAGAGAAGTGTGCGAAGGGCCCTCACTTTGAGGAACTTACGGCATGTTTCGTTTATTTTAGAGTTTTTCTGGTGGTCCCGCACACATACGGTTGAACATGTGCAGCTTCTTCGCCACAGCGTTGTAAGTAATATAAGACACATTACAGCCCACCTATTCAAAATCACCGACTCGCTCCAGATCAGTATCATCTACAATATTTGCTCGTATGGGATCAGCTCCATGGAAAGCCATCACTTATTATTTTTCAACGTGAAGATCTGTAAACCGAAATCCTTGCAGATTCTACTCAGTGATTTTACATCCATCAGCAATCTGCTTCCTACGTTTGACAAGATAGCCTCAGGAAGTAACAACATGAATGTTCTGAAATCTACGAAACGTCTATCGCTAAAGTGGGATTTCAGCGGACTGAATAGGTAAAAATCGCTGGAGGCTAAGTCAGGACAATAAAGCGATTGTTGAAGAAGGTTGCCTTCGACTTCATTGGCGTACCGAGACAAATGTTGAAAGGACAGGGTCGTTCGAATTTTTTTGTGCTCGTCTGCCAATTGTCTGGGTATTCTGCACACACTTTTCGAAAATTCAAATTATCATGCGTTGTGCTGTAGGTAAAGCATGAGATCACATTCTTGCAGATGCAATGGTGTTTATCGTTAGTCACCTGGTATCTTGAGTTCTCTCACTATCTGTGGCACTATTGGTTCTGTCGCAGTCTCAACAGGACGGCCATGTCGGTGTTCGTAACCAACTTTTGAGCGTTCCAGTTGTGCACCGCATTAAGTGACAAACACGTCTCGTTCTAAACAGGAAGCATTTTCTTATGAATTTCCATTTCGGGGAGATCTTTTGTCTATAAATACGGATAACAGCACGTTGCTTTTCTAACGTACAGTCCTCAAGCACGGTTGACATTTTGACTTTGATAAGGTGGATTGTGCTGACACATTTAAAATGTGTTCTGCAAGTAATTCCACCGTCCAAATTAATAACACATAATCTCATATGACAATCGTCGTTCCCCTTGAATGCGATGTGCGTTTAACGTAGATCGAATCACCATTGTTTGTCAGTTTGAATTATAAAAATATTTATAAACAAACCAACAAGAGGTACTCTCGCGTAGCAAAATCACTCTACTCGGACGTTAGCGTACATTGTTTAAGTAAATCTATCTATCTACGTAGAATTAACACTGTTGCACACCACTATAGAAAAATTATTCCGATTAACGCTTTCAAGCTTGACAGCTCATCATCAGATCAGAAATAACAATAATAGGACTAGACAACTTCTTTATACCCCCACTTGCCATACCGCGCATACACATTTTCGTAAACAAGCTGTAAGTTAAATCTTTTCTTTATAGCTATTTTTAACTAGCGAGTTCAGTCACCTAAGTCGGTACTTTTACATTTATTTTTAGTAAATTCTCTGTGTGTGTGTGTGTGTGTGTGTGTGCATTCTTTTCAATACCTAACGTCTTAAAACCTTTTTTGATAAGATAAGGAATAAAAATATAGAAAAAATCCCAATCTTACAGTGAAGCGGAGTTTATAAATTAAAATTGTAATAGATTAAAATTATAAAGTAAAATTAAAATTTTAAGCGGATTCCAACAAAGTGTACCTAGGTGAGACAGGATGGATATTCGAATGGAGGTTATCTGACCACAAACGTGGAGAAGGTAATAGAACAACAAATTCGTTATATGCAAGACATTTCATAGAAGAGAACCGTGAGTTTGTTAATCCTCTAGAAGACTATGAAATTTTAAAAGTAATGAAAAACACAGTTGAAAGAAGGCTTAGAGAGGAGTTAGAAATATTGAAAGAAAGAGAGAAAGGGTCAGATAATTTAATGAATACTAAAACTAAACTTGAAAATGAAGAAATATTTTATAATATAATTAAGAAGTTAAAGGTAGTGGGGGGGATAGAGAACATTAAGGAAGAAATTAAATTCCATATATGGAATGTTTTTTAAATAAGGGCGAGTGACCGCGCTCATAGGGGGTGATAGGAAGGGACGGAAATGGTGTGTACCTAAGTAGTTGTTTGCGTTATGTATAGAATGAAAGAGGGAAGGTTTTGACAATATATCGCATTCTAAAATGTGCTAAAAAGGAACAGTTAAAAGTGTGAATGAGAAAGGTTTTAAAACGTTAGGTATTGAAAAGAATGTACACACCAAACACACACACAACACACACACAAGACACACATACACACAGAATGTACTAGAAAGAAATGTAAAAGTACCGACATGGGTGACTGAGCTCGCTAGAGTTAATAATAGCCAGAACATCATTTAACTTATAGCTTGTTTACGAAAGTGTGTACACGCTGTAGGGAAAGTGGGGGTATAAAGAAGTTGTCTAGTCCTATTATTCTTATTTCCGATCTAACGAACTGTGAAACTTGAAAGCGCTAATCAGAAATAATTTTTCTATAGTGGGGTGCAACAGTGTTAACTTTCTTTATTAAATATCTATCTATGTATTTGTCTAAGTGTCTATGAGAATACAAAAAAAACTTTGTGTGTATATATATATATATTTCAATCACTTTCTGCTACAGTCCGTTTCTTGATGTATTACAAGCAAGATGGCGAAGGTTGAAGATGGGAGAACAGGATCTCCCGAAACATGTCCCTAAAGGAAAAAATACATCTTGAGGTAAAATAGTTATAAGTATTATAGTATATATATATATATATATATATATATATATTGTAACATTACATTTGGAACAACATAATATCTTACCTGATTTAATGAAGACTTTGGTTAAGAAGCTAACAAGACGAACAATATCTTCAAAGATGAAGTGAAGAAGAACGACTAACAATTTTAGACTGACTAGTAAGACAACTGACCGTACCCAAATTAATGATTTAGGCTAAGTGATGCAGATATCTTCAAACCCCCAACTATGACATGAATTTTCAGTATTGACCAAACAAAGAATTGTAAAGACAAACAGCTGAACCAGGACTATAAAGAAACAAATGGTTTCAGTTAATGTATCATTATATCCAGATAATCAAAATACAAAGTGAGGGATAATAGGCCCAAACATGTAATATTATGTAAGAGAAATATTAGTAAATAATTAAGTTAATTGATGTAACAGAAATATAAATGCACCTGATAATAGATACATGAACCATACAAATAAGTGTCACATATAGAGTTCCTAGGGTTGTCCAGTAAACAACAAATTATAACATGGTCACAATAACATTTATAACAAGAGTGAAACCCATATAAACAGTAAATGTAACAAGATTATTAGAACTGTGTGGTGAGGTGGAGCAACAGTGTTCAATTTATTGTGATTTTTGTAAGTCAGACATCAGTAAGTATACGGATGTTGAAACCCATATAAATAGTAAATATGACATAGACAGTGTCAGAATAATGAGTAAATTAGCTGACAAGGGACTAACCAATTAGTATAGAATTTGTTTTGTAAAATGTGCATGTTTTATGTTTTAGGCACAGTGTTATATCATAGTATTTGTGTTGTGTTTTTGGTATGTAACAGATGATACAGTTAGTTTAAAGGAATGCCAATTTTATGATATTAATTCCATTTTTTTTATGTTGTGTTAACAAATATAACAATAGAACCGATATTAAACCATGGTAAATTGATTAATTGACAAAACAGAATGGACTATATAAAGATGTTTTGTTAAGTGTCAAACACTTATACAGTCTGAGTAGAAGACAATTATTTGTGCAAGGATTTGGTATAATCATAGCCATGTGGGCATGAATTTAACTATTGGAGTAATATATTTTTTGTGTTGTTAAAATAACGTTATATGTTAAACCATTTTGATGAGTGTTAAAAGTTAATTTAATTGTTAAAGATTTTAAAACATGGTGATGAAAGTAATACCATTACAGAGGCCAGGTGAAACCAACTTTAGTAAATTCTGAACAATAATATTAGAAATTTTGTAAAGCAAATGTGAAAAGGTAGATGTATTTATAGGTAATAACGTATACAAGGAATATAGAAACAAAATAACACATATCAAGTTATTTAAGAAAATTCCAAATAATAAAATTGTAACATCCATAGTTTTTAAGTAAAAATAGGCATGTTTGGTGTCTAGATATAACAAATGTGAAGATCAAAATAATGCTGATAATGGTTTTAAATTCCCATTCAGTATAGAAAAGTTATGTTAATTTAAAGATTTTGAACAAATTTTAGACTTTGAAATAACGAAAGTATGTGACAATGTAGATCCGAATTAACCAACCAGATTCCAAGTTTACCCTTAGCAACCAGAAATTTCGGATAAATAAAATGAGACTTCTTTGACAACGATCTTAGCAGATAGACGCGTTTTTAAATCGTCTTTCATTATGTGTTATAAAGTGTGAAAAAACAATACAACTAGATAAATACTGTTAGAAGTACACTACACGAACTTTTTGCAATAACAGAAGACTACCCATTAGATGGATTAGAAGAAATAACAACCAGGAAGAAGATTTGAAGTGGACGAGGGACGAGAAAGAAGATTTGACGTGTACGTGGGTCCTATCTTCAACCAACAAGAGTACAAGAAGAGGATTTGGTGATTCTGACATCTCATTATATCGTACTACAACACACACATTTGTATACTCTACTGTTAAGCAATAATCAACTAAACTGCAGACACCATATAACACGAACACTAGAAACAACCACTAATAACACCATATAAGATTAACACCTTTTTAAACACAACAAGAACTTTTAATTCACATAATAACTATCAAAGCCTGAACTGGACATAACCTTTTTAAAACTGGTAACCACTATACAATTTCTGTGTGCACGTATCACTCTAACGTTGTAATATCCTGTAATTGTAAACTTGTATTTTGATTAATAGTGTATTATTTTGTATAATTATTATCCCCGAACCATATACGCCCTGAGATAATTGACATATTTTATTTAAAAACGTTAACAAAAAGCATTGTTTTGGTCTCGTAGAAATACTGAACGGCTACTGCTGCCAACTGGTAAAGGAAGATTTATAGCTTACGATACAATTGTGATTATCCTGTTTAAAATATATTAAAACAGTCAACCAGTGTTTTTCCGAATAAAGGATTCCACAAGGATATATGTTTGATAGTATTTGTGTGTCGTTATTATTGCTGTTACATTTAGTAAATAGAATTCACAGATTGCAACGGACCCGACAGTTGGCATCGTTGAGTGACGTCACGGAAAAGAAGCAGCATAGTGGGAGTAAGCGGCAATTTACAAAATCATTCGCCGTTCAACATAACACATTTATAATTACACATCGACGACTCCAGTGCGAGTTTGTCGCTACATTATTTATATATATTACAAGTTCACACTTCCTACGGGTGGTGTAATCCAAGTGCACACGACATATATACAAGTAACTGATTCACAATAACATTGTACGTAACGAAAAATCTGATTACAAATAGACGAACCCGAAGTGAGGCTACATACATTACGTTTCGATAAGATTCAAAACTAGATAAACATTTTATCGTTACAAATTGGCGCACCAACGTGTGAGGCGTGTAATTTAATATAAATTAAATTATTATTAATAGACAAATAAACCAAAATAAACAAGATGAGGAAGCGAGAAACATCGCGAAAACGAGCGGTCGAAGACGAGAAGGTAGACGAGTTAAATATGGAAGACAAAGAAGCGACACCGGTTGAGGAAATATAAATTATAACAAGAAAGGATCCGGAAAAACAACCAGAAGAAACCACACAAACGGAAGGCGAGAAGACGCAAGAAATGTTCAAATGTATGATGGAATTAATACAGGAAACTAGTAAGAGAACGGAAGAAAAAATGGAGGAATTAAGAAGGGACAGTAAACAGTCCACGGAGGAGAGTAATAAGAACTTAGAAAAATTGAAGGAAGAATTGAAGGAAGACTTGGGTAAGAAGATGGAGGAAATAAGGAGTGATAATAAACAAACCAAGGAGGAATTGAGCCGAGAATTGAAAGAGAATAGCAGTAAAATGGAAGAGAAAATAGACGAAAATAATAGAGCATTGGGGGAAGAGTTGAAGGGAAATTACCAAGAGACCATGAAAAAACTAGATGAACACAGAGAGTCATTAAAAGAAGAGTGGAATAACAAGATGGAAACTAATAACCGGCAATTGCAGGAAGAATGGGACAAGAAGCTGGAAGAACCGGTGACTGAAATTAAAAGGGTGGAATCCGAGACCACGGAAAAGTGTGAGCGGATGAACCAAGAGATACTGAGCGTCCGGGAAGAAACGAATGGACGAGTTGAAAATATCAGAACCAACCAAGCAGTGATGGGAGAGAGGTTGGAAGATATGAGTAATAGCCTCAATCGAGTACAAGACCAAACAACTGCTCATAGAGATGAAATCAATTCCTTAAAAAACAGACAGTGTACCGGTGCCCATACAACATGCGAGGAAAATCGAGAGGTGATCGATTTTCAAAACTATAGAAGAAACCCCATGCTATTCTTAGAACGAGTCGAAGAGAAGATAGCCAAAACCGGAGAAGACAGATGGTTTGTAATAAGGAGCATGTTGGACGAGATGTTCCGAAAAGTATATGACAACTGGTGGACGGCGATGCGGCCGAGTATACAGAACTTCCAGGAATTTAAAAAACAGTTCAAATCTAAATATTGGTCCGATGCCACACAACACATGATAAGGAGTGACATAGGATTGGGCAGATATGACCTGCACGGCAAGCAAACTCCAACCGCATATTTTCTCGGCAAAATAAACATAGCCAGACATTTAGAGCCTGCAATTCCTACAGAGTGTTTAGTGCGGCTATTAGCATACCACTATGGTCGCGAAATTACAAGAGGCCGCATAAATGGACGCATACAAACCATCGAGGAGATGTCAACATTATTGGCAGAGATGGAACAGGAGAAGAACTTCCTCCAGTATAGACGAAGGAACGATTTGATAAATAGAAATAATGGTCGCCGCGACGCCCCATATGAAAATAATGGACAACGACCAAACAATAGTTATAACTACAACGGTAACCAATATCAGCGCGGTTACCAAAACCAGAATAACACCAATAACTATCCACGAAATAACGTAAATAATAACAACAATAACAACAACCACTATTACCGTAGCCCTCCTACAAATAATAACAATAATGGATACCAGCGTGCCAATGACAGAGACCACCAGTACCAGAACAACCGGGGTTATAACAACAACTATGATAATCGATACAGGCACAATAATAACGGCAATAATAACAGTCAAAATCAAACATATAGAAGACAAGTGAATTATGTAAGTGTTGACGATAGGGATGTAGGAAGACGTTGGTACCAGGGACGAGCAAACTATAATGGAAACCGTGGAAGAAGTTTTCAGGAGGAGAGTAACCAGCACTACCGCGATGAACATCGGCGAAGTAGAAGCTGCGACGATAACAGAAATAACCGAAACTCAGTGACGTTCAATAATAACGCCATTGAGGTACAAGAATCACAGAGCAGAGACAGACCCAATCAATCAGACAACAGGACTGAGGAGATCAGCCCTGATTTAAACGAAATGCGGCAGTGAAAATCCACCAGGTCCCATCACTGAACCGGCAATTTGGGTACTTACTAGGACGAGACAAAACGACTGACGATACGTTGACAATAGTGCACAATCATTTCTTAAAGAATGTTAGGGAAGAACTGCTGAACGAAGACACGATAACGCAAAATAATTCAAATAATGAGATTGTTTATATCATCGCCCAAGTGAATGGACTAGAGACAAGATGTATGATAGATACGGGCGCAAACGTGTCGTTAATCGACAACAATGAATACACCAAAATTCAAAAATATAGTAAGGCCATCTTACCAACTTTACCAATTCAAAATATAATTTTAATCGGAGCCACTGGAAGGCAAAACAAGTCAATAAGAAAACAGGTATCATTAACAGTGACCAGCAGAAATGTAGCTATACCTATGATTTTTCTAATAGCTAGTAATCTACCATTTAATCTACTAATAGGCTGTGATATTTTGAGAAAATACTCAGCAATAATTGACATGAGACAAGCCATAGTGTCATTAAAGGTGGATAATATAGAATGGACAGCAAAATTAGTAGAAAACAAAAATGTACCTTCATGCAATAGTATAAGAAAATTCAATAATAATCAAGATGAGTCATGGAATGTAAGAAGGGAATACTTTGGGTGTGAAGATAGTTTATGGTTGGAAAAATTAGAAGAGATCCGACAATTTCGGTCAGTACAAAATGAATGTAATTTAACCACACAACAAATAGAGAAGTTAATTTCAATATATAATAAATACCGCTATGTTTTTTCTGATGTACCTGGCAAGGTAAAGGATTATCAATTTACATTACAATTCAAGGAGCCTGTCAATTTTAATAAAAAATCATATCCCGTTGCTTATGCATTAAAGGAAGCAGTGAGGACTGAACTAGACAAAATGATAGCAGAAGACATTATTGAATATAGCTGTTCCCCATATACCAGTCCGTTAATAGCAGTTCCAAAGAAAGATGGCAAAGTACGACTCTGTTTAGATGCTAGAGAGATTAATAAGATCATAGTTAATGACAGAACATCTCCCGGAGAGATTGAGGAGATACTGAAAAAATTCAATGGCATACAATTTATTAGCACCTGGGATACGGTATGCGGGTATTGGCAGGTGGAGCTACACCCAGATAGTCGAAAGTACGTCGCCTTTATTTTCTGAGGAAGGAACTATCAGTTCAAGAGACTACCGTTTGGACTGGTAAATTCAGTAGCTGTATTCGTAAGATGTATGGACCAGGTGTTGGGTACAGAAACTATTCCATATACCACAGTCTATGTTGATGACTTGTTGATTACTTCAGCGAATTGGGAAGACCATTGTGACAGAGTAGGACAAGTATTACAAAAACTATCAGACACTAACGTTACACTAAAACTTCAAAAATCTAAGCTTATCGCCAGTGAAGTCCAATTCCTGGGTTTTAACCTAACAAGACAAGGAATAACACCATCCAATGAAAAAATTGAAGCTATCCAGAAGTTCCCAAGTCCTAAAAATAAAAAGCAACTTCAATCATTTCTGGGACTTTGCAATTATTATAGGAAGTTTCAGAGAAATTATTCTGAAATGACAGCAAAGTTTTCTCCGCAATTATCCTCTAAGAACAAATGGTCCTGGGGACAGGAACAAGACTATTTACTCCAAACGATCAAGCACAATTTCCTAAGTTCAGTTGTATTAAAACATCCTAATTTCAATCAACCTTTCTTCATGAACTGCGATGCCAGTGATATAAGTTTAGGATCTGTATTATATCAAGAAGATAGTGATGGAGAACATCAGGTGGTGAGTTTTGCAAGCAGAATACTTAATGGATGTGAACGCAATTATAGTGTAACAGAAAAGGAGTTATTAAGCGTTGTATTCGCTTGTGGGAAATTCAGAACCTACATTCTTGGATACCCGATAACTGTGAGGAGCGATCATAAGTCAATATCTTTCCTAAAAAATTGCAAGATCAACCATGGGAGATTGACAAGGTGGATACTCGCACTACAGGAGTACCATATAAATTGGGAGTATGTTCCAGGAAAACAGAATATTGCTGCAGATATATTGTCCCGGATTAACATAGAACAACAAACTTTTGAAGGGGAAAAAGAAACAGTCATCAAGGTATACACTATAATAAAAAACAAGTCAGATTTGGAAAACATCATGAAATCAATTGCACAACAACAAACCGAGGATACCAAAATCAACAATTTTAGACAAAGACTGATCCAACAGGATGAAAAAATCACTGCATATTACTGTCTACATGAAGACATATTATTTTACAAACCAAATAATAACCAAGGCTCATGGAAGGTGGTGATACCTAAAGCGTTAGAAACCGAATTAATACTGGACTACCATAGTCGATGTGGGCATATGGGTGCATTAAAAGTAATGAAGGCACTTGAGGAACACACTTACATTAAGAATATCAACAGAAGAGTTAGAGAATGTATTCGCCAGTGTCACATCTGTCAATTGGCAAAATGCAATAACGAAAAAACAGAAGGAATTATGCAACCTATTACATCAACTGGTAAATTAGAGAGAGTATTTTTAGATGTGTGTGGTCCGTTACCTCGTAGTGGAGGGAGAAAACAGTATAAATTCATTATAATCATGTTCGACCATTACTCCAAGTTTACAAAACTATACCCCATTAATCGGGCCACTACAAAAAAGATTTTGCAAATAGTGATCCAACAATACATACCAGAGTTAGGAGCTCCACGATCAATTATTACCGATCACGGAACTCAGTTTCGAGGAAGGGTTTGGAAGGAGACTTTGTTAGACTTAGGTGTCAAGACATATAAAACATCTGTCTATCACCCAAATAGCAACCCGGCGGAAAGAGTACTGAGGGAGGTCGGCCGTATACTCAGGACATATTGTTTTGATAAACACCAGAAGTGGAGTGACTACATTACACAAACTGAGAGCTTTATCAACTTAGCTTACCATGAAGCAATACAAGATACTCCATATACCATAATGCATGAAAGGCTACCACCCCGAGAAATTAGTGAAATAATCAATTTCCCAAACAACCCAGCTTACCAGTTCGACAACGTGAGATTCCACAGCAAATTGAATGAACAAGTGGGGAAAAGAAGGCAAAAATACAAAACAATTCAGCAGAAGGTGATCCAGTACAAGATTGGAGATAAGGTATTGTTAAAAAACCGCGAATTGCCAAGTTCTAAGGAAGGAATAGCAAAAAAGCTATTATTACTGTATAATGGACCATATGTTGTTATAAAAAACAATAACAATAATACTTATATCATTAGTGATGTGGAAACAAAAAAGATTAAGGGAACATACAACCAAGTTTCCTTAAAAATGTATTATGAACCTAATAAACAAAGTTGAATATACCAACAAAATTCCAAACAAAGAGTAAGAACAACTTACAACTAATTATTTATGAGAATTAATATGAAACTGAAGAATTTATTATTACAATACCACGAAATTGAAAAAATATAGTAAACTCATCTTACCAACTTTGATAATCCAGAATATGACTTTAAATTAAGCCAAATCAACAAATTTGAATATATCAGATTTCAAATGAATAGTAAGGACAACTTACAGTACAGTTTGATAATGTTATTATGAATCAAGCGGATAAACAACTGGGAATAAATTTCCAAATTCTAAACAAAATAAGCACCTCTTATTAAACACAGTTATGAACTTATTATTGGAATATAAAAGAAGGATACAATATCCATAAATTAGAAGAAACTATAGAGATATAAAATGAATAAGAAAGGACAAATGTAGACAATCAACGATGAAAATGAGACAATACTAGAAACGAATTTATTGCAAATACCCTATCATGATTGTGAGAGAATCAACAACAACTGAAGATGCAAATACTTGTTATGTTTTAATTTAAATGAAGATAGTGAATGAAGAATGAAGATTAAGCAGTACTGATAAAGAAGGAAGGAAGATAGTACCAATTGAAAATAAAAAATGTTATTAATATCGCCACAAGAAAATAAACATCTGAAAGAATCAATGGAAAGAAATATTTAGATCTGAGAAGTTAGACTGAGTGAACAATCCCAAGAATATATTATATTATTTTTATTTGATTTAGTCGTGAATAGACTAGTGATTATTAAATGTGATTGACTGACGAGATAGCTCCAGCAATCGATATTATTTATGTATTATGTATTGTAAGGACAGCGGTGTATTAGGTCAAGAGAGCCCCCCCGACTGATTCCAGAATATATGGTGATTAATTTGTTAGGGAAGTAACATGTTCCAGGGATAGAACACTTATAATTAAAGACAAGTATACCAGATCAATATAAGAATAACAAATGACAATGTGAAAATTAAGATAATTGATAATTTCAACAAAAAAACAATATTTTATTAAAATGATCAAATTTGGTGGCAGGGTAATATGTAACATTACATTTGGAACAACATAATATCTTACCTGATTTAATGAAGACTTTGGTTAAGAAGCTAACAAGAAGAACAATATCTTCAAAGATGATAGTGAAGAAGAACGACTAACAATTTTAGACTGACTAGTAAGACAACTGACCGTACCCAAATTAATGATTTAGGCTAAGTGATGCAGATATCTTCAAACCCCAACTATGACATGAATTTTCAGTATTGACCAAACAAAGAATTGTAAAGACAAACAGCTTATGAACCAGGTCTATAAAGAAACAAATGGTTTCAGTTAATGTATCATTATATCCAGATAATCAAAATACAAAGTGAGGGATAATAGGCCCAAACATGTAATATTATGTAAGAGAAATATTAGTAAATAATTAAGTTAATTGATGTAACAGAAATATAAATGCACCTGATAATAGATACATGAACCATACAAATAAGTGTCACATATAGAGTTCCTAGGGTTGTCCAGTAAACAACAAATTATAACATGGTCACAATAACATTTATAACAAGAGTGAAACCCATATAAACAGTAAATGTAACAAGATTATTAGAACTGTGTGGTGAGGTGGAGCAACAGTGTTCAATTTATTGTGATTTTTGTAAGTCAGACATCAGTAAGTATACGGATGTTGAAACCCATATAAATAGTAAATATGACATAGACAGTGTCAGAATAATGAGTAAATTAGCTGACAAGGGACTAACCAATTAGTATAGAATTTGTTTTGTAAAATGTGCATGTTTTATGTTTTAGGCACAGTGTTATAGTATTTGTGTTGTGTTTTTTGTATGTAACAGATGATACAGTTAGTTTAAAGGAATGCCAATTTTATGATATTAATTCCATTTTTTTATGTTGTGTTAACAAATATAACAATAGAACCGATATTAAACCATGGTAAATTGATTAATTGACAAAGCAGAATGGACTATATAAAGATGTTTTGTTAAGTGTCAAACACTTATACAGTCTGAGTAGAAGACAATTATTTGTGCAAGGATTTGGTATAATCATAGCCATGTGGGCATGAATTTAACTATTGGAGTAATATATTTTTTGTGTTGTTAAAATAACGTTATATGTTAAACCATTTTGATGAGTGTTAAAAGTTAATTTAATTGTTAAAGATTTTAAAACATGGTGATGAAAGTAATACCATTACAGAGGCCAGGTGAAACCAACTTTAGTAAATTCTGAACAATAATATTAGAAATTTTGTAAAGCAAATGTGAAAAGGTAGATGTATTTATAGGTAATAACGTATACAAGGAATATAGAAACAAAATAACACATATCAAGTTATTTAAGAAAATTCCAAATAATAAAATTGTAACATCCATAGTTTTTAAGTAAAAATAGGCATGTTTGGTGTCTAAATATAACAAATGTGAAGATCAAAATAATGCTGATAATGGTTTTAAATTCCCATTCAGTATAGAAAAGTTATGTTAATTTAAAGATTTTGAACAAATTTTAGACTTTGAAATAACGAAAGTATGTGACAATGTAGATCCGAATTAACCAACCAGATTCCAAGTTTACCCTTAGCAACCAGAAATTTCGGATAAATAAAATGAGACTTCTTTGACAACGATCTTAGCAGATAGACGCGTTTTTAAATCGTCTTTCATTATGTGTTATAAAGTGTGAAAAAACAATACAACTAGATAAATACTGTTAGAAGTACACTACACGAACTTTTTGCAATAACAGAAGACTACCCATTAGATGGATTAGAAGAAATAACAACCAGGAAGAAGATTTGAAGTGGACGAGGGACGAGAAAGAAGATTTGACGTGTACGTGGGTCCTATCTTCAACCAACAAGAGTACAAGAAGAGGATTTGGTGATTCTGACATCTCATTATATCGTACTACAACACACACATTTGTATACTCTACTGTTAAGCAATAATCAACTAAACTGCAGACACCATATAACACGAACACTAGAAACAACCACTAATAACACCATATAAGATTAACACCTTTTTAAACACAACAAGAACTTTTAATTCACATAATAACTATCAAAGTCTGAACTGGACATAACCTTTTTAAAACTGGTAACCACTATACAATTTCTGTGTGCACGTATCACTCTAACGTTGTAATATCCTGTAATTGTAAACTTGTATTTTGATTAATAGTGTATTATTTTGTATAATTATTATCCCCGAACCATATACGCCCTGAGATAATTGACATATTTTATTTAAAAACGTTAACAAAAAGCATTGTTTTGGTCTCGTAGAAATACTGAACGGCTACTGCTGCCAACTGGTAAAGGAAGATTTATAGCTTACGATACAATTGTGATTATCCTGTTTAAAATATATTAAAACAGTCAACCAGTGTTTTTCCGAATAAAGGATTCCACAAGGATATATGTTTGATAGTATTTGTGTGTCGTTATTATTGCTGTTACATTTAGTAAATAGAATTCACAGATTGCAACGGACCCGACAGTTGGCATCGTTGAGTGACGTCACGGAAAAGAAGCAGCATAGTGGGAGTAAGCGGCAATTTACAAAATCATTCGCCGTTCAACATAACACATTTATAATTACACATCGACGACTCCAGTGCGAGTTTGTCGCTACATTATTTATATATATTACAAGTTCACACTTCCTACGGGTGGTGTAATCCAAGTGCACACGACATATATACAAGTAACTGATTCACAATAACATTGTACGTAACGAAAAATCTGATTACAAATAGACGAACCCGAAGTGAGGCTACATACATTACGTTTCGATAAGATTCAAAACTAGATAAACATTTTATCGTTACAATATATATATATATACAAACTTTGTGTTTATATGTGTACAAAATGCTGTTGTTCTCCTCAACCAACAATCACATAAAGCATATAATTAACAAAAAAACTACACTACACACCTAAGTTTAGAGCATTTTTAACTAACAAATTCTACTTTTCGATGTGCTTTTTTCCGTTACGTCTTTTATGCGTGCAGACCTCTTGGTTCCAAGTTTTTTTATGCGTGCAGACCTCTTGGTTCCAAGCGTTTTTATGCGTGCAGACCTCTTGGTTTCTCTGTCCATCCAGATCGCAGACAGCTTTCCATTACTTTTTCTTCTTCAACCACATTTTTCATAACAACTGCCTTTGCCAGTCTTCCATTGTCTATCCTCCTTACATTCCCTTACCATTATAATCTTTTCGCTTCTATAATTTCTACTACATGCTTGTTAACACTTAACACTGCCCTACCGCAGTTTTTATTATTCTATCATGACTTCCTTTTGCTCCTCTCCAAAAAATTTCTTTAGTAGCTCGCAGTCTTAATTCTTGTCTTCTATTCCGTCTCCACATCTCCGTCCCATGATATACTTTCTATTTCTGATATATACATGATTACTTTTGTTCTCTCCACGATGTTACTATTCAAAAACAACGAATTTAACATGCATCCTCTTCTCCCTTGGAGAATTTCTATTTATGCATAACATGCATTCTCTATTTATTTCTATTTTACAACCTGGAAATCCAACCGGTTGCACCGCAGGGCTAGGTTGTCAGTGTTATACCGTGTTAAACGTAAATTAAACAAGTAATTTAGACAAACGTGACACAGTATATGAAGACACTTCTTAAGGTTATACCTTCTATAGCAGATTACATTCCTTTTTATTTACTTTAAGCTGTTCTCAACAGCTCACTCGACTCGACTTCAATTCGAGCCAGTCCCACAAGTTCCTAAGTAAAGAGATCTGTCGTCTGTCTGCACTTGTCTTGCCTTCTGTTTACCTGTTTGTTTAATCTTAAAATAAATGACTGTTCTACCCAGGTAGAGACTTTTACTGTCTCTTCTTTACAATCAGCATTACGCCCTCTCCTTTACTGAACAAACATAATTCTTCAGTTATCCTAATGCAGTTTATCCAAGACACACGAAATTTGATAAAATACCTCCAGTCAAGAGATACTTATGATTCCATATCGATCCGTTTCAAGCCCCGTGTTCCTCTCTTATTGTATAACTGTAGAGAAAATACCACCACCACCATCATCATCATCATCACCAACAACAAAAACAACAAATATCCGGATTAAACTGGACAGCCTGTTACATTTTACAGTAATTGGTCACTTCATCTCTTCCGCATCCGACATGTCTTTTTCCAACCGTAGCTCCAGATAATCCTGAGAACGCTTTCATAACCCATTGTATCCTCAGGCTTCTCTGTATCATTCTGTTGTATCAATCCTTCTACCCTCTAATTTTTATTATCTACCCTCGTCACTCCTCATATTATTTCTTAATTGTATTCGTAACGTACTGCTCCACAATCGAATTCGTATTGCTTAAATCCGTTGGCACTGACGTGGATCGATAACACTACTTTCACAACCGAACAGTAATATCGGAACGGCTATACTTTTGTAAAACATAATACAGCAGAGTCCCACTAATTCGAAACCCGATAATTCGAAAGGCCGGTTAATCCGATACCCACATTTGAATAAATAAAAAAGGTTTGGAAAAAGGAAAACGCACTTTATAACAAAAACTTGACTATTTTTTACAGACTAATAATAAAATTGGGAAATCATTGTATAAATTAGGATGCATGCAGTTATACACTTTCGTCACAATTATCTTTCAGCTTTTACATTTTAAAAGTCTTTTATATTTTTCTGGCGAGGTGACGAATACCAGCAAGTTGATGCGATATCGCGCTATCGTCTTAAAAAACAAGATGTCTTCTGGAGTAGCGGCAGTGTGCTGCTCAACAAAGTGTAGGGGCGTCCACGTGAGACACTGACTGCTCGGGGTAGTACCATCTGCTTCATTGTCGCTCTCTTCAGAGTTATTGCCAGACTCTTGAGTTACCGTTTTTACGATTTCTTGGTCTGTGAATACTTCGTCGTCCTCTAACATCCATTCATCAACATCATTAATATTTTCTTCTTCACAACCGGGAAACTCAAGAAATTCAAGAACATTGTTTCTTTAATTTTCCTGATCGGGCCTGTTAACAAAGGTGAGAGCAGGCCAAGTTTTCTGACAAGATTTGCATTTTATGCGTACTTTAAGAGCAATTTCGGTTACTCCGAAAATTTGCTAATTCGAAAAAGCTGCTGTCCCAATTGTTTCGGATTAGCGGGAGTCTACTGTAATAGCGTTTTTATTTCTATAAGAGTTCTTTTAATGGTTCTCAAATTAATGTCTTTAAAACTTATGTAATTTTATTTTATAGAGCAAACAAGTCAACTTAATGTCTTACTCTGGCATCTAATCGTATGCAGCGGGTATTTTGCTTAATGTAGCTCTTGCGACTTCTATACGGGCTCCGATTTCTTTTGTTTTATTACTCTTTATGTGATCATGTACCGTAGTGTTTATAGCGGCCGACTCTCGAAGTGAAAACGAAAATAATTACATCTTTTTTAGTGTTAATCCTGTTCTTCGTATACGGATATGTGTGAGAAGCAACTTTATTGTAGCTTTAAGACTTAAATTTTAATAGTAACATAATACGGAAATTTTTAACATCCCCATTTTAGTTGTTTTTGAGATGTATATTTCCAGGCTGGTGTTGAAATACGAGAGGGCCGAGCAGCGTTCGACGGAGCTGGAGAACAATCTAACACTGCTCGACTGCTGGAAGAAACGCGGTGACGAGCTGCTGTACACTATGATACCACAACCGGTGGCAGATCGGCTCAGAGCCGGGGAGTCTCCTCTCAGCACGTGTCAGGTAAAAGTGGTCGTAGCCTAAGGTCTTTTACACCTTATCGGCTACAAATCGCATTCAATTTCCTGAAATACTCGCCTTTGACTTCCGCGGTCCTAGTGAGAGCAGGACGCACGAATAGTGGTTGTGCGTGTAGCTGTTGCATTTTAAGTTGGATCAACCGGCCAAGCAACACTACAGTTTTGTTTGTAACCCAATATTTACACAACCTGGTGATGCAGCCACAGATATACCTTAATAGGCTGCTCCATCTTTAAATTTTTCTAGCTGATATTGATAGACTGGTATTTAGGAGGACAATTCATCCTTCCTGTTAGTAGGAAATAATAGTTTCAAGATTGATCCATATACCACGACTAAGTTTGGAAGACAGTGGAATCATTACTTTTCTTCTAAACACTTATTTTAAAACAACGTTCTTTCAGTTATTTTTTCTCATATGAAATATTATAAATAATAATTTTGTAAATAAAATTAGTAATTTAATACAAATTAATTTTTTTTTCTTAAATCTTTTAACGATTTCCCAATTCTAATAGACGATAATTTTAGTGTTTAACCTAACCTAACCTTAATCTAAAAACCAAGTTATGAGGCTTGATAATTAAAATTATGAACTACCGGGCTGTTGAGCCGTGGTCGATTCCTTACACCTTGGTTCATTTCTTCGTCATTTCTTGGTTCAACGTGGTTTAGAAATTAAAAAAGTTGTAAACAATCGACAACGGTCCTGTTGCCCAGTAGTTCCTAATTTTAATAATGTTGACTCCAGCTGTGATAGCCTTCGCGATATATCGTGACACTTGGCTTGGTCACCTCTACTATAAAATGTAAATAATATTATAATATTGAGTATAATAATTAACTATATTACTTACTACGTATGCATTTAATGGTACTAAAAATATGGGGAATTGTTGGCAATCGCCCATTTATTCCTTACTCGTAGGATTGGTCGCATAGAATGGCTACTATATCCTTACAAAGACGATGTAAACCTGCTTCCCCATAGTTTAATTCCAATAAGCTTTTTCTTTTAATTAAATTTCTCTTCTTCTCCTACTTCTTCTTTGCTTCAGGTAATAGACACTTACGTCCTATAATGGTAATCACCTTATTCTCTGTCTACCCTAAGATTTATTCGATATTTGTTCATTCATTCTGTTTGCCTTAATTAAACTGTGACGTTAAATATGTTGCATAAATGTTTCCAGGCGTTCGATCAGGTGTCGATACTGTTCTGCGAGCTGGTGGACCTGATCGTCACCGACACGGTACAGGGTGTTATGGAAGTCGTCAACACAATGAACGCCGTCTTCTCCTCTTTCGATTCTGTCATGGACCAATACAACGTTTTCAAGGTACGCCGCTCACCTACGCTTTCTAGACTCTGTGAACTTGTCAGACATCAGTTATAGCTTAACAGACAATCTGTTAACTGATTCTGTACCAAAAACAAAAATATTCTATTATGACGCGGAACACAAGTATTTAGATTAAAATTTTTTAAAGTTTTACCTTATGCCTGAACTAGCTTTCGCTTACTGAGAGCTTCGACAGAGGCTGCCGCTTCCCTTATGCTAAGAAATATTATTAATATAAATACAGTAACATAATAATAATAATTTGTATCAGCTTAAATAAATGAATATTATAAATTACACAAATTAAATCAATAATTAAACCATTAACGATTCAAACGAATTATTTAAGGGGAGTCGCTACTGAAAATGGCAAAAATGTTTATTTTGTAACTTTTTAATTTATTCAGATTTTTTTATTATTTTTTGTTGCACTAAATAAAGGGTAAAATTTTGTAACTGGAAAAAAATTATTTTAGTACTAAAAATTGAATTTTTTAACGTTTCTTAGCAACGTTTTGGGAATATTTTTAAAATTGATATTCCAGAAAAACTAGTAGTCCTATGACCTTTTGGGAGGTGTCATTTTGAAGGGGATAAAGGTATCTAAAAAAACATGTATTTTTATTAGGATATAATTAAAAAAAAAGTTTTTGTGAGGAAAATAGTAAAATTATTTTTTTTTATTTTTACATTTATAAATAAAAATTTATTACCAAGGAACTATAAGACCAAATTAAATAAAAATACGTGATTTTTTAGGTAGTTATATCCCAAAGACCTGTGCAAAATGTCAGAGCAGTAAATAAGATAGTTATTTAGATATATCAAAAAGTATGTATAAAAACATGAAAAATTGAATTTGCGAGAAATGCGGATTTTCTAAAAATATGCCTTTCTGTTGGAAAAATAAATATTTATGGAGTACAAAGACTTTGTATGTTTATTTTATTACTGTATGGGTATTAGAATAATAAATTATAATACAATAAACAATAAAATATTTAATTTTACATTTTTAGTAATTTATAGAAACATAAATATTCTTATCGGTCATGTCTCTGTAATCCACATTTCACTTTTTTACATTGTTGATCAATTGTTGATTTCTTTTACTAATGGTCAGTAAACTTTTCTTCTTCCTTCCCATATTTATTGTTGGAAAATAATAACAATTCAAACACAAAACTGTTCCAAATCACATCCACAAAGCTCAACACAACAGGAAACAAAACATTGCAAGTTATCAACAATACGTCAATCACCTGTTTTACAAGTCTGATTTTTTCTTTGTAAATAAAATAGCTGATGTTTTATACTTGCAACATTTATTTCCAAATTAGTATTAATATAATATGTATGTGTAAATTTATATTATACAGTATAAATAATAGTGTGTTGTTTTTCTGTAAAATACCTAAACGAAACGTAAATCGCGTAGGTGTTAGGTTTTCCCAAACAATTTGTTTTGCCTACAAAATATTTCGGAAAAAATGTTTTAGTGTGTTTTTTTTATATAAAGAACTAATTATAGAACAATTTGGGGCAAAAAAAATTTTGCATTTTTTTATCAATTTTTGCCCATTTTCAGTAGCGACTCCCCTTAATTGGACAATACCGTCCTCTCAAGTTATGTACGTTGCCTGTGACCCCCAAAGTTTCAGCACCATCGGTGGTTATGGTACAAATAGCCTAAAAACATTGATAATTCTCTGGAATGTACAGTTTATAGTTCATTAACTATTACATTGTTATTTGTTGAGTTAACGTTCCTATATACCATCAAAACGCGCTCATCAGTACGTTGTTGTTTCTGATAGATAGTGTATATCTCTATGAAGTTATATTAGAAACAGGTTACTCGACAATACTAAGATTAGTTGTGACACTGTCAGAAAAACAATATCGATATGGAGAACCATACGCGACTTCCATGTTCTAAGATTTACATTTTAAAATCATTTTCAAAATGAAATATTTCGAGAGAAACTGCTTCTTTCTACTTCTTGCTTTAGCCTTAACCACAGTACTGTGGTCACTAACGTATACCACCTCACGTTAGCGCACTCGATTTTCACTGATGATGGCAGTCGATGGCACTGCCGAAATGTCTGGTTTTGCAAAAAACATTGGACCACAGCCAAACACCCAGGAAATGAATTTTAACAACAAACTACTTCTTTGTTGCCGATAACGTAGTACACATATAAAAAATTATCCCCTCCCTCATCAACTATAATTTTCATTTATGGAAAATTACCCCCTCCCCTTTCAACAACCCTTTTTATTTATTGATATTTCATCTACCTTTCTACAGTGGATTATTATGACCTTCTTTTCAGGATACTTTATTTATCAAACTTAAGTACTTTACTCTTGTTAAAACATAAAACGTTGCCGGTAAACTATCCCTTCCCCTCAACCGATCTTCACCAAAATCGACAGACCTTGAGTACTCTACAACTCATGCATATCTGCAAAATATTATTTGATTCTGTTTGAATTTGCGGCAGTTATCGTTCGCCATAGAAAAATTCTACACACAGGCGCGCGCCCGCACACGCACACCCACAAACCCACACACACACACACACACACACACACACACACACACACACACACACACACACACACACACACACACACACTTTTCGGGATATGACTTTTCTTCATATTTTGCGGGCATTACAATCAGAATCAGCCCCTATCTCGAACACGATTTTTTCGGCATCACCATACTTCCATTTCCTTATGGAACGTGGAAGTAAAATCAGTAAGAGTGCTATGTGCTGTGTGTAGGTGGAGACGGTTGGTCAGGTGTACATGGCTGTCAGCGGAGCCCCCGAGCAGACCGACTCTCACGCCAGCAACGTCGCCGACGTGGCGCTCTCCATGCTGCTACAAGTCCATCTACTGGAACAGACTGTCACTATGCCCGTCCGAATACGTGTAGGTTAGTATTGCTGCAACAGTACTGGAAATAAGAGAAAACAATTTTAATTATTACACAGAATAAATACCTTTGTTATTGAATAATTTGAAATCCGAACAATATTAGTAGGGAAACTTGAAGAAAAACGTAGCATTGCTTTCGAACTGCTGGGCACTTGCATCGTCTTGTGTTGCCTGCTCAGACATGGGCAATGTTTTACCTGCGTACGGTCATTGACCTCCTAGTATTTGTCACTGTACAAACTGCGGAGGGGGGACACATTCGTCCACCCAATGTATTGCCGCTGTATAAGCTGGCAAAACGCTCAGTTATTATGTACCTATTTGTGTTTTGTTCGTTTAGTCATGTCTTTCTCTGTTTGTCTTTATTATTTTTAATTCGAGTATTTGTGTTCTGATTTATTCTCTGTAAGTGTAATGAGAGTCAGATCCCGTTGAAACGGGACCCTCTTCTTCTCCCGGCAAATGATAGAAAATGCTCTAAAAAGAACACTCGGTACAAAAAAAAATTTCTAATTAATTTTTACGTTAAGTTTTAGGCCTACCACAACCGGCAACAGTTTTATGTACCCACACGACGCCACTGGTATTGCCGTTGCGGGAGTAATTTATGTTCAGCAAAAAAATTTGCATTTTAAATCACTAGCATTTTGTACTCCGTATTGCGAATATTGAACGAGGGAGGCCAGTTCTCAGTTTTAACTGAACCGTTTCACATTTATCTGTCTATCTATTTGCTTCGGGTATGTCTCGTGATAGCTTTTGAACGCATAAATCAATTTTCATAAAACTTGACACTCGTTCCACACTTTTATCCTACTTAACTGTAATGATTTTTATAGTTATTATTTTTTATTATTAATATTCCGGCTCTACAATGTTTACACATTTTCCGGAGCCAAAAATTACAGAAGTGATTGCATTCTCATCTTCCACAGCTGCTTGTCCGTCCAAACATCTTCAATTTCTCGTTCCTTCAAATAGTCTGAATTTCTTCTATCCAGGTGATAGGTGGTCTTCCCCTTTTCCTTCTTTCTGGTGGGTTCCATTCCGTAACTCTCCTTGGCAATCTTTCCTGTGCCATTCTTTTCGTGTGTCCATACCATTGTAATTTTTTTGTTTGGATAAAATAAACAATTGAATTTTTCACATTCATTCTGTCCTTAATGACTTCATTTCTAATTTTCTGACGTCCGGATACACTTGTCGAACGTCTCCAAAAGTCCATCTTTGCTGTCGTTAATATTGTTCTTGTGTGTTTATTAGTAGTCCAAACTTCTGAGCCGTAAGTCACGATACTTCTAACAATGGTTTTAAATATTTTGGTTTTAGTTTTTGCTGTAACTTGCTTATTCCACAGGATTCCATTTAATGTAGATACAGCCATCTTTCCCAAATTAATCCTGGTTTGTATTTCTTTGTCCTGCTTCACACTGGCCTTAATTTTCATCCCTAAATACTTGTATTCTTCTGTATATGAAATCTCTAAATATTTATGTCTCGAAAAGTAGGAGTACAAGAGGCAGAAATATGACGGGGCCAAATTTGGCAAGTCCATGTAAGGTATCAAATCACAGAAAATTTTAACCAATATATGAATTCAGTGTTTATTTTTGTAAATTTAAAGGTTTGGGACCCCTACCAATGGGACAAAAGTTTAATGAAATTGCCAATTCCGTGTGGGATAACAAATTAACAAAAAGTTTAACCAAAATCTGAATATAGTGTACAGTATAGGATATTTCAAAATTTTGGAACCCATAGCCCAAAAGTAGGATACAAATTTTTAAACTATTGAAAAATTCTAGCCGGGTGTCAGACTAAAAGAAATTTTAACACAAATGCGATTGTTTAGAATTTTTAGCGTCTATTGTATGATTACTATACAATTGTTACTTTATGAAACAAAAAAAAGGGTAATCGGGGTTTCTTAATTTTCTGATAATTGAAAAATTATCTAATATCAAAATTTATCCCGCAATGCATGTACTTCGTTCAAAGTAGTGAGCGAGTTTTGCAGCTCAGGGAACATACTGGTCTAAAACAAAAAAGAAGAAATTAGTAGAAAGTATATGCAGATTATATAGTGAACCCATGTGTAAATTATATGAAAAAGTAACAAATGAACGGCTTCTGAAAATAATGGCACAAAGATGACGTTTACGGTAAAGTATAACAAAACGACAAGGCAGAGTAATAGGGAACTGGTTGAATCATCCAGGATATGGAGGGTGCAGTGAATGAGAAGACCTGTAAGGGAAATAGACTTCTGAGCCAGTGTGCTGAGGATGAGGGTTGTTTTAGGTTTCCGGTGATGAAGCGATTGGCTCAGAATAGGAGAAACTGGAGGACTGCATGAAACAAGTCAGAGATGGCAGAGAAAGAAAGAGAGAGATAGAGAGAGAGAGAGAGAGAGAGAGAGAGAGAGAGAGAGAGAGAGAGAGAGAGAGAGAGAGAAAGTTAGATAGCTAGATACACAGACAGATAGATGCATAGTATGTAGATATATAAAGGGAGAGAGATTTTAGGAAGAGATTTGTAAGTTGTCTATAATCCCATAGACATAGATTTCTCCTCCATGGACTGACGCATGTCGGAAAATAATTTGAGATCCTAGGGCTCGTAGAATGTAGTATTCAGGATGACAGCTGTAAAAATGTAGCAATGTATAAAACTGAAGTTATTTATGGATCTGAGATGTCTATTCATTTCGAGGAGAAATGGATGTTACTGGAAAACGAACTACAAATTTCAATCTCAAATGAGTAAAACACGACGGTGTAAGAGTATAAAAAATAAAGATTATTATTGAATTATCATCACTGAACAAATAACAAGAAAGAATGTGGGAGGAATGTAAAATGTGATAAACCGATTTCGTGTAAAACAGTCTAGGCACGCTTATTCATTCCAAAGAGAAGAGACAAGAAATCTTCTTCTTCTTCTTCTTCTTCTTCTTCTTCGTGAGAACGGATAGACCAATTTTTGTATCAGAAGAGCGGAACGTATTTAGTACTGAAGCAACGTCGGCTAGGAGATAACAACAAGTTTGGAAGGAACACGTAGTCACAGACGAATTAGGTGCATAAGTGGAGAAAAAATTCTACGGAGTAACGGGTGAGAAGATCCTGAGGTGTTGTCCTTTACATTCAGCGTCGAAGTGGATACGTTTACACGCTCCGCATAGTGGTGTTATTTTCCGAGAGATTTTATTTCTGTAATTGTGGAATCGCTGAAAACCGATAACAACAGTACTGAAGAAGAAGTAAGACGCAGTTTAATTTTGTGACCACGCCGCGACGATATGGACAGTAAAGGCTTTACGATAAGAATTCTATTATAACAACTAAACAAATGTCTTTACAGATTGCCAAAAAGTATATCCCGTACTCTGGATCACAAACACGAGTTTTGAATAAGAGCGGAAAAGACGTGTTTACCGATACCG
Organism: Magicicada septendecula; assembly: GCA_034769895.1. Lineage (NCBI taxonomy): Eukaryota > Metazoa > Arthropoda > Insecta > Hemiptera > Cicadidae > Magicicada > Magicicada septendecula. Next base: position 119,713,639 of record CM068372.1, read on the forward strand.
ATAATTATATTTATTGTCGTTTTGCCAAGACGCCTTGGTTCCGCATGAACCATGTCCATAATAAAGGCGATTCTGTGGCCAGTCTGGTGATCAGAGAACTAAGACTCTATTCCAAATGTTTACTTTTCCCCACATTCCTATAGTAACGATAACGTACGTTTCATCAACTACACGTTTTTTTCCAACGTAGAAAATGAACCAATTAGTGTTAATAAAAGAAACTTACATCAACAGCAATAAATCGATATTACGGCCCCTCACCGACCCAATTTGAGAGAGATAAATTTCAGTTAAGGGACTTAACAGTAAACAAACGCTTAGGAAAACCAAAAATGCTGATCTAATTCTAGATATTTTTTATAACAGACCCGTTAAGTTTAACTAGTCAGACTCGGCAGGCTTTTTACGTCTCTCTCCTTAATTTTTAAACGCATAAGTGGTATGCGTTTCTAGAAAATTTACGTCATTCAAAGTGTTGTCTTGTTAGTACCCGTTACTTGCTAAGTACTTGAATAAGCTAGCTTGTAATAAAGTGGTTACTAACACTTCCACAGCTTAGAGTATAACGAAACTTCATATCTTGCATACGCTCTTCCTCGAATATCACACTGCCTTCATCACACCTATCAGCCTGTCTTCCAATACGTAATACAAAATAAAGTAAGTTGTAAAAAACGATGGTTCCATAGAATACTCCAGTTGGAAAGGAAATACTAATATAACACAAACTATGTAAACTGAAGAATTTTAGTCTAGAATAGAAGCTCGGAGACAGGAGAGGAAGAATTAGGTCTTGATTACAATAATTCAGTCTAGTAGCGAAAGACGTCATAGAAGAACAGAAAACAGGTGTTACGCCATTGCAGAACGTTCTACGTATTTCTCGGCTATACCAGCAGAACCAGCTGTAATGTTGTGGGCGTACGTGATTCTTAACAACATGGAACTGTTCCAGACTTCACACTGTGTTCAAGGCCGCACGCAATTACGCTCTAGTGTTTTCTAGTAGGGCTGGCGCGTATTATGGATTATTCAGGAATCTCAGCATGGTATAAATATAAGAATTCAGCGAAGCTTAGTTTTCAGTTTTAGGTGGCGATTTATTCAAATGAGGTTCGAGTTTACTTCGGGCGATTACACAGTGCGTCTCAAGTGGTATTTAGTGAAAAGTGATTATTGTGCGGGACTCTATTCGTTGACATTATTATTTGTGTGAACAGATTAACTTGTTGTACGAGAACAATCTCGCTGAATAACTTGTTGATTACAGACTGTTAATTGTGATAATTAAAGCTAGTGTTTAGTGACTTTATTGGTGTCTTGTATTTTGTTTTCCACTGTATCATACGACGATCAAGGAGACCGTCGTAACACATGGTAGCCAGAACTATACAGAGCTATATGTAATGGAGTTGATTCTTCCCAAATCAGATAATTTCGAAATACTTGAATATTTCATTTAATTATCGAAGTACTATACAGACTACTGTGAAAGATTACGTGAATGAAGTAGCCTAAACACTGCTAGACAACGCTACTGAAGAAGAGATACCACTAACAGAATTGTTTATCATGTAAGTTCAATTTATCCTATAAAAGTAACTAATGTTAATAGTCTGGAGGGTAATGTCATCGACGAATTCACCTCTATATGTTATTGAATGCTAAAACACTAAATTATTGCATAATTTAAAAACCTATAAATTTAAATTAACTAAGAAAGTGTTATATAAATGTCTACAAATTATTCTCATGATCGGTCGATAAATATTGTTATTTTACTTTTACTTTCCTAGCCAAGCATTGGTGTGTGTGTGTGTGTGTGTGTGTGTGTGTGTGTTTGTGTGTACCCTTAAATGGTATCTACGTCAAGTTTTTTTTTGTTTCAGTCACGTTTTTGTATTTAATGTCTGGATCTCACAACACATATTGACAGTATGTTGTCCACTGCTTCCAGGGACGCCGCTACCATGTGTGCAAAATGTGCACCGCACACGGGCGGCCATACCAAAGGAGCGGCCGTAGACTGCCAAATTCATCAGCAGATATTGCAAAATAAATTAAAACAATTAATACCGACTAGATCTAGGTATATGACATTAACGTTTATTGAGTTAACTTTTGTCTGAAACTTCTGTAGTAAAGGATGACGTAATGGCGTTTAATAGCAACCCTAACAGCCCGGTTTTCACACGTAGGTGTAATTTTGAATATGTTTATTGATATTTATTTTTTTAGCAATGCCGCAGTGTACTGACATCAGCCTTTGTTTTGACTACCAAGAAAGCGTATAGCTATTGTTGCGCGACATTTGTGTCTGAGTTATAGCTGGGGTCTCTTTGTGGTTTTGTAGACAGGCGCATGCATGTCGACGCTGGCAGACTATAAAGTACCTACCCGATAACATAAGAAATTATTTATATTTTTTTTTACGAACCAGTCTTCCAACAGTCAAGAAAGATTGCAACATAAGGTTGCAAAGAAGCCATCTGTAATCCAAATTCACCCTCGGTGCTACCCGGATTTGTTCTATATTTCTTAAATGTGTGACAACTGGAACATTTTAGACAATGGACGTTATGTTATTTGACGACTCATCTTGCCCAATTATGCAGTCAACAAACGCTGGACGTTAGTAATAATTTTGTTAGGTTAGGTTTCTGCTTTGCAACGACAAAACACATAAGTGCGTTTAACCAACCATAAGATTGACATTCATATTAAATTCTTAATAAGAATAAATAACTAAATTAAGAATAATTAAGAATAATAAATAATAATAAGAATAATTAAATTCTTAATAAGGCAAAATTAATACGAATTTAAGGAAAAGGTTGGCCAAATGTTATGTGTAGAGCGCTGCTTTATATGGTGCAGAGACGTGAACACTGAAGAAAGATGATGAGACAAGATTAGAAGCATCTGAGATGTGGGTTTGGCGAGCAATGGGAAAAGTAAGGTGGGTTGATAAAGTAAGGAATGGTGACGTTTTAAGAAGAATACGGGAAGAGAGAAGAAGCCTGAAGGTAATAGAAAAAAGGAAAAGGAATTGGTTAGGCCATTGTTTAAGAAGGGACTGCTTGATTATAACTGCCATGGAGAGTGTCATAGAAGGAGAAAAAAGAAGAGGGTGTAGAAGAATATAGTTAATAGATAGCACTAAAATCAGAGGGTGTTACGAAGAAACTAAAAGACTGGCATGTAATAGGACAGCTTGGAGAGCTTTTACCATTTGAAGACCTGCCTTAGGGCAGGACACAAAATAAAACAAAACAAAATATCGGTATGGAGAACCATACATGACTTCCATATTCTAAGATTTATATTTAAAATCATTTTCGAAATGAAATATTACCATAGAAACTACTTCTTTCTACTTACTGCTTCAGCCTTAACCACAGTACTGTGGTCACTAACATATACCACCTCACGTTATTGCACTCGATTTTCACTGATGATGGAAGTCGATGGCATTGCCGAAACGTCTGGTTTTGTAGAAAACATTGGACTACGGCCAAATATCCCGGGAAGGAATTTTAACAAAAACTACTTCTTTGTTGCCGATAACGTTGTACACATATATATAAAAAATATGCATAAAATTAATGGCTTGTATAAGTTAATGATTGATCTCCATTAAGTAGTGCTCAAGTTTCCAAAGTTTTAATATCATGATGTACGTAATTAAAACATCAGAGCAGGTTTAGTGTGTATGAGGGTACACCGTAGACAAAAATTTTCAACATTTCCTATTGAGCGTTGCTTAGAATAAAGCTGCGAATCTACAGTGTACGTTTCACAGAACAAACACACGGAAAAGAAGGAGCGCTCCGAAGTCACTTATGGACCCTCAGCATCTTGCAGAGGGTTCATTCCCTAAAGACGGAAAGTCTGTCTATGAATCGTTCCTCTACAAACACGTGCAGTTACACTGCCCAGCGATCCACAGGAAGCAAATCGCTATCCACGCTGGACAGTTTTTCGGCTTGCATGCGTTATGTTGGTATGGGTTCGGCACTTTCCATTTAAAAACCGTGCAAATGTTAGAAAATAAACATGAATGAGGCCAGAAATAACGCGAATTGTGTGTGTGTGTGTGTCTTCCCTGCCTTTTTATTGCGGTAGTGATAATAATAAAATGGAAACGTAAACAGTACATAACTGAGATATGCTTGCCTGCCACGCACGATATATTTTCTCTTATACATGACTAGCAGAATGTACGTAATAAAAATGTTAGTTTAATTAATAAAGTTTAATTAAAGTAGGCTTCTTAAAAATAAATAGCTGTTGCCCACAACTTCGTTCGCGTGGTCTTCAATTTAATGCGATAATATATTTAGAACAGAATCTATTCTATTGGGTTGCCATAGTAACCAGATCTAATAGTTTTTTAAGACCGCAAAGGACCCCCCAGAGGATCGTATCGAAAAAAACACCTGTCCTCTGTTGGTTCTCCCGTTGCGTAAAATATTTGTGCCAAGTTTGGTTGAAATCGGTCCAATGGTTTAGGTGGAGACGTGGAAGACCCCAAAGGACCCCCCAAAGGATCGTATCGAAAAAAACACTTATCCTATGTTGGTTCTCCCTTTGCGTAAAATATTTGTGCCAAGTTTGGTTGAAATCGGTCCAGTGGTTTAGGAGGCGATGTGGAAGACCCCAAAGAACACCCAAAAGGACCCCATCGAAAAAACACCTATCCTATGTTGGTTCTCCCGTTGCGTAAAATATTTGTGCCAAGTTTGGTTGAAATCGGTACAGTGGTTTAGGGGGAGATGTGGAAGAAACCTTCGCGGACGTGCGCACAACAACTCACCGAAGTTTCATCGCAATCGGATGAATGGTATAGGAACGCATACGGGACAAACAAAGAAACATTCATTTTTATATATAAGATGTAAACTATACCACTTACTTGACATAAACCGTGATAGCTAAGCTAATGTACAACATATATGTATTAATTATACACATAAATGTTCCTCGATAGACACTCTATCTATTGGCGAAAACTTGAATAAAATCCGTTCAGTACTTCCTGAGATTAGCGATTTCAAACACAGAGAGAAAACGGACCGACTTTACTTTATACTATGTACAGATTTACATTAAAATGAAAAAATTATAATTTTTAATGTAACTTCGAACTTAATGACTTCGAATTTTGTTGCCAGGCAATAAAATTATTTTATTTTTAACAATTACCATTGTTTCAAAAAGTTTAAATAAATTTTCAAGTACTTCACTCTTGTTAAAACGTAAAAGGTTGCAGGTAAACTACCCCTTCCCCTTAACCGATCTTCACCAAAATCAAAAGTCCTTGAGACCTCCACAATTCAGGGACGTATGCAAAAAATTATTTGATTCTGTTTGAATTTGCGGCTGTTATCGTTTGCCATAGAAAATACGCTTGATAAACAAAAGTTGCAGGTAAACTACCCCTTCCCCTTAACCGATCTTCACCAAAAACAATAGGTCTTGAGTACTCTACAAATCAGGGCTGTATGCAAAAAATTATTTGATTCTGTTTGAATTTGCGGCTGTTATCGTTTGCCATAGAAAATACCCTTGTTAAAAAAACGTTGCAGGTAAACTACCCCTTTCCCTCAACCGATCTTCACCAAAAACAATAAGTCTTGAGACCTCTACAATTTAGGGCTGTATGCAAATAATTATTTTTGAGTCTGTTTGAATTTGCGGCTGTTATCGTTTGCCATAGGAAATACCCTTGTTAAAACATAAAACGTTACTGGTAAACTACCCCTTTCCCTTAACCGATCTTCACCAAAAATAATAGGTCTTGAGAACTCTACAATTCAGGGCTGTATACGAAACATTATTTAATTCTGTTTGAATTTGCGGCTGTTATCGTTTGCCAAAAGAAAATTTCCCTTGATAAAAAAAAACCGTTGCAGGTAAACTACCCCTTTTCCTCAACCGATCTTCACCAAAACAATAGGTCGTGAGTACTCTACAAATCAGGGCTGTATGCAAAAAATTATTTGATTCTGTTTGAATTTGCGGCAGTTATCGTTTGCCATAGAAAAAAAATCTACAGACACATAGACAGACAGACAGACAGACACACACACAGACACTTTTCGGAAAACGACTTTTTTTCATGTTTTGAGTGTAGTAGAATCAGAATCTGCAATAATCTCGAACACGATTTTTTTTGCCATCACCATACTTCCATTCCTTAAGGAATATAGAAGTAAATACTTCCATTCCTTAAGGAATATGGAAGTAAAAATAGATTGACATATGTTTATTATGTTATGTCACATGGTTTTATATACCTTACTGCTAACTTTACAGGTATCCATTCTGGGCCTGTGGTGGCCGGCGTGGTGGGTCTCAAAGTGCCCAGGTACTGTCTATTTGGTGATACAGTCAACACAGCGGCCAGGATGCAGACTACCAGTCAAGTAAGTGTAACATATTGATCATGTTTTACGTCGAAGTTTGTAATGTTATTAATTTTTATAAACACTTAAAACTACCTATAAGATTCTCAGTTTGGGGATCATCATCATGTCATATACATGATGTGATTAGGCCTACTCCACAATTTTAAAAATATCCTCGAAACCTCCTTCCTCTATCTTTCCGTGAATTATTATGTTTTCTTAGTTTTTATCACCTCGTCTTATGTACCTAGGTAGACTTTAGAAAATTGAAATCGAATAATGCTGAACAGATCACTTTTCTGTTCTTTATGACAAGGCAGGCGAACAGTCAAAGGTAACAGTCACGTTCTCTCCAAGTAAAACATTTCTGTGGTTGCCTTCTTTTCTGTGGAGCTTGCACTTAGTTAGTATAATTCATGTGAGGGCGTGGTGTGAAGTAAATGTAGTATAGAGTGCACAATGTAATTTTTGTATTTAAGAGCATCTTTGGAATACAACCAAATACTTCATCTTTGATTTACGACCCCCTCCCAATTATGGCGCCGGACGACGTTGCCTCTTCAACTACTCTGTATCTACTTAATTTTGGGAATCACGTTACACAGTTTCACACGTTTTTCACTTGTTTTTACAATTACGTTTGCAATTGATATGCACTTCTGTACGTTGTTGCCTTCCAGTACAGTAAATAGTGTTACGCCATTAAAGAACGTTCTACATGTTTTTCGGCTATCCCAGCAGAGTCCAGCTGTAATGTTTGTGTCCGTAGTGACACTTAACATGCGTCAGCAATCGAGGCAGTGTTACGTAATGCGGAACGTTCTCTTGATTTCGATGGTGCCTTCTACAAGCTTCTCGACTAGCCCTACCGGTGTGTGTTACTGCCACGGCCGCGCTGAAGTGTCCTCTAGAATTTTAAGTCTTTGTTAAGGACGCATATTATGTAACCCTGCAGACTGTAAATAGTCTATACCTGCCGCTTAGTTTTCAGTTTTATGTCGGGCGATTTACACAGTGCGTCTCAAGTGGTGTATTAGTGAAAAATGATTTATTGCGGAAAGCTTTATAGTTTTGACATTATTATTTGTGTGGACAGATTTACCTGAATTATTGTTCGAGTATAATCTTGTTGAATAACTTGTTGATTACAAACTGTTTAATTGTGATAATTAAAAACTGGTTGTTAGTGATTTCATTGGTGTCTTGTATTTTGTTTTCCACTGTACCATACGACGATCAGTAGACCGTCGTAACAGTGGGTCAGAAGTGCGACAGAAACGTCAACAAACAGTGGGCACTGTGTAAAAGACCAGTGTAATTTGTAAACTTGGATGCCAGTCAGGCGATGGGAAATTTCCAGGCGCTGCTGTTGCAGACAGAAAAACGACAGGATGCGAAACACAGACAGGAGGCGGAAGAAGCTGAAAGACAACAGGATGAAAAACGCAAGCAAGAAAGAGAAGAGGCTGAAGAACGGCAGAAAGCACTAATCCTGGAAGCAGAAGAAAGACAAAAAGCACTGTTGCTTTAGTCGGAAGATCGACAGAAAGAAGAACGTAAGGAGGAAGCAGATAAAACGGAAGCTCTTTTTGAAGTATGCAAAAACTGTTGCAAGAACATACTACCGCAGACCGTCGTAAAAATAGCATTATCGACCGTACGGTAATGTATTTCACACACCAGTATATAGCAGAGTGTATGTATGTAGCGTCCATTACCGTGCAGGTTAACGGTAACTGTATTGTTTCACACAACACGCTCTAAGTCTGGAAACAATGTTAACTAAATTGCTATCGCTGGACTTGCAGTTTTTTACCAAGTTTAAAATTCATTAAACAGAGTGTTGTAATTTACTTAAATTATTTAATCCACTTTTTAGTTTACTTAACGAAAGCGGCTGCTGTTAATGAAACGTGCGCGAGTGTATTTACGTCGAGTTTTAATGGTAGCTACAACTTTACCAGTGTATGTGTGTGTGTGGTGCTGTGACAGAGGCTCAGGTTGGTAATTGGATGCACTCGCTCGTTGTGGTGTTGCCATGGCAGCGAGCGTAGTGCACTTACAGCAGTGACGGGCACTGCACACATGCAATAGCTGCGATAGCGAGAGAGAAAGAGAGTGAGTGAGAGAGAGGAGTACGGTAGAATTTAATTCTATACAGTTTGGTACATGTTGGTGAACTAACATAACACAATTTGTGCAGGCGTTACATTTAAATGTGTTTGAAAAAACTTGTTTTTAATGCAACAATACAGCTTCTTTGTTGTTGATCTGTAGGCTACAGTATTTTAGTTTCTGAGTTGTACTAGTTCCAGTTGTCCTGCAATTTTTAATTTCAAGTCGCATGAATTACATAAATGATTTTGCAACGAAGTCTGCTTGTCTGTCTGCCCGTATGTGTGTCTACTTGTGTGCACATGCTAAGTAACTTCAAAAGTTCTTAATACATCATCTTAGAAATCTTTTTCTTCTGATAGTTCCTATCCGTTTCGGATGTTGGATATCATACAGACTATTTTAACTTTCTGTACTGCTGCACAGAATTGGTCAGTTATATTCATACCAAACCAGGTCCTTAAATTTCCCAGCCATAAGATTCTCGGTCGCCCAACTACTCTCTTTCCATGTACTTTTCCCTGTAGTATAGACTGCAATAAGTAAAATCTCTGCACATTTCTCATGAGATGTCCCAGATACTGAAGCTTTCTTATCTTCACTGTGTTAATAACGTCCCTTTCTTTCTTCATCTTTCTAAGAACTTCAAAATTAGTTATATGTGGTGTCCATTAAATGCTCAGTAAAGCCATATTTCGAAAGATTCCAATTTTTTTTAAATTCTTAACGTGAGTTAATTTGACATATAATTCAATTTCGGAATGACTTCGCAGCAGTTAAAATATTTTCTTTCCTCAATTTTTGATTTTTCACAATTTCCTCAAAACCGTCTCTACTTTTACGGATTGGGCAGTGTGCCTGTTCCGATTTTACATTACAGATCCATTTCTTTCTTGGTCTTCCTGCATCCCTTCTTCCAGAAGGCTTGTACTTGTTTACAATTACTGGTATTCTATCTTTATCCATGCGACTTAAATGCCGTCTCCACTTTTCCCTGTATTCTTCGATTTTCTACCAAATTTATCCAGCAATATAAAATGAATTTGGAGTTGCAACAAATTTTAGAAACAGAAGGCATAACAAACCAAAACAGTCAATACGTTTTGATGGGTGGTGTGAAGATATTGAGTAAATACGACCGCGCAAAGTTTTAGACCATAAATTGACAACTGATAGACATTATGATAGTCATCTTGATTATTGAACTTTAACAATTGCCTGTTGTTACCTCACTGTGGTATTTAAACCGCAGTTTTCTTGGTTAGACTATACTCCTTTCCTCCGGTTTATGGTTGAGGACATTCCTAGAAATCACTTTTTCCTATTCAAACATTTATTGTTCCACTTTTATTTGTTCTCAATAATCTATGATCATAAGGTAGATTATGAGATTTATCAATATGCGTTTTCATTTCTTATGAAAACTCTACATGTAGAGCCCTTCACTCTCCTTACAAACCTCATCCTTGCTTCTGCTATTTTACTTTCATTCTTCTTTGTGTTTGTCCACTTTCTGCTACCACACGTAAGTACTGATGCACGCATTATTTTATAAAACTCCTTTACCTGCATTTCCGTCAATGTTCTATTAATTGTACCGCATATCGAATGGGTTTTCTGTATTTAGTTACTACGTCACTTTCCTAATCGTAACTCATACCACAGTCCAAGGAATCAAAGAATTCAACTTGCTCATTATTGATAGTGATAACCAATTTCCCAAATTTCAAAGGAGTATACGTCTTTCACGGGAGATCTATAAAAACTAATGTACATCTCTCGAGCAGATATTCCTACTTGCCTAAAAAGAACATATAACCTTCGTGGAGCAATGTATGCTACTTTTTCTTATGCAAGCACTAAAAAACTGACTGTAACTGAAAAGAGAAAACCTTTGTGTCGCGCAAAAGGTAACTGTAAGAAAAATAATTTAAACAAAGATCCCAAGAATATAATCCAGTTGTGATAAGTTGGATCGCAAAACCAATCCGAATTTGGTTTGTCCCACTACCATTCCACGACCAACGAATGAAGCTTTTAAAAGATTATTTGCATTATGTACACGCAACCATTATAATAAACTTCCGAATTGTATTACTGATATAAATAAATTATTGACTTTTACAAAATATGTGAGAAATTTGTGACTGTCGATGAATAATGTCGAGTCTTTTTAGGTAGACTTGTTTTTTAAATGTTTCCGTCAGTTATTTTTTGCTAAGTTATGATTATTATTTATTAACATAGATTTGGTATCAGGGTTTACAATTTACTTTTAAATACAATTTAATTTTCTCAAGGCTTTATAGGGAAATGGAAAATAACTGAAATGTGGTACTTTAATTTGCTTTCTTATGAATGTTTTATTTCTTCTTCTTCCTCTGACTCTACATCCCTCTATAAGATTTGGCCTCCTCAAAAATCCTACACCATTCCCTTCTGTTCTCAGCAACAATCTACCATCTTTTGATCCCCATGGTTCATAGGTCCTCCTCAGCACACTTCAGCCACCTTTTCTCGGTCTTCCTCTGGGCTTAGACTCCAAGGGCTTCCATTCTGTGATAGCTCTCGTATTTCTGGTCTTCTCCATTCTATAAATATGTCCTAGCCATCTAATTCTCTGTTAATTAGTAAACTTTACTATGTTTTTGCTGTTCATTAATGCATGAAGCTCAAGATTCATGCGAATCCACCAAGTGCCATATTTTTCCACTACTGGCCTAAAAATTCTCCTCAGTATTTTCTTCTCAAATCGTTTAAGCTCTCTCAAATTTAGTGACATATGTTATTAGCGTTTAAATTATTTTGTTCTATTTGAGCAGCTGTCACATGTTACACAACATTATTATGTATCTTATTATACGTAATTGAATGTCTATCCATTGTCTTAGTGGATTTAGCGATAACATGCCAGTAGGCTTATTTTACGTATATACCAACGAACATCTTACAACAAAATTGAAAGTTTAAGGTCTTCCTATATTCGCGTTAGTGAGTACAGCAACGTGTTGTGTGTGTAATGTTCGGATTCTACTCTAAGTGTCTTCCATATCTGCAAGAATGAATATTCAGGTCTGTTATCGTCACGGTCACTTAATAAGTTTCAGCATATTTGACCGTAACACAATCAAGTTTCTACTTGAATATTCTCGTCTCGTGTGGTATTACCACAGCCACTCACTACTGTTCTTGCTAACTAGTGTGTGTTCTGTTTCAGCCGGGGAAGATCCACCTGTCAGATCGGACTGCATCTCTGCTGTCGCCCACTCATTACATCGTCGTTCCCCGGGGATCTGTCCCAGTCAAGGTACATCATGTTCGTTCTCTTTATTTTACACACACATACGCACATACACACACATTCACAAGATAAAATTTTATACGATTCAAGGCTTCTTAATACAAAAGTTTTTAAAAATATAAACACTTGGTAAGTTTCACAGTTTTATTTAACTCTGACAGCTGTTTCGACTTCTATCTATTATTATATTCTTTCAGCTGATGAGTTAATCTATTTAATACATCTTGAAAGACGTACTAAACAGAGGATGTAAGGGTGGTGGTGGACATGTCCATATTTTTTTATATACATATATATTTTTAAAAACCTTTGTATTTATATGTTTCACCATGTGCCCAAGGAGTCCCAATTAATATCGCTTCTTAATACGTCCAGTGGTAAAGTCTATACTACTGTTGTAATACCCTCAGTAGTATTGGAGCCAATAACAAACATTGTGTCGTTTTGTACCCAATAAGAAAACACGGGATACTGTAAAGCAAATGAATGGTAAGTCTTTAACAGAATAAATTTATAAGAACAATAAAAATAATAATAATATTAATAAAATAAGGAAAGGGATAACAAAAACAATGAGAAAAACAAGACTATTATTTTTTCACATTTATATAGAATGGACGACAATAGGTTAACAAAGCAGATCTTAAAATATCTGTGGGGAAAGAAGTCAACTTCAAGTTGGATTAAAGAAGTTCAAAAGGATTTAGAAAAAAGTAATATAAACGCAGAAGAAGCAATTGAAATAGAAGTTTTTCGGACAAAAGTGTTAAAAATGAAAGGAGTCCAGGATAAGAGAGAGAAAAACGCAGGTTCAAAGTGGACTAAAGGCAGGAAGAAGAGCCACAGTGAAAAGATGAAAGAATATTGGAGAAAAAGGAAAGAATAAAGAATTGAAATTGACATTTGGTCCTTAGATGTCCGAGATAAAATAAAAAAAAAATAAATAAAGACAGGGAATTTTTAAGGGAAATTTTGGCACCCAGTAAATTATTAGCAAATGAGTTTATATTTCACTTGAGACAGAACCAAGAGTTGTATGAAAAGTCTGAGGAACTCTTGACCATGATAAAGGAAAGACAAACGGGTTTCCGTGGACGGCTCAGAAGAATGGAATCAGAATGGGTAGCAAACAAATCCCTCTTTACCTTCTACGAGAGTAGACAGACACAAGTATGACTGGTGAAAGACGTTCATCAGGGTCTAGAAAAATGTGGAATCAGGGAAGAAAGTACAAGAAACAAAGAAGTGTTCAAAAATAAAATACGGAGGATAAAGATCTATCAGAAGAGAAATGAAAATAAAACCAAAAGTGTGTTATCGGAAGCAAAACGAACAAGACAAGTCATAGGGTTACGGAATAAAGGGCCAAGACAAAAGAACTCCCGAAAGTACAGCTACCGGCGCATAGCTGAGCGCTTGGGTCCGGGTGCGGGGGAAATGCAAGGATGAGGGTCGCGGGTAAATCATTAACCTTCCTGTAAACATTGATTGTCAACCACCGGACGCGTGACTAACGATATTGTGAATAGCCTTTTGTTTTGTAATGCCTCAGTGTGTTTCGCTCGTCCTGATTGGTTGACTTCTGTAAATTATCTGTTTTGTAATAGTCTTGAACAGCGGCGGGGCAAGACCTAAATTTGATGTGGGCAAGATTAATTTTGCAAGGCCCTCTGGTGGCGCAAGAGGACGGATTTTATATAGAGAAAAAATTTTTTTGAAACTGTCAAATTTGTATTCATAAAAATGCAAACATCTTCACTTTAACTAACATTATTAAGTAATAACTAATAGTAAAGAATTAAAGAAACAGAAATTTCTTGCTTTTAGCCTTACTGAACTCCTTAATAACTGTACCGTAATCCAGCTTAGATGCTGTATCTGCTTCAATAGATAAAACTGCCAAAGCTGAAAGTCTTTGCTGACCCATTGTACTTTTTAAATAATTTTTTATTAGTTTTAATTTTGAAAAGCTCCTTTCAGCGGAGGCTGTACTTACTGGTACTGTTAACAAAATTCGAATGACAATATAAATATTTGGGTAAATTTCTTTTAAGTTATTTTCTGTTACGTATTGGAGCAGCAGTTTCACATCTTTAATGAAGTCGGGTAAATTTGGGATCATTGTTTGTAATTCTTCATATAATTCGTATGGTTGGAAGTCACTGCTCTCACCCACTCGCAGAACTTGTAATACACTTCTTGATAGGCCTTTATAAAAGATTTAAATTATTTAATTGCAAATTATGTTGGCCTACGAGCATGTGAGAAATAAGATTACAAACTACCTTGATCAATAATAATATTAATACTTTATTTAATAGTCTATAACACTTATTCCAGTGTACCGACTCTTGATTATACCTCAGGGCGCCAGTAATAATAAACGCAAATTAAAATATTCAATCAACTTTTAATGAATCCTTTGCATTTATGTATTATAAAATTTCTTAATATGACTTTGATCGTTTTATCTTACAATTACAATATTATTAAATAGCAATGAGTTCTTTTCTGACAAATTGAGTCACTGTATTGAATAAAAAACATATATTTATCAAATAATATATAATCAAATGTTCATTTATTCGTTACTTGCGTAAGAATCCCTCCGAAGTGCGTAGTCCTGAAGATATTGCAGGTCGATGAGTCGTCAGCAGCCGTTTGTTGCGTGTTTAATCCTGGTTAAGAATGCACTAATTCACTTTATCACAGATGTACACTACACTTGACATATTGGTTATACATATAATTATGTCGTATACTTATACACTCTGCACACAAAGATTATTGAATTGACCTTAAGTGCATCTAACACAGTTCGCGTCGCGTGCGTTCCGATAATCTCACACCGTCGTAACTTTAATCCGAACTAATCCGCTTTCTTCCGTGATTTACCACAACGTATTGAATTAATGGAACTTTATATGTATTATTACTTCTTTTGTTTGTTATTACTCCGATCATCCACTCATTTACTTATTACGGTTTATGAAACTTTATAACTTTAGTGTTAGTAATTATCGCGTTCCCGTACTTCGGTTACTTCTACGAATTTACTTATTCTTTACATTACTTATTAAAATATATAGTTAACGCAAAACAGCGTCTCTTCGTGTAATTTCGCCGATATAAAGAAGACTAACTTATTTCTCTCTAAGTTCATAATACGAACTAAAATCTTAAGATAACAGACATTTGTTCAACTCGACTATAGTCTATAGTGCAGTCGAGCAAAATAGAATAATATTTTGCCTCTTTTACCCTACGAATCACTTCATCGGTAATTGTTTTTGACATCAATGTGATCAATTCATTTCGAATATCGTGGCTTAGATAATGGTGTGCAAGTTGTTTGTCATTAACGCGTTTCATGTGTTCCCGTAATGTAGGATCATATTTAGATATAAATTTAAACAAGTCTATGAAGTTACCAGAATTCCCAGTGTCGTCGTCTATCTTGATAGATTCTCTGTGACCTCTAAATGCCAGATTATGAGAGGCTAAGAAATTAATGATATCAATTAATCTCTCAAACAAATTGTGCCAATGTTTTTGAGATTCACGAATTAGCCTTTCGTTTTCTTGGTCTATTGCTTTTCCATGCTTTATTCCTTTCTCTAATGTCATCCATTGGAACATAAATGCCATATGTTCTTTGGTATTCTCATGCCTTTGTAAAATACTACTTAAGTGTTTCCAGTCACAGCACCCTCCCTGTACCATCTGAGTTTGTGAATTGCCAAATAGTCTACATGGAAAACAGAAAATTTTATTTTGAGAATTTGAATAAACCATATGAACTTATAAATGCCATTCAATTTGATTTCTATTAAGCACTTTATTTTAAACATATGAATCAATAACATTAATATATAAAGGTTATTGTAAATATTTACCAAATTTTTTATAAACATTGAAAATCAAATTCTCAATTTCCAGACCTATCTATAAGAAAAATTTGGCATGTACTTATAATAACCTTTATGTATTGATGTTACAGTTTAATATATTTAAAACAAAGTTATTTATAAAAATATGAAATCAAATTGAATTTCTATAGAGAGTTATATTCTTCGAACTCTTCGAAGACTTGTATGATTTGAAGTCAGTCTTCGAGACCATGTATAAATTGTATGTCTAGATAAATGTATTTGCATCTCAATTTTAAAAAAATTGCTCAAAATATATGTATGTGGCTTACTGCAAATAAAAAAATAAGTAAGATAGTATAAATTGCTAGTAGGATAAGGTCACACCAAAATTTTTAAAAGTGGGTATCTAAAGTAAGGAAATAAAGATTTATAATTATATTAATTATGCAGTGAGCCTTCACTGTACATGTATAAGAATAATGGAACTCAGTACAGTTTATTTTATTTACTAAATGATTTGACAATAAATACATTAAACAAAATTTTCATATCATTAGCTGTCTGAATAATAAGCTCATAATGAAGATCATAAACTCATGAGCGTTCCATACAGTAGCACGTGGCGCTTGAGACAGTGACATCTACCGCTTTAAACATTCTATCTATAATTTCATTAATATATTTAATTTTCTTTTTGACTGTTGTATATTAATAATTATATAGAACCTATATAATTATTCTATCTCTAAGGTGAAAAGATGATTAATTATTTAATTTATCTGTATAAATGTAGTAACTTCTGATTTCCTACTTTATGAAAGTAGGAAATGCTAGTTTCCTACATTACAATGTATAAAATGCTGGTTTCCTACTTTACGAATGTAGGAATCTCTCGTTTCCTACATTGGCGCGTCAGATTTCCTACATTCAGGTTTAGAGCGTACTTTAAGTACCTACACATTATAAAACCTACTTAACCTTCATAACAACAGCTCTTCAGACAGCTCGGACACGGACAGCAATAGTTCTGATAGTGAATGTGACACGGAAGGAATTTCTGAATTAGCGTAACATTATACAGTAGACACAAGTAAGATTTTTAAGTTTTGTAAGATATTTTTTTACTTTCTTGTTTTGTGTATTTTTGTAATTTTGTTATTTTTGGCAACTTTGTGTATTTTTTTCTTGGTTGCTTGACAAAAAATAATAAAATCCGTTGATAGTTGTTTTATAAATGTGCTTAATATACTCGATATTGTTATTTTATTAGTATTATTAAAATTAATTTATTAGTTATGATTAGTTTTAAAACTGAGTAAAATTAGTCAAACCAAAGATTTTAATAAATCTAACATAACAAAGAATTGCATGAGGTAGGCCCTATTCACAGACTATGAATGTTCCATTGTCTTCCCTGTGAAAATAACAAAAAAATTACAGATAAATATATTTTGATTAATCATTCAAGTTCGAGCTTCTTCATTTATTTAATTATTTAATTTGATGACATTAAAAAAAGTATTTGTCAAAAAAAGCCCCACATTTAAAAAGTTTAAAAAAGGGAATAAAAATGTGTAATGAACGAGCTTAGGAAGCCCAAATTATTGTGAACATAAACAAAACACATACAACGAATTTAATTTGTATAGGAACCAGGAAAACAAATGTAATACAGGTGATATGAGACATCGCTCCGAGGGGCTGGTCAGTATAGGCAAAGCGATGTTTTTGAGCTGACTAGTACAGTGAGAGCGCCCGAACTCTCGCTGTAAAGGACGTTGTGCAATCGCAGCCCAAAGAAGTCTAAAACGAAACAAAAACGAAGGGAAATCAATTATTATTATAATAATATACTACGATCATATATAGTTTAATCATAATCATCGTATACTACTATTTTTACAACAATAAGTAATTTTGATCAACAGTAATTATTATTTCCAATCTTTTACACTATCATATACGAGGGCGAGCTGAAATGTTCGCGCAGCGACATCTGTAGCTTAGTGGTAGAACTAAAATTTTTCGTGTTTCGTAAGATTCATATTTCTTGTAAACACCGGTCAGTTTCCTAATCTATCTTCTAATCTATTGACTGTTTGTCAGATGTTTAAAGTACGCGTGTCGTGCGTATTTTGGAAAATCTAACAGCGTGTTGTGATTGAATAGTTTCTTACAAAGGAGGGTCCAGCGCCAATGGAAAGTTGCAACACACTAGTAAATGTATTAGGAGATGCTGCTCCTTCAAAAACAATGATTTTAAGTGGGAATTCGAGGTTAAATGTGGTAGTACGACCACTGAAGGTCATCCTCCTGCAATGGACGGCTCAAAAGTGGACCCCTCCAGAAATAATTTTAAAACTTCATACACGATATTGGAAGACCAGCGATTGAGAGTGTTGACATTGCTGAGATCATAGTCATATCACATGAGCGTGTGCATCAAATTTGAACTCGAGACCATGGTGTGAAAAAACGTTTTACTTCATGCGGGCCGCATTTTGGAGTTGTCGCACTTTTGGGCAGCACTGCGGGCATCATTTTCGGTGTTCGTACGACCACCTTTAAACTCAAGTGCCCACATATAACCACTTACAAACCCATTGTTTTCGAAGGTGCACCATCTGACACATTAATCGTTTTGTTGTGAATTTCCATTGGCGCTTGAACTATTTTAACAAAGGTTTCTTAATTTTGTCCTTTTTAAATGCGTGACATATACATTACAAACACTTGGTAAACAATGAATAAATTGACAGATAGATTTGGAAATATACAGGTGTTTGCATGAAATATGAATCTTACCACGGAAAATTTTAATTCAACCGCTAAGCTACAGATGTCGCTCCCCAAACTTTTCAACTGACCCTCGTATACTTACTTCCTAAACACATATTTCTCGTCAGTAAGATGTTTCTGTACGATGGCTCTGAACCACCACAAATAATCTTACTAAATACATTTTCATGTATCATGGTATGTTAAAGTATACTGTTTGTTCAGGGCAAAGGGATGATGGAGACGTACTGGTTGACAAGGAAGACAGGTGTACCCTTACTTCCGGACGTGGCTGACTAGACACGTTGAACACTACGAGTACAGCACATCAGTTGTTTTACAAAATATGTTAATAAACACACACACACATATTTGTTACAATGAGATAAATGTAATATTTTTATTGAGCACTTTTAAAAATACACTGTTTTTAATAAAAATCACAACGTTATGACCAGCTTTATTAACCTTTATACCTTCTGCTGTCTCTGCTGTAGACACTTCGTTGTTTTTTCACATACTACTTGAACCATCTTCAACGAGTGTATGGATTATAGAAAACAAATAACACTAAACATAATTTATTTTTTTTGAAAGAAAAATAATAAGAAGAATATTACGCCCTATTAATGACAAAACCAGATGTAGAATGAGATATAACCGTGGGATATTTCATTTATATAAAGAACAACCACTGCCAATGTGTGTGAAAGTACAATTCTTGGGATGGCAGAGCATGTGGCTAGGAAGAGGGAAGAATTCCACTGAAATTCTTTACGACATTATGTACACTCGACAAGAATGACAATAGCGACAATTTACAAAGAGAAAGACTTAAGTGTAATTGAAAACTTAGGTGAGGGTTTACCGAGGTGCCTAAAATTTAGTCAGTACTTGTTATAATAAGACGTCTCTAGTGATAAATTACTTTACGGAAAGTTACTATAGGAGACTTGAGCTGTAAAGCCACTTGAACAGAGGAAAGAAAAGGTTATAAAGGAAGAAATGAGGACTATACTGAAAACGGTTGATAACCGAATCAATAAACTGTAAACACACACCTCTTTGCAGGTTCGAAAGACAACTTACAAAAAATAATATCTCATCATAACGTGGCAGAAACATACATTCCGAAAATATCCCATGAATAAAATCAAAATAATGGTGTTCCAGTGTAAAGACTATCTCCGAACAAAAATAGTACCCGACAATCAGCCCTGGAAGAAATAAACAGTTTTATTTAAGTTGTGATGTCTCCGATATTCAATTTAATGGTCATGAATAAAATTACGGATGCTTCAATAGGCCTAATTGATATGTGCAATAAAGCATCGGCTCAGAAACCTGGAACCTAAGTAAACCTGGTAAGGAGCTGCCTTGAAGCTTTTGAGATGTAGTGCTAGAAAAAATATTGTGCACACAAGGAGCGACCAATTATGAAGTACTGAAGTATGAAGTATGGAGTTGATGAAAGAAGGATTCTGTTTAAAACCTTTGTTGAAAGTTCATATACTACTCCAGTGAAACTGGTTCGCCTCCCTGAACGAGGGTATGGTTGAGGGACATAGTGGAAGGGGAAGTCCCAGACAGGAGTGTATGGATGAAATGAAAGATCTAAAAAAGTACGTGATTGAGAGACTGTTTTTGGAAGGCAAGAAATTGCAACTCCACCAGCCTGTAGGTTGAGGGATCAAAGAAAAAGAAGAAGACAAAAAGTTATCTTTCTTAAAGTTTTAAAAACTAGTACTAAAGTCGTATAAGTTCTATAACAAAGTCTCCAAATATTATTATGTGGACCGAAGATCTGAAAAATTACAAGTCAGGTGAAAAGAATTGAGCATATGAAAATGAGACTTCTAAGGCCATATGCTAGGTACTGATTATGGAAACGTAAGGGAATTCAAAAATTAGAGAGGATCGGGTGCTTAGGATGACTGCAGAGAAACTAAAGAAATGCAAAACAAAGGGGTAGAGTAATTTTTTTAAGAGTATGATAAAAAGAATGTTTAAATACAGTATGCTTAACGGGAAAAGGTGTATTTGTGCGTCTCAAGCCACGTTTGTCCGGTATTGACTTAGAAAAACCCGGAGCGTCTGAGATACCAGGCAATGCGATACACATTTGCAACACTTCACAATGATATCTGAGTTTACATTCGGTAACGGTATTAATAAATAAATTTGTTTACTCTTCGAAGCTTAAATTTAAATGCTTTAGTAATTGTATTAAATATTGTTCTCTACACTGTTGTTGGGAAACGTCTTCTAAATAACTCGTTAAAAAGATTCATAATGTCGTTTCATAATATTAATGAAGGAAAAATAACAAAAAAAAAATTAAAAAAAAAATGTATGAGCTGTTGATTTTATGTATAATTTTCTGTATTTAGAAGTAATTTTTATATAGTCTTAAAATGTAAGAAAACTCGACTAGAACTTAATTTTAAGTGTAAATACAAGTTCAACTTCTCCTAAAAGACTCAGTTTTCCATGTTTTTTTCGAAATAAAAAAATACAGTTATTCTTAACTTACAAAAGTTAACAGGCTATGAATCCAAATAAACCATGTAAAAGATATTGATGGAAATACTTTTATGTTCTCTCATGTAAAATCAACTGCAGAAAAAAGTTAGCAAAGCTTTTCAGCTAGTGTTGATAAACCTTCTTCACAAAACTTTTCCCGACTATAATCTGTACAATTCCTAATATAAAATACCTAAAATCCAATTTAATCCCTAATATAATCAAAGGAAAATCCCTAATATACCCTTATATAATGTAATAAAACCAGAATGTATTTTTTATTCTCGTGGTCAGTGGAAAATCGAAGTAGGGCTGTGACGTCAAAGTGTATGTGTCTATTTTTCCTTTTGTTTTTATCTTCCCTACTAGGTGTAGAAACAGTGAAATATTTTAATAATTTGTAACATTTAAATACGCGATTTAATTTTTAAAATTATTTTTACATCCTCTCCTTTAGCACCTAAATGATTCCCGCTTCATCACGTTTTTGACTATTGAAATTCACAAAAGAAATGCTTACGTGAACAAGAAAATTCCGCAAACAGTTCTGTTAATTATCGGCTAGATAGCAGGTCTTATTTTTTTTTTTAATACTTTGTGCCTTCATAGAGATTACGTTTTTTGTAAAAGAGCCAGGTATACACTGCTACTCACGGTTACTAGACTACAGTACTGCTCCTACTACTCAGCGAGACGATTATTCCAACGTGAGTCCGTCATGAAGTACCGCACAACGTTTGCGAGGCCGTATTTACAACAAACAGTTCAAGAAACTAACGTATTATTTATTTATAAAGACTTCCTCTACACGAAAAACGAAGTCGCTTTTCGTGAAAGTAATATTATTCTGTATGTAAGGAAGAGGTAGAAAATGTTCTCCTTATTTTTACCTTTGTCTGGCTTTATAACAGCTTATACATGTTGGTTTTTAACAAACACGTTTTCAGACATTAACTACGGTACGTACTAAATGCCGATATGCCCTTGTTTGCAATCTGGGTACTGGATATTTGGCTGACAGTCATGATCTCTAAATGATTTATAACTGTACGCAATCTGGAAAAAGTTTGGCATGCACGCAATCTGGACTGTAAGCAATGAGGACCCAACCCTGCATCACTACCATCTATCAAAAATACATTTTAATATTTTCTTGACGTCTTCAAGATCTCTAAATTTAGCATGAATATCTTGTCCAGTTGTTTCGTCTTCCGTTTCAGGTTTTTGAAAACACAAATTGCTTTACCTTCTATATTTCAAGTCATCAAAAGTGGTTACACGAATGATAGTTTTTTAACCATGACTATTTCCTAGTTTCGTCAATTTTATAAGAATGTCATACATATATGTTTTACTAACATTTCTAGTATGGGATATACCTACTATCCTTACAGGTACTTCTTAGGCTTTCGCGGCCTGCGTCAATATTATTCAAATAGTTCAATGTCGGCCTATTAGGCCGAGGCCTTCAAGATTGAAGAACCAAACGTTTCGGGCTCTCCAGCGGAGGCCATCTTCAGTGGTAAAGAGTACCAGCAGATGTTCGCCGTGAACACTTCGGTACACAGGCAAACCATGTTTTCGCTCACAGAAGTGTCCGTTATATAAATTCTCATTGCAGCATGATATAAGCTGGAAAACAGCACGGATCAGTCCATTTCAGATTACATCGTGCTGCAATGAGAATTTACATAAGTGACCCTTATATGAGCGAAAACATGGTTTGCCTATGTAATGAGGTGTTTAAAGCGAACATCTGTTGGTACTCTTTACCAATGAAGATGGGCTCCGCTGGAGAGCCGAAACGTTTCGTTCTTCAAACATGAGGAGGACACGGCCTAATAGCCCGGCATTGTACCACTTCAATAATACCCTTACACTTATTTGGAAAGATATATTTATTCTTCAAATAACTCAGAGCATATCGGCCTGCGTAAAGTCGCTCAAACTCGCGCGCAGCGGTTGGTATTATGCCATACATTATAATTAGTAAAAATATTGGTACTATCATGCTTATCTTACGCTGTGGTTGAGGTACAGATGGTGGTTGATGTGGTGGTTTTCCACTGTGAGAATTGGAGGTTCGAATTTTCTTTTGTTTTTTCCTCTCAATCAGGTTCTTGTAAGCACCGGTCAATATATAGTTTTAGGATATCATATTTTTATAGTTTATAGGATGAGATGTTTTTGGTCGTGGACAGGTAGTTCAGCAAGCAGGAAGACATGAGGGACACGCGCGCGCACAAACGAACACAGGGCTCTGAAAGGAGGCACAACATGAATACAACACAACGAGTACATGCAGCGCAACGCCGCACTCGCTGTAGTAGCAATTGTGTTGTTGCTTGGCTTTGTGACAATCGCAGCACTGTTACAACTGAGTATTTGCATTTAATTAGACACACTACAGCACCGTAGTGTTGATATGATAAACAAACAGATTGCGCTTGACTGCACACACACACACACACACACACACACACACACACACACACACACACACACACACACACACACACACACACACACACACACACACACACACACACACACACACACACACACACACACAGGTGACACGTGCATCCATTATTTGTTATTATTTATCACTAACGAGGTGTACTGTTACCAGCTATCTGAAAGTCGTGTTTACGGTGTACTACTCGGTCTGAAAACATCGCCTGGCAACTGAAAAACGTAACACAGAACGTTTCCTTAATTCATACATTAATTAATACGACTGTATTTACATTATTCTAATCATTGTGCGATTGGAATAGAAATCTGAGTTGAAGAAAATTCCAATTAAAGGATACCAATTTTTAATCTACGACGATGCTTTGGAAAGTTATCGACTTGACACAGACAGCGCCACGAGTATCAAATGGATACTATTGGTCGCAAGTTCCATCCGTCAGATGGCATACGATGATGTTAAAACAGCTGCTCGAGAGTTTTGATGAAATAAAATGTGTATGAGTTGGTCTCTGCACGCATATTTTCCAGATCGAAGTGAATATTTTCCAGTACGCTATTTCTTAATACTCGGGAACAGTAAAAGCTACTGGCAGCTAAATACGGTGAGTCTGATCAGGGTTTACTTACGGGGGGACGAAAGGAACCGGACCCCCCCCCCCGCAAAAGGTCGGAACGTTGACAAGGTTTGGTAATCTCTTAATTTTTAGATTTTTTAAATTACTTTTTCAGCTGTGTACGCTAGTCGGATCTCTTTTTTAAGTATACGGACTTATAAGGAAGTGTTTGGGTACACTTTAAAATATGGAATCTCGGCAAAACAATTCTGTGTCCCCGGAAGAAATTGTAAGTAAGATAGTGAAAAATCAAGACGAATTAAATTCTAAAACATTTATATTTTTTGTATAAAACGATCTTGGTTTACCTTTTGTTTTTATTATAAAACTGTAGTTATCATATTTAAATGTTAAATGTCAATAAGAGTCCTGTAAACAATGTTTCAAAAGCACGTAATTTTATTGCAGTATTACCGTTTACTTTAGTGGGATTGATGGGATGTTTTCACATGTTGTTATTCAGCCATTTTGACATATTGATTATTCTGAACATTTTTTTATTTTATATGAAGCCGACACGACCAGACCCGCTGAAGCCAAATACACCCCTGAGTGGCGTACAGTTCATGAAGCTGAAGGACTGAAACTGATAGAAATCTAACCAGGTGGGTTGTATTGTTTTTATCTAAAACACTTTTTCTTTGCTAAATACGCCACTTTGTGTCTTAGTAGACTCATTATTTTATTCCAGCAATGCTGCATAGTCAGCTTCGCGGACGGTTTTGACTTTTATAAATAGCCTATGAGCACCACATCCTGGGACGTTATCACTTTCCGTCGGATGAGACAGTTTTCGCCTTATTTTTTGGAGCGCTTTCACCCACTGTCTCAATTGTTGTCTAGTCTCTAGCGTCATAAATAGTGTTCACCTCACCTACCTGAGACGGTGTACCAATGTTTTAAAAACTAATTTTTGGTTTTGTACATTAAATACAGCATAATACATAAAGTTACATTACTTTATATTTTTATGCCCTTAAAAGTAAAATAAGATTTATCAGATTTTTTTTTAAGCTTTCACGAAGACAGGAAATTCAAAAAAGGTATTATCAATAAAGTGGTTTAATGTAAAACGTTCAATAAACTTTATGCTTAGCATCTAGCTTTAAACATAAGTATTAGAACAAATTAAGGAAAATAACAAAACTAGTAAAGTAAAGCAAAATTCACCGAAATTGAAGCTAAATAGTAAACACTTGTTTTGAACCATCTTGGACAAAATTCAAGTACCGATGTTTGAGTTACAGACGTAATTTCAAACATAAAGGGCAGACCAAATTAACGAATGTTCAACTACCAGGACAAAGGGTAGACAATAGTACATAAGACATTAAAAAGTACCGCAAAAGGTATTCCCTGAAGTTAACAACGTTCTTACCGCAATGTTTAAAAATTAATTTCATAATTTTTTAATAATTCCTTAAAGTAGGAGTAGTAGGAGCGAGAGAGATTATGACTACCGACATATTATACATAAATGTACAATAGACTATGGTACTCTGTATAGACCAAGGTCTAGGTAAATAACATTTTAAAATAATATAAATATTAACCCATAATCATTTTCAGGTGATAGATTGGTTTTCTATAATTTTATGTGTAAGTTCCAATTTTATAACTCTTAACTGTGCTAAATCTATACTGTTGTATGGTACATAATTCTCTAATTTATGTGAGTAGGATAGTGTAAAATAGATAGGGAGAGTGTTAGAGTGCCATTGAAGAAGAAACAAAGTGAGAGAGAGAGAGAGTGAGAGGGGGGAGAGAAGCGTGAGTGTGTGGTAGAGAGAGTGAGAGAGCAAGAGAGAGTGAGAACGAGAGAGAGAGAGAACGAGAGAGAGTGATAGGGAGAGAGGAGGAGAAAGAATGAGAGGTAGAGGGAGAATGGGTGAGAGAGAGGGTGTGATTATTGACATATTCATAATTTTTCAATATTCTATAGTACTCTGTATATACTTAGTTTTCGGTAAATAATAATTTACAACAATATGATTATAAGTATTATCCATTTTCGCTTGATAGATTGGTTTACCATAAACTTGTGTTTGTAATATTATGCAAATTCTCTTATGTAAGTCTGTAAAGTTCTATAGTTATTGTATAATTTAGAATTCTCTATATTAATGATGGTGTTTTCGATACCAGCAGCGGTGAAAGAACCATGATAAAAATAACTGTTAATAATTTACATAATTGAACATCCCTATAATCTGTATTTAGCTATAATATATTTTACTATGCTACATGTTTTCTGTACCCATTCTAATATATAATTCTTGATTACTGCTTTCACAAGTAATTACAAATTATGAGTAATTTAAATTGTAATTTTGTATAAATTATGTTCTGGGATATTATAATTTTCTCGTTGTATTTGAAGAAAACAATATGTAATAAGGCAATTATTTTGATTATGTAAAACTGTTTCAACTTCTTCACATACACGGATACACACGTTCACGCAAATAATTGATCTGTTGTGTCTGACATTTTCTCTTGTATTTATAGACAGGTCCTGATGATGACAATAAATATTGTCGAAACCTCAACACAATTTAAAATTTGTTTTATACTTTTTGACCGATCCTCACAAACCCTTCACCGGAAAAATTAAATAATTTTTTAATCTTGAAGCTGCGCCACATTGATGTTCCGTGCCTGATTTTGAAAGAAAGACGTGACAACTAAAAGGCAGACAGTCAATCTGCTTATATTTATAAAACAAGGAAACTACAGATTTCAGTGAAACTAGTGAACACTTGGATCATTCCTTTTTAGAAACCTATATTTTTCTCCGAAGTTATAAAGTAATCTGTGATAAATTATTTTCACGTCGCCTAACTGAGGTGGTGTATTAAAAGTGAAATGGCCTTCCGTTCAACGAATGTCATTATTTAGCTTATAGTACTGTTAGTTGCAAATTGTTGATTACGTTTATTTTATGTGAACCGTTTATGATACTGGTTGTTACAAACTGCTCCACGCGTCTCCTTAGGGCACTGGGGCTTTCGGCCAGAACAAGCTGTTGGTGAGAATGTTTGCTGCAAGTTTGCACCAATACACCAAAAGGTATAATTTATTAATAAAACAGTTTAAGTGTTTTCCCAGCCACATATAGAAAATAGTCACATTCATTGTATTTACGTAAACTAAATAGGCTCCTCTCTCCCCTGATATAGGCATATAAGATAGTTACAAAAAGTGGAATACAACGTGTAATCTTAATGTAACACTAATTATTAAAATATAATGAGTCATACTACACAGTATATAATCTCACATAAAAACATAAAACTAAGCTTCAAAGAACAAAAAAGAAAATCATGAATATACAATTTTATAATTCAACAAATCCTATAGCATAACATTTAATCCTAATGTCTATATTTAATGTTAAAAAAACAATATTGTGTAAAACCGTTTATTTTTTTATTTTTAGTTTAGCTGGATTGTTTAACTGTAGTATTTTGACGTTTGCTTGTGAAGTTGTCACTTACATACGTAGTCGCATAAAGATTGTTTCCGTCGCGAACAATTCATATTACTTCAGTTCCCGTCATAGTAAGTGAATGGGCTACAGAGGAGCATCCGGAACGGCCGCTTCGCTGCTGTTACATGACAACGCTTTTTATGTTTCAATTGGAAACCCAAATATTAAGTATAATTTTTGTGATTACGTTGTATAATTTCCAACACTACAAATGCACAATACTTACAAATCTTCAAAAAATAATTTTACAAATTATTATATAAAAAGTATTCAAAGCTCAGTCAAGAATAAACAGATTCAGTATTCAAAGCTCATGGATTAATAAACAGAATGCCAGCACAGCCAGTTTTTGCTACTTTACGACGATTTACGCATGCGCTGGACGTGCAGCTTCTTTCAGAAGAAGAAAAGAGAAAAGATACTAAGAAAAAAGAGAAGATTGATGTGCATTCCAATAAAGACAAAACGAATGAAGGCGGAAAATCGAGGCTATAAAAAGTATTTCACACGTGAAGCTTCCTTTTTTTGAAAAATCAGAAGACTGATTCCAATAATACTGATTGCCTTTTAGTACAGTCGCTGAAGCCGAAAAAATTAGAAATTGCAAATTAGGTGGCTTCTACGAGATTGTTTGCATAGGTCTAGATAAAAAGGTAAGGAAGAATTTTAAAAAAAAGTTTACAAAAATTCAGTCGCGGGTTTTCGAAAAAAGGGAGGGGGAAGGTACAAAAAATTCATTTTTCGTGATTATCTTAAACAACATTAAATTTATGATAAAAATACAATATAACAAAAAGAAAGAGGATAAAATTATGCATAAAAAAGATTATTAGCATTTTTTGTCAGGGCGATTCTTTTAGTAGACAAATTAATTCAAAATTGGCCAAATTTTTCACAAGGTGGATTTTCACATAAATACATGTTTATGTAATAGGCATGCAATTTTTTCAGGAATATAAGTTAAAAAACTCATTATTATTCATTTATGTATATATTATTATGTATAATTTTTACTTATTTATTACGCATTATAATTTTTTTTTTTTTTTTTTTTTTACAGGGCAGGTGAAAATCTCTATAGACACACTGGAGCCCCGTAGCTCCAGGTAGTGTGGGACTCTAACCCACTAAAAACACCTCCCTTTGCAACAACTGAGCGAGCCCAACAAGTTGCTTTTCTTTAATATTACAGTCACGGTTTATGGGGTAGAAGCCCACTGGCTGTTCCCCAGATTGAGATTATTGCCTTTCTCTCTTTTAGAGTTTTACAGATTTAAATGCACTAGTGTGTCACCAAATCTTGGGGCTTCAATCTTTTAAGCCTTCTTAACGTGTGCGGAGCTTCTTCCACCACGCAAAGCATTTCTGGATTTATATGAGTCTGAATTCTCCTGTCATGGTTAACTGCATATTTTGTTACGATTTCACTGACATATTCTACTTTGAGATCTTTGTGCAGATTGTCATTCCTAATATACCAGGGGGCATCAACGATACTCCTAAGTACTTTGTTTTGAAAAGTTTGGATCATTTGAATGTTAGATTTCTTGGTGCATCCCCAGAGTTGTACACCATAAGTCCACACAGGTCTCAGCACTTGTTTATACAACAGCAATTTGTTTTCAACTGTTAGTTGTGAATTCCTACCTAACAGCGAGTACAATTTCCTGAATTTTATGTTGAGTTCCTCTTTCTTTTTTTTCACATGCTCCTTCCATTTAAGTTTTGCGTCCAGAGTCATACCCAAATACTTAGCAGTGTTAGAGTATGGCACTTCTTGTTCATTAATGTAGATCTTTTGTATTTCTATTTTTCTGTTGGTAAAATTGGTGTGTATTGATTTCGTTTCATTAAGTTTGATCCTCCATCACGATTGGACCTCTGCGATTGAAGTTTGCAGTTTATTGGCCGCTGTCTCGGCATCATTACCTACCGCCAGAACAGCAGTATCATCCGCAAAAGTCGCAACGGTTGTTTCCTCACTGTCTGGTAAATCTCTCGTGTATAACAAATACAAAATTGGACCCAGTACGCTCCCTTGGGGAACTCCCGCGGATATTTTCTTTAAAGTTGAATATTCATCCTCATGCTTCACCCTAAAGTATCTTTCTGAGATGTAAGACTTTAGTATCTGATAGAATTCCTCTGGGAGATCCCTATGTAACTTGTACTCAAGCCCATGATGCCAGACCTTATCAAAAGCTTGCGCTACATCCAGGAAGACGGCTGAGCAAATGTTCTTCCCTTCAAGAGCCTTTTCAATAACATGGGTGATTCTTTGTACCTGGTCAATAGTGGAATGCTTTTCTCTGAATCCGAATTGATGATCCGGCAACAGGGTTCTTTCCTCTAACAAAGGCTTTAATCTCTTCAAAAACAGTTTTTCAAATAGTTTTGAGATCACCGGTAGCAGGGAGATTGGCCTGTAGGACTTTTTATCTGTTGGTGCTTTGTCAGGTTTTAGAATCATGATAACCTCAGCCACCTTCCACAGACTAGGCACATACTTCAGCCTGAAGGCAGCGTTGATCAAATGGAGTAGTTTTCTCATGGCTTTTCCAGGCAGTTCCTTTAGTATTTGGCCTGTTATCAGGTCAAAACCCGGGGCTTTTTTTGCGCTTAGATTGCTCTTAATTTCTTCTCTCAATTCCTGTAGCGTTACTTTCTGTATGTTTTTCCTATCTACTTTCGGCTCAAAGTTAGTGTTTTCCTCTGCTGTTTGTCTAGGTAACGGCTGGAAGATTCCCTCAAGGTGTCTGGCAAAGAGAACGGCTTTCTCCGCCGCACTTTTCGCCCATGTCCCGTCTTCCCACGCATTATAATAAAAATGTTATTAAAAATGTATTTTATAAATATATTCAAAAATAGTTTTTCTTCCAATCATTGAAGATTTTGACAATAAAATAACTTTTAAAACACAGATAAAACAGAAGAATTTATAGTTAATAATAATTGCATAACATTAAATAAAGATCACACAAACAAATAT
Source organism: Magicicada septendecula (assembly GCA_034769895.1). Lineage (NCBI taxonomy): Eukaryota > Metazoa > Arthropoda > Insecta > Hemiptera > Cicadidae > Magicicada > Magicicada septendecula. The sequence goes on from CM068372.1 coordinate 119,744,209, forward strand.
TAAACACAAATAACAAATATACTAAAAAATAGTACCCAAATCATAAATCCTACAGACTCCTTTAAATATAAAATGGATAATCCTTGCGCACCAAAATTAAATTCTTTAATAAAATTACACAAAATCAATAAATCTATTAGACCTTTAATAAACGCTAGAACCGCACCAAATTATAAAATATCAAAATTACTAACACAAATCATAAAACATAAAATTGAACTTCCAGCAAAATACAATATAAAAATATCGGTATGGAGAACCATAAATGACTTCCATGTTCTAAGATTTGTATTTAAAATACTTTTCGAAATGAACTATTTCCATAGAAACTACTTCTTTTTTCAGCCTTAACCACAGTACTGTGATCAGTAACGTATACCACCTCACGACAGTGAACTCAATTTTCACTGATGATGGCAGTCGATAGCACTGCCGAAACGTCTGGTTTTGTAGAAAACACTGGATCAAGCTCAGACAGCCCAGGAAAGAATTTTAACAACAAACTACTTCTTTGTTGCCGATCACGTAGTACACATGATATAATAAATAAAAATTATCCCCACCCCCTTCAACTATCATTTTCATTTATAGAAAATTACCCCCACCCCGTTCAACTAGACTCTTTATAGATATTTCATCTACGTTTCTACAGTGGATTATTATGATCTTCTTATCAGGATACTTTATTTATCAAAATTAAGTACTTTACTCTTGCTAAAACATAAAATGTTGCAGGTAAACTACCCTTTCCCCGTAACCGATCTTCACCAAAATCAATAGGCCTTGAGTATTCTACAATTCAGGAACGTATAAAAAAAAAATATTTGATTCTGTTTGAATGTGCGGCAGTTATCGTTCGGCATAGAAAAATTACCGTTGTTAAAACATAAAGTGTTGCTGGTAAACTACCCCTTTCCCTTAACCGATCTTCACCAAAATGAACAAAACCTTGAGTACTTAATAATTCAGGAACGTATGCAAAAGAATATTTGATTCTGTCTGAATGTGCGGCAGTTATCATTCGTCATAAAAAAAAATTACCCTTGTTAAAACATAACATGTTGCAGGTAAACTACCCCTTTCCCTTAACCGATCTTTACCAAAAACAACAGGTCTTGAGTACTCTACAATTCAGGGCTGTATGGAAAAAGTTATTTGATTTTGTATGAATTTACGGCTCTTATCGTTTGCCATATAAAAAAGTCTACACAGACACAGACAGATAGACAGACAGACATACACACACAGACACTTTTCGAAAAATTACTTTTTTCATGTTTTGATGGTAGTACAATCAGAATCTGCCGTTATCTTGAACACGATTTTTTTCGCCGTCACCATACTTCCATTTCCTTATGGAACATGGAAGTAAAATAGTATCGAATTCACGGAACATTCAATATCGAACTGCGTTAATTCAATATCTGTACGGTGCATGTACCAGTTGTCCTCGCTCTCCCTAAAATTCTTCAACTTTCAGGGTCTGTTCTTTTTATGCCCATGCACGGATATAAATTCTCACTATGTAGAAGAGAAACCTCAAATATTGTAGTTTTACGTACAATAGTTACATATTAATATTTTTTTTTAGTTTTTAACTATTAATATTAATACGCGCAATGGACATATTTTTACATTTATTAATAAAGTTACATTTATTTAAATTTAACTAAATATTAACAATTCTTTACACCGCAGTCTTATAGAAGACACTTTGACCAGTGTTCATAATTTTGTTAAAAAATATTTATTTTCAAAATTTCTGTAGAAATTTAAATTAAGAAAATGATGTCTACTTGCGAACTCAACAAAATGATAAATTTTAAAACTCGCTCATTTTATGCCAATAAATCAATACTAATTTTTATTATTTTTTCAAAGACCTATATATGTAAAATTCATATTGTGAAGTTTTTTTTTAATGTAAATACATTTGTAATAAATTGTTAATATGTTTATGCATTAGTTGAAAAAAATAAAAAACAAAAAAGTTATTACTTTATTTTAAGTATTTATTAATACCTTAATTATTTTTTTTCATTTTATGTAACAGTACAAACATTTAGCTTTAAAATGCTTTTTGATTTTTGTCTCTACGACTATTATAACGGAGTTTATTAAAATTTGTATGTTGCAATGTCAGAAAAAATTAGCCTTCCCGCTCATCGGGGCGGACTCCGACAATCTATTTTTTTCTAATATTTCAATTCCATTTTTCTCACAAAGTATTGGCCTGACAAAAAATATGATAAATAGCTTTTTTGTAGAGAATTTAATGCTCTTTAATTTTTGTAATTTGTCTTTTTTCGTAAATTTTTTTATTTTTTAAGATATCACAAAAAATAATTTTTTGTACTTTCCCCCTTTCTTTTTTCAAAAACCCGCGACTGAATTTTTGTAAACTTTTTTAAAATTGTTTCTCACCCTTTTATCTAGCCTTATGCAAAAAATCTCATAGAAGCCACTTAATTTGAAATTTTTTCCTTCAGTGACTGTACTATTTACTACGTAAAACATTTTGACAGTGCTAAGACGAATGAACAATGTATCAGTTGCTCCTCCTGTCCCCTTTCGGTAAATAAAGCGTGTGCGAGGTGCGAGTTCATTTGTAAAAATTGTATTACTTATAGAACTATTTTTGAAACTCTTTCTAACTTTTCAAATAATTTAAATTTTAATTGTTTTAAATATTTTTAAAGATATGAGAAATAAGCTAGTTAATGACTAACACCATAAGAACATTTACTATCTAAAGTTGGTAATTCTGTAATTTACTGAGTTCTGTAAAAATACAACTTAATTTTTCTTATAAATGAGCTAAACTTTTTTCTCACCTGCATTGGGCAAAGCAGCTACTTGGTGACCATGTTACCCTCCTTATTAGGCCAAAGTGTCCATACCGCATGATCTTAGAAGATTGTAGTTTTCATAACGTGCTACAGTACGTAACATAGTACAGTACTTCGCTGCTCTCTATCAAATATTTAATTCATTGTTTTGAATACAAGTCCGTGAAAGAAATAAACAAATCCTTAGAGTTCCCACTTTGTGCGCATCCTCGGACATCTGGTTGGCTCTACATATTGAAGTCATACACTGACTCAAAGTTTTATCTAAGCTTCATCCTTCACATCTATGTATGCATTTGTTACATCGTTATATTTCATTCTTTTATTGTAAAGAGATTTACATTTCATTTGTTTTCAAGCAAAAGAGGCGGGACATATAACCGCATAAGCCCACTTTTCCACTGTTTTAAACGACCAAACAAAAAAAACTACCCTAGCCAACCCTCGCGCGCCTCAGTTGTCGGCATTGCCCCAGGAGTGTGCACTGAATACGTTCATGTCTGTATAGTACTTAGTCACTATACGGACACTCTTTTACTGAAGATGGGAAATCTTTTACTATGATGACATATGTAAATTATTGTTAAATATTAAAAAATTTATTTGTAAAATATTTTATTATTTGATATATTTATTGTTTATTTCTGTAGATTTTATGTGTTTGTAATATTGTTCACTTGAAAATTATGATAATAACATTATTTAAAACATAAATTTTATTTAATTAAACAAGATGTTAACTTGAACGAAAAATTAAAAGATTACAAACAACTGTGGAATGAACACTTAGAAAGAATGTCAGATTCCAGACTGGCCAAACAAGTCTGGAAACACAAACCTGTAGGACACAGGTTGGGTAGACCCAGGGACAGATTGCTGGAGGATTTTTGAAGGCGGGACAGGCAGCACCTTGCCTATGCCGTGTTGTGAAAATGATAATGATGATAATTTTTATTCATCAAAGCAATCAAATTTCGAGATCTGAGTTAAATAACTTAACAATATTTTGATGTAGATATCGTTATTTAAACTAAAAAGTAAAGTGGTTTAAAGGTTTTAAACAAATAAATTGGAATAGTACATCTGATAATGCAATGTTGTAGTTTGCATTCTTGATTGTATAATCACGCCCATGGAATTTGTGATTTTGATCATAAAAAGCGGTGAATTTTTAGACACGTGCAACTGTCTTTCTAATGCTGCCAAACGTTTCTCTATTCTACAATGTGTCATCCTCAACGGTTCAAAATAGGAATACGTAAAGAAGGCCAAACGGAGACCAATACGACAGATTATTCCATGGGTATATAGGCATTAAGCATTTCCTAAATCATCGACTACACATCCTTCTAAGTTTAAATAAACAAAGTATCAACTGATAACAATAAATACGTCTGTAATTTACCGCATAAGTGTTTTACAATAGTGTTATTAAACAAAATGGCTCAAATAAATTTACGGTGAGTTACAAAATGTGACACGTGTGGGGCCAAAAAGTGTTCTTTCAGTGAATAAGAGGCCTGCAATACACGTGGCCCTGCAGAAGTCTTGGGGAACAGTTTTACAGCCTCTTCTCCGGCCTGCAAGTATCGCCTCATACTCATCATTGTGATCTAGTTCCTTACTCGAACCGATATATCTGAATATAATCATTGTTTAGATCACGTACACGCAAACGCACTGTTGCCGTTTACAAATGGACAAACGTACGTACGTCTCTCCCCCCTCTCTCTCTCTCTCTCTCTCTCTCTCTCTCTCTCTCTCTCTCTCTCTCTCTCTCTCTCGTCTCTCTCTCTCTCTCTCTCTCTCTCTCTCTTTTCTCACTCTCTCTCTCTCTGAGTGTGTGTAATGAACACACTACTTCTCTCACGTTTACCCTCAAATACCCTCCCACCAACACCCTAATAGACATGTAAAAAAACATTACTCTGAAAACATTGTAAAGAATATACATTATTGTTACATTCATTTATAATTTAAAATAAAAATTCGTAGGTATTTTGTCAAGGTGCTCAGCTTATTTGTCTCGAGTAGGTTTACTATAGTTTTTTGTTAACATATCAAGTAATATCCGATAGGGGAACGTGTTCGTTATGTGGATGCACACAAAGAATTCAGTATAACTGTACGAGCTACAATAATTATTCTTAGTAATTTATTTTTCAACTAAGCAATGCTTATACATTGAATTCATTATAGATTTTACTAGACACATTGATTTAGAGCTTCAAACTTGTGCAGACACTGCAAAAAGTCCATATTTTAAACGACTGAGTTAATTTTTTTAAATTATGCTTACTAATTATTTAGAGAAATATCGTTTTTTACGATTTTAAATACTATACTGAATAAACAATGGATTCAGTAACAGGTTTAAAACTAAAACAGCTTATCTTAGAAAATTATTAATCAAATTAATTCATTTACAAACTGGAACATTCATGTGAACGAATCTGTTGCCTCTTCTGTATTAGCACATTAGTACAATGATAATACAGTTATAACATATTTCTGAAATGTTTTACATTACTGTGTGTGTGTGTGTGAGAGAGAGAGAGAGAGAGAGAGAGAGAGAGAGAGAGATGAGAGAGAGAGAGAGAGAGAGAGAGAGAGAGAGAGAGAGAGAGAGAGAGAGAGAGAGAGAACCGCGGGTGCATATTGAGCGTGAATTATGAACTGTTACCTTGTAACGGGTCAATACTAGAACTGTTTCCTACAACGTTGACTGTCAGGAGGTTATAAAATACCCTTTATAAGTTTATTCTTATTGCATCCTAATTCCTCACTCGAAAAATTATTTCTGGCCCACACGTGTCACTTTTTACCCAGATTGCAATTATACTTGTAGTTACCAATTATAAATGTGTGGCTTCCTTACCTGTAACAGTGGCTTCCTTTAGTAATTACATGGAATTACATGCACTAACTGTTGTGTTTCTATAGCAACGCGCCCTGCTGCACTTACAGCAATATTAAGATTGCACTTGCAGAGGTCTTACAGGGAATGTGTATGTGTGTATGTGAGAGACAGAGAGAGAGAGAGAGAGAGAGAGAGAGAGAGAGAGAGAGAGAGAGAGAGAGAGAGAGAGAGAGAGAGAGAGAGAGAGAGAGAGAGAGAGAGAGAGAGAGAGAGAGAGAGAGAGAGAGAGAGAGAGAGAGAGAGAGAGAGAGAAAGAGAGGCGAGTCTCTAGAACACTAAATTTTACCCTGTTTTGTACACGTTTATAAATTAAATAAGATAACTTGTGCAAACACTGCATAACCGTACCTATGCAGGGACGACCGTAAATGTCCTAATTATTTACTGTACTATAAAATAAGTCCTGACCCACTCTCCTTCTCTCTCTACACATATACATACCTGCGCGAGCGTGCGTGTGCATGTGTACCGATCTGTCTATGAATTAAGAGTAACTAGTCCGTTGAATGCAGAATAGCTAATTTTTCAACTTCGGAGTTATGTTCTAGTTGCAGTGGAAAGGAACACTGAACAGAGAAGACACTGAGCACACCAATGTAAAATCTATTTCTAGTTAAAAGACGATATAAATAATAATTATTATTTTTGTAAATGAAGAACTAATGCTTTTGAACGACAATGATGACTTTGCGCATGTAGAGTCACACACTCGCAAAGCCAGTGATAATACTCATGAAAGTACCGTATTTCATGCACAAACTTATTTACTACCGGCACAAGAAACTGTCAGCAGCGTCAAACACTTCAAACGGACAAACAAAACTGAAGACACAGAGAAGTCTGCGAGACAAACGGGACAAGGAACTACTCAAGGTTTCTGTGACGGAAATGATGACCAAGGTCTACTTAGGAGGATAGAATTTATTGCATCAGAATGAACCATGAAGTCGAATTGCTTATGACGAGACGGGGGGAATACTTATTGTAAGGCAGGTAAAATCAATCTCTACGGTTATCGTTGGTTTGGGTAAGTAATATAGATAGGCGAACACCAAGAACTTTAAAGATACTGGAATGGACAACAACATGTAGCAGGTTAAACGGAAGACAAGAAAGGGGGGAGAATTATTTAAAATAAGCTTTTCCAAGTGTCATTGCTGTAACGTATAATATTATTTAGTGACACACAAACAATAATAAGTAGTTATAACCACGATAACAATAACAACAACGACGACGACGACGATGACAACAACAACAACGCTAACATTAATAGTAGCAACAATAATCTTTAATTGAGTAGTGGATCGTCGATTAATAAATTTTAACGATGGAAGTTTTAGTGAGGATGGGTCAATAAGTATAACAGAAATTTTACGTTACTTGTGTCGACGTTTCTACAGTATTTATTGCAAACACTAGGACAGCAGTTGTTGAGTTGTTACGACGCCAAACACACACACACACACAGTTACATTTATTGAAAGATCCTCGCTAAAACCTTCCACCGTTAAAACAATAATAATAATAACAACTAGCGGCTGGCGGTGGGTTACATTGGCCACGCAACCGTCACATTAAACACAAAACCCGCGCGGTATGCCTTGGTCCTTTACGGACTGTTGACCAGACGGTTTTATTATTATTATTATTTAGATTATCCATTGGGTTGCCACCTTGTATTCAAGCACCGGAAATGAGATTTCTCAAGCACGTGGCAGTATTTCAAGATCGCAAAAGAAATGTCCATGTACGGCAGAAGATGAATATTATGAATACACTTGATTAGATTGCCCAATATCGGCTTAAATGGGTGGAACGTCTCAACCGAATGGATGACTGCCGCGTCCCCTAAACAACTGTGGTATTAAAAGCCGAAAGGACGGAGCAGTGTGGGGCGGCCGAAGAAGCGTTGGAGTGACCGACTCTAGTCTGTCTCCTCGAAACCTTAACAAACAATTTTTGTTTAATCCTTGGTAAAGATGATGACGATGATGAAATACTCTCTGACGTCACAATTACAGCACACATATCAGATATCAACATTCTGGATAAAAAGGAAAAAGAGCATAACTCATTGATATCTCACTTCCTCTATCCAACAATTTTAAAAGTGTAGAGTATACCAAAAAAAAGAAATTAGCAAATATCAAGGCCTATCTACGTATATATAAAGATCTGGTAAGTCGTCAGTGTAACAGCGAATTCATTTGTAATTCTGCCGCAGGCATAATGTCAAGCACAACAACAAAAGTGATTGAAACATTCTAACTCGGACAACTCATTTGGAGATCACAGAAATCAGGCATCTTGGAGACCTGTCATATAGTTCGCCAAATATTAGAAGAGGGACTCAAGTAAACTTGGAAAACCATTCACCATGAGAGAAACCAACCTATGGCTGTGAAAAGTTGTATAATATAAATAATAACAATAACAGTAAATAATATAATAATAATAATAATAACGGTAAATAATATTTAATAATAGTAACGAAAAATATTATTAAGTAAACATAATTAAACGATTATTTTATTTGTATTTACGCTTGTTCTGTTATCACGCAGAAGTAGATCGTTTCACACTAACTGGAACATTGAATTTAGCACGCTACAACTTAGGAAGAAGACCTAAAAACATACAAAGTGGAGTTCTAGACTTTCAAAGTATATGCAACAAATGTTTCAAACAAGTTTCACATAAAACATTATACTTCTGTATATAAAAGACATAATGTTGCTAAGCAACAATAATCAAATAAGTTGTAATTTTGAAAACTTTGATGCAGGAAGCTGCCTTTATTAGATTCATCTTATTATTTCCCGTTAGAATGTTTAAAACCCTACATACGCGCGCGATTATACACACACTCCTTAACGTCCTCTATATGCAATGCTAACAGACATTGATTTGATGTAATGTATGTGTCATTAATACGTCAAATACGTTATTATTAATATACAGACACACATTTTAATTGAACATCATAACTGAATTTAGCATCAGAACTGAGAAATCACACTGTAACAAAATGTTGACTTTGAAGTAATTACTGCTTCCAAAAAAAATCCTCAGACTGTATCCAAATTTTAAAAAGCTAAAATTTATATATAACTATAGTTGAAAGTTCTGCCTATATGGAGCAGAACTGTGGGAAATTAATAAAAGAAATAAATCCATAATAAGAGCTAGGCCTATGGAGATGGATTACTGGCGGAGGTGCTGTAGACTAACAAGACTAGATAGAGTGAGAAATGTAGTGATAAGACAAGCGATGGGAATCGACCTTGACATTATAGAAACAATAGAAGCAAGAAGACTGAATTGGTTTGGACACCTAAAAAGAATGTCGGATGAGAGGTGGCCAAGGAAGGTATGGGAATGGACTCCACCCTCTAGAAGAAAAAAAGGAAGACCTAAACATTCATGGAAAATGGACGTCGAAGATGCAATGAATGCAAGAGGACTTACAGAACAGGACTGTTTAGACCGGCTTCAGTGGAAGCTAGGATGCGAGAGGCGGCGCCAGCCGTAATTAAATCGCCTAAAAAAATGTATATACAGCGTCTAATAAATTTTCAAAGAAACATACAAAGTAATTAATTACCAGTTAAAACGTTTTGTCGGATAGGAACAGACGTAGGAGGAGTACGGTTATATAAAGTCTTCGACAATGGGACGACAATTCGTAGAGTTAAACAAATACGGAAAATACGAAGGAGAAGAAATCAGTTGTAAACAGCCAATAAGTGAGATATCCGTATTTGCCAAAATGAAGAGTGTGTAACCAATATGACGATGATAATGATGATGCTGATGATGATGGGGCGAAATCAAGAGACCTTAGGAACGCAATGCAGGAACCCCAGAGTACGAGGAGAACCGTTCCCTTTCTTCGCAGAGAATCGCCGCCATTGATAACGATGGTGATTGATAATTATTTACTAAAGGTAATGCGTAAAGGAATACAGTATTCCTGTTGAACGATTGTTGAATTAAATGTGATTTGGATAAAAGTGTTTAACAAATGTTTAACAACTGATTAACTGTCTATGGTGACTGCCTTGTGGTACTGTAAAGATAAAAAGTACCCTTATAACATTATGTTTAAATTAGCCTTTCACTCACGGTTTTTGTATTTTGTGAACAGTTAAAAACATAGTAAACGCATGGTTTCTAGTTTAGATTTATAGTTTTTGCGTATTACAAAATATAGTTTCACATTACATCGTCCGTACGGTTTATTCCTACTCCAATGGAGCATCGTCAGCGACATTAATAATCCGAAACATAATTTAATATGATATATTCACATCAGGTTAATTTATTAAACTGAGGATGTCCAATACGTTTGCGGCCAAGTACTTAGCAGGTGTAGTCTGAATAGGATTAAACAGCACCGGTGGAAAAATTCTGTCTTCCTAAAAACTGTGTAAAAATTTTTTTATATATATGTTGACGCATTTAAAATAAATGTAGGTTGCACTTTAAATTTTTGGAGAAGACATATTTTATAAGCGCGCGCGTGTTGTATGAGAGGAAGAGGCTATACTTTTAACCATTATCCACATTATCCACTAGTAGGCATATGCTACATGGAAGAATTCCAACTGCTGTCCATTGACTTACAACTAAAAATGAAAACACAGATCTGTTGTTGAGTGTGCATATGCTCGTAAGACACATACATTGTCTCCTTTAAACTACTACTTTGGTGTGCATTACTGCCCATCCTCAGCGGCCTCTTTTCTCTCTCTGTCAGCTTATCATCTAAATTGTATGACGACATCCTTATCATGACCACGTTAATCCTCAGTTACTTTGGAATCGGCGAACGTCCTTCACGAACCTACAAGCTGCTGTTGAAAACGTAGAAACATGAAGATATCTTCCACGGTCCCTGAGGAAAGCCTTCCTTTATCTTATAAAAAAGTTTATAAGAAATGTAATTTAACTTAGTCCCATTATGTAAATACAACTATTCTATACCTTAGTACATCCCAACTATATACGCATAATTATCTGTGTTCTTCTCCTTTCATATATGTCTTTTAGTCTCCTTTTGGCGAAGCTGCTCTTGTGACATAACTTTTTTTTTCTTAGAATAAAATTAGCTTTCTTGATTATAATTTCACGTTGATCGTTTTTGTGCAGATTCAGCAGGAATAAATGCCTATAATTCTAAGACTTAACAAATCATGTTCCTTTTATTTGGACTTTAAATAGCCTGATATTCTACTGACTCAAGAGTAGTCACAATCGTTAATGTTTTTTTTTAGAACACATGACAACATCATATTATTCAAAGTGTTGGTTTGGTTTTTTATGACCATTAATGTAAACATTTTCCCAAATTTTGAGAAAACATCAAAAAATAAACTTAAAATATATATCTTAAAAAATAGACTAAATTTCCTACATAGCAATGCTTAAAATGTTGGTGTCCTGGTTAAGATAATAAATTTCTGTGTTAAGCAATGATTCTTGGAACACAGTTTCCGCGCCTTTTAATAACCCGTATAGCATTAACGCACAGAAGCATAAAAGTGCCGGTAGAGTATTTTATGCTCAACAGGAATGTATGAAACTAATCTGAAATGAAACCTTAAACTGTAAAAAACTACACGAGCAAAAGTAATAAAATTGAATTTTTTTATTCCAAGTGTCATCCGACTCACATTGACAATTAAAACTGAAAAAATTACTTCAAGTCAGTTAATTGTGGGCTACAGATAATATCTATATAGCTCTTAAATATTGAAATTTAACATGACTTCGAATTGTCTATTTCTTTTTATTAAAAACCGTGAAGCATACAGATTTAAAAAAAAAAAAAATCTTTTAAAAATCTCCTTGTAAATAACGCACATAATTTTATACTAGGCCTACAATTTAAATTATATTTTAACTCGTCATGATCAGATTTTTGTTGTGTAAAATTATTCATTATATTTGCAGTGATACACGTACCGAGATAGAAATAAAGACGCATAAGTGCAAAATTAATTGGCCTGCCTGTTTTTACTTCCATGTTGAAAAAACATGTCACATGGTGATGGGGAAAAAAATTGTGTTCGAGATAAGGGCTGATTCTGATTGTACTACCCTCAAAACATGAAGAAAAGTCATTTTCCGAAAATTGTCTGTGTGTGTGTCTGTTTGTAGAACTTTTTCTATGGCGAACGATAACTGCCGCAAAATCAAACAGAATCAAATAATGTTTTGCATGTATGCCCGAGTTGTAGATGACTCAAGGCCTATTAATTTGGTGAAGATCGGTTAAGGGAAAGGGGTAGTTTACCTGCAACGTATTATGTTTTACCAAGAGTAATGTACTTAAGTTTGATAAATAAAGTATCCTGAAAAGAAGGTCATAATAATCCACTGTAGTAAGTAGATGAAATATCTATAAATGAAAAGGGTAGTTGAACGGGAGGGGATAATTTTTTATATGTCTACAACGTTATCGGCAACAAAGAAGTAGTTTGCTGTTAAAATTCCTTCCCGAGCTGTTTGGGCGTGGTCCAATGTTTTCTACAAAACCTGGCGTTTCGGCAGTGCCATCAACTGCCATCGTCAGTGAAAATCGAGTGCGTTAACGTGATGTGGTATACGTTAGTGACCACAGTACTGTGGTTAAGGCTGAAGAAAGACGTAGTTTCTATGGAAATATTTCATTTCAAAAATGATTTTAAATATAAATCTTAGAACATGTATGGTTCTGCATACTGATATTTAATATTATTAACAGATGAAATTAGGTTTAGAATAGAACTCAAATGTGACACGAACATTGAGTGAAGGCGAATAGACGTTAACTGTAGTCTGTTGTTAGGTTTAGGGATGCTCAAAGAACTCTGTTCTCTGGAAACAAGCCACGTAACAACGATAAGTTACGCGAGTTACTGTGTATAACTTCCATTCATACATTATTGATCAAGCAGAAGCGGACCACTGCATTAGTCTATAACGCTTTTGCACAGATATGGCAGGTTATATAACTGTATACATTTACGTATGCGATTCTGATATTGCATTATACAACTGACCTGCAGCAGTCTCACTCGTAAACCTTTGCGGTTTCCATTATTGGGTACAATACGGGTTTTACGTAAATACGTTTTACTGACTTTAATCACAAAATGTGTTTCCAAGCTATGGTGATGTAGGGACTTGGGTATTGTAAATTCATGGTCTCGACAGTAATAACTGTGGGCGGTAACTAGTATATCAATAGGGGTGGAGTCAGATATAGTCCGAGTCGAGCAACTGACTATGTCTCTCTGTTTATGAAATGGGCAAAATGTTTCGTGTTGAGAAAAATACATTTCTTCTAATAGCCATAAGCAGCATTGCTCTTACCAAGTACATCAGGCTTACACTGTAATTATTATGTGAATAGGTCTTGTGTTTCCACTCTATTATGCACTGTGTAAGCTGGGCGATTTGTCGTTTGTGATCAGTTAGGGGTTAGTCGGACGCTCCTGTAACTAAACACACTAAGCGCTATCGTTTTCAACATTCTAATCCGAATTTAATCGAATTCAAAGTGTCGATTTGGTTAGAAATAAGTGAAATGGTGGTGTTGAAACTTACACTGTGTCACCGATATTATTAAAGTATACTAAAGTATGAGTGTGTGACGATCAATGATAAGGATGACTTGACTTGACTTAAGTCCTTAAATTCCTAGGTGGAACATAGGGCCTCGACGAAATTTTTCCAGCGTGTTCTGTCCATTGCCAGGGCCTTCACCTCCCTCCATGTCTTGTTGACACCAGCCAGCTCTCTTTCCGTAGTCCTCTTCTAGGTGTTCATCGGTCTTTCACGCCTGCGGCTACTATGCGGATTCCAATTCAGTGCCTGTCTAGCGATATTTTCTGGTGATCTTCTCAGGGTGTGACCAATCCATCTCCATTTTCTTTTCTTTATCTGTAGTTAAATGGGACTCTGACTTGTGGCCTCCCATAGATAATGATGAGGATACATGAAGGATATCTGAGTAAAACCCAATAAGAAAAAGTTACAGACTCAAAGGAAATGGCCAATGGGAAGAACAGATGGCTAAAAATCAAGAACTAGAAGAGCTACTGAAGCGGAATAGAACAAATCATATAAGCACAAAAGTTAAAGTAGTTTGAAATGATAATATGGGAAAGGCTAGGATACGAACAGTAAGAGGGAACAGATTAGGAAGGAGAATGAAATCCATATGGGGTGATCATGTGGAGCATATGGCGGAAAACTGGAGATGCGAAAATGGAGAATGCCGACGAAACATAGAGAAGAATTAAAACAGAGAAGTCACAAAAGATTGTAATTAAGAAAGAGATGCACGGGCTTCTGCGAATTGATTTAACGCGAAGTATTCCTCCGGGAAAAATGCAGCGGTCAGTATTCGGTAAATGTACGGCCTTATAATTAAAGTGTAAGAAACTGTAATAATTGAGTGTTTAACTGTACAAATAAAAGAGACTCATCTTCTAACTAAGTAACAAGCACATTACAACAATTTACTACACAGCACTGTAAGGCATGAAAACAGTTTGAAAAAAGACACTGCTAAGCGCCTGATTTTCAAGGCCTGCTGCATAATCCAGCACACTTGATCTATAAACACTAGAAACATAGCTTCAGTAGGATAAATAACATGAAGGAAAAATAACGTCAGCGAGAACAGTCAGAGTACATCTCGTGGAAGCCTTCATGTCAGCAACTTTAGTTTTACACGTGTGTAAATCTCAGAATCAAACCAATTACCCATTCTTACTTTCCTTTTCAGTCAGCGACTAATAAAAATATAAAAGGAATGCGGAAAGATGAGGAAATGGAATTAAAAAATACGAGTAAAAAGAAGAGCGGGAAGAGAGTGAAAGGATTAAAGAAGGACGTGTGTGAGACTTAGGTTCGCAACAAGAACAACGACAAAATGTGAAAGAAAAAATACTGTTATAAACTGTTACAGTTAATTATAAGAAAGGATAGGTCTCCTGTACAGTAAATAAGTATAAAATAATAAGGTGTAACAGATAAGGCCATTTTACTGGTCCGTTTCGACCAATCCATCGCTTACCGAATGTATTATTTAAATGGTTCATAAAATCCGACAGTAACGAGCAGATGCACCGTCATTCAAAAACGACATCTGCACTTTATTTGCAAGTGAAATATCTTTCAAGAGTTCCATCAGATACGTTTGCAAAAAATGTAAGTATTGCCTAACCATTAAGCCTTGGTGGTAAGAAAGAAGTAAAAATGCCCTAAGAGATTATCACCAAGAAGAGCGAACCACATATTAAATAAAAAATTATGTTGGTCATGTCTTGGGGGCAGTCTCCTGGGTTTTCGTCTGCACAAGTGTAGGTGTTTCGAAAGTTTACAATGCCATTTCTTGTGAATTGTAACACTTTTCTGGCGCATTTTGGTCTGTTTTGTTTTTAATTAAAGTCACATTTCTCAAATTTGTACTTAATTTTAATAGCATTTATACACATCAGTTTTCTCATAATTAAATTCTCTACAAAGTTCGTTAGAAATTTTTATTTGTTTATTAGCAAATTAACGAAGTTATTTTATCCCAAATCTAAAAATGTGTGTTTTTCGATTCCAATGTTTTGTGTTTTACCCAGTTTTTCTTAAAAACTAATTAAGATAGAGGTCTGGGACCTCTTTTATTCAAATTTTCAGATCAAAATCTATAAGAAACCACCAAAACCCTGCACTTTATGCCCCACAAATTTCAGTATGGCGTCATTTTACCGTGGGAGCAAAAATCAGGGCGAACTGGTTGGCGAGCCGTATCTCGCTAACGAACCGTTT
This sequence comes from Magicicada septendecula, assembly GCA_034769895.1. NCBI lineage: Eukaryota > Metazoa > Arthropoda > Insecta > Hemiptera > Cicadidae > Magicicada > Magicicada septendecula. The sequence continues at coordinate 119,759,797 of CM068372.1, forward strand.
CCGGACATATGTTTATATGCAATTTTTTTCTTATTTTTAGCTATAGAATCAGGTCCCGAGAGATAGCCGTGCAATTTTGAATCACCCTATATACTATATTCACTTATTCATTGATAGTATTTATAAAAGCTATCTGTTCAGGTAGTGTCAGTATGTGTTTAAAGGTTTTAATTTAATGAAGAAAGTTGTGTTAGTGGTTGAAATCACAATCAGAATGATCACTGTTGCACACCACTATATAAAAATTATCCCGATTAGCGCTTTCAAGTTTCACAGTTCATCGTCAGATCGGAATTGAAAGATACAATGTGAAAAGAAACCCTTCACCCCATCTCACCCCACCCAGCTCACACACAACAAGCTATAATCCAGATGTCCCTTCCCCCCTGAGCCCTGTCCCTCCATCTAGACAGTTACATATTTTTCTAGCAAATTCCTTGTGTTTCAGTGTTGTGTGTGTGTGTGTGTGTGTGTGTGTGTGTGTGTGTGTGTGTGTGTGTGTGTGTGTGTGTGTGTGTGTGTGTGTGTGTGTGTGTGTGTGTGTTTAAAGAAGAGATAGGAGGTAAGAAAATAAATTACTTAGATTTAAACATAGATATTAAATATAATAAGAAACTACAGTTTGGGATACTTAGGAAAGAGTCGTATTCTGATATAATTATACCAAGAGAGTCTTACCACCCTTATAGATATAAAATGGCGGCAATCAATTCATTTTGTTACAGAGCTCAGAAGTGTTTAAAAGAGACCGAATCAAAAGACAGGGAGTTAAAAACGATAAAGGGAATTGTAAGGAATAATAATTATAACACCAACATAGAGGATAAAGTTATGAAAAGGTTAATTACTTATTTTTTGCGTACCGTATCACTTATTATATGATATATAATTACCTTAATATCCACTTTAGTGATACACAGTTTCGTCACTGATGACGCGTTTCGGGACTAAGTCCCATCCTCAGATACATAATTAATAAACTAAAATATTAAAATCACGACCATGATACTGGTCAAGTCAAAAATAAATAAAATAAATTATAAATCGCATGTAATAAGTTTTGCTAACCACGGCTGGAGCTCCCGCATGCGTTCACCCGCAACCGCGTGACAATCGCGGTTGCGGGTGAACGCATGCGGGAGCTCCAGCCGTGGTTAGCAAAACTTATTACATGCGATTTATAATTTATTTTATTTATTTTTGACTTGACCAGTATCATGGTCGTGATTTTAATATTTTAGTTTATTAATTATGTATCTGAGGATGGGACTTAGTCCCGAAACGCGTCATCAGTGACGAAACTGTGTATCACTAAAGTGGATATTAAGGTAATTATATATTATGAAAAGGGTTAACATACACAAAGCTAAAATAGAACCAGAACAAAAGAATTATGCAGGGTCATTGACATACATAGGTTCACATACTAAAAAAATTATAAAATGTTTTAATAAATACGGAGTAGATATAGCTATTAAAAAATGTGAAACGGTATTTGATAAGATAAGGAATAAAAATATAGAAAAAATTCCTGTATTACAGAAAAGCGGAATTTATAAATTAAAATGTAAAGACTGCAACAAAGTGTACCTAGGTGAGACAGGACGAAAATTCGTATGCAGGTTGTCTGACCACTAACGCGGAAAAGGTAATAGAACAACCAATTCGTTATATGCAAGACATTTCATAGAAGACAACCATAAGTTTGTTAATCCTTTGGAAGACTATGAAATTGTAAAAGTAGTAAATAACACAGTTGAAAGGAAGCTTAGGGAGGAGTTAGAAATATTGAAAGAAAGAGAAAAATGGTTAGACAATTTAATTAATACTAAAATTAAATTTGATAATGAAGAAATATTTTATAACATAATTAAGAAGTAAATGATAGAGGACAGATAGATAAGATTAAGAATTAAATTGCATAGTACTAATTGGATGGTTTAAAATAAGGGTGTGTGACTGACCCACGTGTGTGGAGAGGAAGGCGGTAGGTTTAAAAGGAATGCACACACACACACACACACACACACACACACACACACACACACACACACACACACACACACACACACACACACACACACAACACTGAAACACAAGGAATTTGCTAGAAAATATGTAACTGTCCGGATGGAGGGACAGGGCTCAGAGGGGGGAAAGGGACATCTGGATTATAGCTTGTTGTGTGTGAGCAGGGTGGGGTGAGATGGGGTGAAGGGTTTGTTTTCACATTATATCTTTCAATTCCGATCTGACGATGAGCTATGAAGCTTGAAAGCGCTAATCGGGATAATTTTTATATAGTGGTGTGCAACAGTGATCATTCTGCTTGGGTTTAAATTTAATTATGTACATTCCCGGAGGTCCAACATTTTCTATCGTATCCCGTATTCCTGACTCCACCTCTTATTCGCAGTATCATAAGTCCATTTTAATTGCGTCTGCACAAAGGTGACAGCCACCTTTCGTATCACGCCTTCTGTCAGGCCTCTTGTTCCGATCTCAGTAAATATCCGTAACATAACGATTTCAAGATTTCAGTAGCTCAAAACGTATTTACTACATATTTAATTTTAATTGTAATGCAAGTAATCTTAGTTCATAAAAGTGCTCCGGAAATGTTTATGAGACTGTTAAAAAGCAAGTTGGCTACCACCTTTGCTTCTTCAAACAAAACATTAAAAATACATTGGAGATTCATGGCAATAAGTAAAGAGACTGTATTACTGAAGATTATTTGCCAAAACAGTTTCTCTGTAAATTGCCAAACTTATGTTGTGTTTAAACGACCCTGTCTCTATTCGTGTTTGCTCTAACACGCTATTTCTGAGCTTCGTCAGCAACTCCGGAATGCATGAAGCTGCTTGAATTACCTTCTGACATATCCCTAACCGGACCTCTAGTGTGGAAATTTAGTATGTAGTATCCCTGGTCTATTTAGTATGGATCATAATAAATATCATTAGTAACAGGAGCCGGCTGTGTATTAAATACTGAAATCAGTATTCCAACGTCCACAACATGCTTACCAAGGCACACATGGTAAGAGACAGTCGTCATTTTATTCTGTACAGAGCATATGTCAGCTGATATTTACATACCAAACTAATATCTCCGACAATGTTCTTTAGTAGGAGAGCAATACTGTGACTCATTCTAACACAACGTAATGCGAGTAGTTCTACCTCCATGTGTTCGGCCATACGTCTACAAAAAACTGTTAACTGACAATAAAACTTTTAAATAATTTTAAATTTCTTCTTCTACATAGATTAAACCAAAATCCCAAGCACATATCCCAACATCTCAGTTTAATTCCGGTCCCAAGCAGATAGACTAGAGCTGGTCACTTCAGCGCTTCTTTGGACATCCCACACCTCTCTGTCCCTTCGACTTATATTTCAATATTTTCAGTTTTGTTAGTTTTATTAGCAACCACCTTAACACCAAGATTGTCATACTTATTGCCACACTGCTAAATACTTCGTTCTTGACGAGGTATTTCTGTGTCTCCACCATCTTCAGGTTTAAACGACCCTCAGGTCACAGAAATGCCTTATGAAGAACTAAGTATTTAGCAGTGTGGCAATAAGTAGTGACAAAGTTGGGGAATTCAATAACTGTCTGGGGAAGCGGCAGTAACCCATTCTGTTAAGATATTCCAACTATTCTAGCCGATACAGGCGATCCTATTCAATATACTCATAATACTCGGGTATACCGTATATCTGCATTTTTTCTACTATCTTGGAGAAATCTCATTTCGGCTGCTTGAATAGGACTGGGCTGGCATTTCATTAAAGCCCAATTAACATTCCCATAGAAAAGTGTGGTGAGGGTACTTCAGAACTTCAGAGTATTTCTTTACTCATTCATTCTTTTTAAAGTTCTCATCAGTTCTATAAAAATGTGACCCATCACCAAAATCTTTGCGCATTCGACCCAACGAGTTCACAGCCATCTGCAAGCTGCTTTCCAAGTTCATGAAGATCATCAAGGTCATCAGCAAACTACGTATAACGTGTCAACTCTACAGGTACTCAGCGTACTCAGTACAGGTGTTAAAGCATTTACGGAAGGTACAGTGCTATAATATTTATCTTATTATAAATAATCACCTGGACATAAATAAATATTATTATGCAATTATGTTGTAATTGTTATCTAACGTATTTTGTTAGTTATGTAATTATATTCTAACAACAAGGGGGCACTCCGGAAGTTTCATCTGCCAACTGAGTATGACAAACAAAGCGATAAATTGTCCTACGCTACAGTTAATCAGGCCTACACTAAGAGTTGTGCTCAGTCATGCTCTCTCTATTATGATTCTGTTTTCTACATAAAGGCTTTTCTTATAAGGTGATGTGGGATCCCTTTCTATGTCATTATCGCCTACAGCCTGCCCCTATTCACTCTATCAAATGCCTTTTCAAAGTTGATGGATGCAAGTGATATTTTATGACCTTCTCAGTGACCTGGGCTACTGTGAAGATACAATCTAAACATCATCTGCCCTTCGTGAAGCCATGTTAGACCTTCGAGAGAATGCTCTCTATTATTGCAGTCAGTCGTTTGAGTACAATTTGTAAGACGTGTTACGCAGGCTGACACCTCTATAGTTACCTCAGTCATTACCATCTCAGTTCCTGAATATGGAGACTACCTTTGCCATCCGCCAGTCTTCGAGAATTTGACCATAATCCAGCACACATTGATAAAGTTCAATGAACGGTAATGAAATAAGTCTGGCACACATTTTATAAGCTAGAAATTCAGCCTAGTGGTGCCCGTTGATTTTATGTTTTTACGGTATTGTAGAACAACTGAAAATTCGTCAATTATTATGGGATCCACACAGTCATTAATGTCTAAAAACTTCTGTTTTTATAGTTTCTCCTGGGTCCACAGCCGCTCATAATACCGAAGTCATTCGATAAAGATTAAAGTAAATTGTAAAATAAGATTTATAATTTTAACTTAAACTATAGCTTGGTTTAATGTAATGTAAATAGTAATTAGTTGATCTAAATAATTCTACCCTATCAAAAAATCCTTTAAAAATTAGTTTTCCAAAATTTATGTAGCCTTTAAGAAACCATCTACTTTTTCAAAATCTATTTCTTTATGAGTGTAGAAATCTTTACACAAAACGTTTACACATTAAACTGGGTTTTTATTTTTTTGTTTCCTGTAAATTTCTCCTGAAATTTGCGATTTAATGGTTTTATTTTTTTATACTCCTTAGTCCAAGAGAAGTGTCCACGAAGTTCTCCAAGTAACGGCAGCGTTGACAAATAAATCAGATTGAGATTAATTATAGATAAGCTCGCAACTAACAGTTGAAAACAAACTGATGTTGTACAAACAAGTTTTGAAGCCTGTGTGGAGGCGGCTCAAAAGACAGAAGCCACATAATCTGGTACCTCAATAGAAAGCAATTAATATGTACAGATAAAACTCTACGTAAGAGAAAGACAGAATAGTCTTGGGATTAGCCACTGGGGTTCACCCCATCATCCGTGAAGGAAACATGAAGGAGAAGCTGCTGGATAAGCTTGCACAGTTGTAGCATTAAGGGAGGTGTTTTTAGTGGGTTAGAGTCCCACATTACTAGGGACTACGGGGTTACTAGTGTCTATAGAGATTTTCACCTACTCTCGAAAAAAATGCGTCATAGATAGTAGACAATGTTTACTAGAAACCAACATTATAATAAAAGGTGTTCTCAATATAATACAGAACACTATAATATTTATAATTTATCAGAATTACAGCGTCTTATTTGATTTAAAAAGCCAGATACCTGTTTGTAGTCTTAAACTGGTTGGCATCAAAACGTTTAGTATCGGCTGATTTTTTAACTATAAACTGTATTCAAAAAGTGCTCAACTCTATGAATGTCAATTAGTTTAGCGTGGCCACGATCAGGAATCGTGAATGCAGATTTTTAGAAACAACGAATTTGAGACGGCCGTCTTACTGCGTGCGTTGTCATTCACTGGGGGTTAAACCACTGCTTACCACGATTAATTCCGCTCCATCTGGAGTTACTGATCCGAAACATTAGTTGCCAGCTGACTGACATACGACTCCTTATCACCGCAGCACGAGCAACAGTTTAATATTAACTTCAGTCAGCTGTTTACGCGTCAGCTGAGTAACAGCACTTTTCAGTGAGACGTATACCATTCACTGCCAGGTAATGGTCAGCCCTCATTAACCAACAAATCTGCAATATTGTTTATTCTACTAATTGTGACAAAATACTAGATTGTTCAACCGCGCCAATATATTGAAATTCCTGGTATTATTTTATGTTATTACTTCCATGTTCCATAAGGAAATAGAAGTATGGTGATGGCGAAAAAAATCGTGTTCGAGATAAGGGCTGATTCTGATTGTACTACCCTCAAAACATGAAGAAAAGTCATTTTTCGAAAAGTGTCTGTGTGTAGAATTTTTTCTATGGCAAACGATAACTGCCGCAAATTCAAACAGAATCAAATAATTTTCTGCACACCTCCCTGAGCTGTAAAGAAGCCAAGCCTTATTGATTTTGGTGAAGATCAGTTAAGGGTAAGGGGTAGTTTACCTGCAACGTTTTACGTTTTTATTTTACAAGAGTAAAGTACTTGAAAATTCATTTAAACTTTTTCAAACAATGGTAATTGTTAAAAATAAAATAATTTTGTTGCCAGGCAATAAAGTTATAATTTTTTCATTTTAATCTAAATCATGTATGAGTGAAAATATTTCGTTCCTGGCAGGCAAGCATATCTCAGTTATGTAATGTTTACGTTTTCAAAGTTTTATTATTGTGATTACCGCAAAAAAAAGGCAAGCTGGAGACACACACACACACACACACACACACACACACACACACACACACAATTCGCGTTATTTCTGGCCTCACTCATGTTTATTTTCTTACGTTTGCACGCTTTTTAAATGGAAAGTGTCGAAACCCACACCAACACAACGCGTGCAAGCCGAAAAGTTGTCCAGCTTGGACAGCGATTTACTTCCTGTGGATCGCTGGCCAGTGTAACTGCACGTGTTTACAGAGGAACAGACTTTTCGTATTTAGGGAATGGACCCTCTGCAACATGCTCAGGGTCCGTGAGAGACTTCGGAGCGCTCCTTCTTTTCCGCGTGTTTGTTCTGTGAAACGTACACTGTAGATTCGCAGCTATACTCTGAGCAACGCTCCATAGGGAATGTTAAAAATTTTTGTCCACGGTGTACGATACACACTAAAAACTGCTCTAATGTTTTGATTACGGTCATCATAATATTAAAACTTTGGAAACTTGAACATACTTAATGGAGATCAAACATTAACTTTTACAAGCCATTAATTTTTCAAAAATATGTTAGTTTTGTTCATCAATACGTATAAACTAATAAAATACTAGATCCCAGTTGTAATTAAAACTATTGTTTCGAATTGAAACCCAGTTGCAATTTTTTATGACAAAGCAAATAGGAGCTAAGTAATTATTAAAAATATAAGGGAATATGTTCTCTCGTTACTCGATCAGATAAACATATAGATTAGATGTAGAAGTTTCAATGTTAATTCAAAGATATTAAAAGATAGGTCAGATTGAATGAAAGGAGTGTTTGATATATTTTCGGCTTACAGACAATACATTCAAACAAATCATAGATAGTTTAACGTTTTTCGGGGAAGATCCAGACAAAAACAAGCGAGGTATATTTTCGGGCGAGAGACAATATTTCGGTTAGAGGTACATCCTCCGGAATTTTTTTTGTCAAACGCACTCAAAAGAATCATGGATAGCTTAATGTTCTCAGGAAAAAGCGCCAGAGCAAAATAAGTGTAACAAGATAAATCTCGAAATCATCAGCAATTGTTTCTCATCTACCATATTAAACGAGCTGGTGTCTCCCATTTAATGTCTCTAGACGACAAGATGTGAGTGCAGAATCAGAATCACGGCGCAGCCTGTAGGGCGAAGATGTGTTGGGAGACCTCGGAGGACATGAAAAGATGACGTTTGAAGTCGGAACAGGTAAAGTGCCTAATGCTTGGTGGTGTAGAAGAAGAGATATAATAGAATGTACAGTGATCTACAAATAAAGCCGGCATTAAATAAGAGATTAAAGTCACAAATTCTGTCCATGTTTTTCTGGTTCATGTATTTTATTTTGATTAAATTGCTGGAAATGTTAAAACATAAAATATGCGTTAATTTAATATTGGAGAATATAAAATATTTTAAGTAGTGAAATAAAATAATGAAGATGAAATTCTGAAGTTAAAAGTTTAACACGAAATATTTGAAGCACGAAAACTGGAAATTTGTTTTTAGAATATCCAATTTATATGTTAATAAACTGCGTAGAGACAAGTTTCTTCTTTCCAGAATATAACTAAAACTCTCTGTGCTCACTTTATACTTGTATAAAGACAAGACACATTATACTTGTATTAACATATCTTAAGTCTTATCTGGAAGCTCTTTTCTCCGTATTGTTTTTGGCCTGTATTTTTAATTCTTTAATTTCTTCCCATCGTTTTCCGTATACACTTCCAAAACACTTCAGCCTTTCTGCGTTGGTGAACCTTTCTATGTGTGCAATCTTTAATATTCGGTCTACTCCTGCACTTACTAAACTTCTGATTTCTTTGTCGACTTTCCTGTGACCACAAGTTTTTTGTTATTTTCTATCCGAACATTTTAAATTCTGTGTCTACGTTGTTCGTGCAACTTGATCAATGGTTTTGTACCTCCCATTCTCCCCGTTCTCTAATAAGCTTAGCTATCTCAAGCTATCCACCTCATTAAACTCGCAGGTTCCAGCAATTTCCTGCTCCAGTGGCATGGGTACATAACACCTGTTACCGATTGTGATAGACCTAAAACTTAATCTAAAAATTAATTAGAATTTTTTCTAGTAACAAGTATTCATTTTAGAGCATTTTATATCATTCGCTGGCAGAAGAAGAGGTCCCCGGTTCAACGGGATCTGACTCCCATTATACTTACACAGAATAAATCAGAACACAAATAGTCGAATTAAAAATAATAAAAACAAACAGAGAAACATATGACTAAACGAACAAAACACAAATAGGTACGTACTAGTAGTAACTGCTGCACGTAAATTCTGTAAACGAAAATAGCTGCTAACTGAGCATTTCGCCGGTTTATACAGCGGCAACTCATTGGGTGGACTAATGTGTCCTCCTCTCCTTTAGTCTGTACAGTGAAAACTACTACGACGTCAATGACCGTACGCAGTAAAACATTGCCGATGTCTGACCCGGCAACACAGGACGGTGCAAGTGCCCAGCAGTTCGAAAGCAATGCTACGCTTTTCTTCAAGTTTCCCTACTAATATTGTTCGGATTTAAAATTATTCAATAACTAAAGTATTTATTCTGTGATATAATCAATATTATTTTCTCTTATTTCCAGTACTGGTGCAGCCGGCAACAGCGGTTACATGGACACCACGCTACTGGTCCTGACGTTGTCTTTCTCTGTCTGATGTTTCTTATTACCATTTTCTTGGCTTTCAGACTTTCTTCCAGCCTTTCTGTGCGATTTTGATTAATACTATGTTTGTTTGCGTTTTGCCATACACGAGTGGTTACGTTCTCACTGGAAGCCGATATCTGCAGAATTTCGTTAATTATTGTTTCTTCAGTGTTAGGTCTTTTTCTCCAAGACCACATTGAATAAAGATGCAGGTATTTAAAGTTTTCGTCTTATAACGTGTAAACGGTTGTTTAAAAATATTCAAGTACACTTGTGCTAGTGCTGTTGTCTGATATATAAGCAACTCGTATCATCAACTCATATTCATAGCACGTGTATTGCACTCATAACACATTCATAAATATTACGCAGTGGACCATAAGTCGCTCGAGAATGGATAAACAGTTACCAAGAGTTAATAACAAATGATGGAACTTTTATGAGGTTCGGGCATTAACTATATAGTGGGGTTTTAAAATATTTAATTTGTTTCAGCGTTTTGACAGAGTTTATTATGACAGCGTTTGACAGAGTCGGGTCCCGTAATCATTATTAATAATTAAGAAATAATTATTAATAATTGTTAATAATTATGGAACATTATATCTTTTTCATATGAAAACAAGAATGTATGTCTAATAGTTATTATTATTGTTTGTGTAGCACATACAACATGTTCACAAAAAACACAATCATTATATATACATCAATTATTTCTCTGTTGTTCATATATACAGGTCCTGATGTCGATATTAAATTTTGGTGAAATATCGACACCAATGTTTGACAGTTGTTTCTGGTTAATGGTAAAATGTCATAAAACCTTTCAGTACTAGAAGATATTAAAAAACTATTTTTTGCTAACCAACATGTGGCCAATCCAACACAAAATACTGTTCTAGTTATTTATCATAAAGGGCACTACTGGTAATTTGGAAACTGCATTTATAATCTCGTACGACAAAGCAGATAATAGCTTTACGTAGTGTAAACACAAGAAACTATATTTCTCATATAAATTTTAAATATCTCTACCTTTTTGTTGATGTCTAAACAATTGCATAGGCCTACTAGGATTCGTGTATAATCTACGCTTTAAATATTGCTACTGAGTGTCGATAGATAACGTGTTTGGCTACACGACGTTTTGCACGAGCTCTGTAAGGAGTAGGAATAAGCAATGCTCTCCATTTATCCAGACACGCCTTCCATACGTTTACCAGTTATTTTACCGGCATCTAGGACAACTTTGTCACGTACTACACCGCCACACAAGCGACGTATAAAACCGCCGCCTCCGAAGCAGCGAGTTTAGTTTTTATAAGGCGATTGTGCGTTCAATGTAAAGTGATTGTGACTTATTGTGTGCGAGTGTCTGTAATTGGTGATTTGTAATATTTAGTACGACACTGTTAACTATAACAAACATCTATTTTTTTGTTACGTTAGAGTCTGTTGGACAATCGTTAACTTGAACAGTTGTTGTGCACGGATTGTTTATTGTTGTCTTTGTTCGTTTAAAGTTCTAAACAGTGATTTCATCCGATGACAATTATTCTGTTTTGTCAGTTCAAAAATTTATACACAATTTTAAGTACATTTCAAACAATAAAGGCTTATTACAGCTTCAAAAGAAATACAAAATTATTCTTGTTTAAGAACAGGTGGTCTAATAGCTTTAACAGGATACGTGCAAGCGCGCGGGAACACACACACACACACACACACACACACAATGTGAAGGATAGATAGATAGATAGATTCGGTTTGATAGATAGTTAAAGAAAACATGTTAAAATCTAACAAACCGTACAGTTACGGTATGTGGAGGTTTTTCTGTTCAGTGTCGTGTTTGTAGTACCAATTGTGTTGTTGCGTGGCTTTGTGTCGGCCGCGACTGTTGCAACTAGAATTTGCATTTAATTAGAGTCGCACACTTCGGTACTGCTGTAGTGTTGATATGTTGAACAAACAGATTACGCTTGACTGCACACACACACACACACACACACACACACACACACACACACACACACACACACACACACACACACACACACCTACAATGCCACGTGCATTCATTATTTGTTATTATTTATCAGTAACGAGGCGAAGTGTACCAGGAAACTGGAACTGAAGCGTTTACAGCGTACTAGTCGGTCTGAAAACATCGCGTTGTCTGCGGCAACTTGTTATTGTGCAACCCTTAAGAGGTTATGAGAAGAAACGTTTACTACTTCACTATAGCAACAGCTAACAGACTCTCTGTCTAGATAAGACACTGAAACACGCCAGCAGCAGATACAGTCTACGGAAAACTATGTTCTTACCAAGTACATTGTATAACGACGAATGTCAGAACATTTCCACTTCCGTGCTGTGTCAAATGTCAAACGAGATGCCAACATAACGTAAGACACACAGACGGTTTTTTCCTTTTACGTTACAAAACAGCGCTACTTCTGCTTTTAACAGAAAGACTGGCAAACTATTGCATCTTTCTTGTTAAGAGTTATCTCATTTTCACCATTACAGCAAATAAGACGTTGTACATGCACGACAGTAGCAGTAAGGGGATAAGAGGATAGTTACAATCTGTAAGAGGATGGTAATTTTTAAGATTCAGAATAATTTTCCTTAGCGTTTGTAAAAACTTATTGTTAGTCAACTGCTATAAAACATAATTATAAAATCTAATCTACCCCTTAAATTTTACACTGATAAAGAGTAGAAAATAATAATAATAATAATAATAATAATAATAATAATAATAATAATAATAATAATCATCATCATCTTCACGGATTAAACCAAATATCGGTATGGAGAACCATACATGACTTCCATATTCTAAGATTTATATTTAAAATCATTTTCAGCCAAACAACCAGGCTGTGTCTTACCTGCCTTTTTATTGCTGTATTAAATGAAAAATATTATATTACATTAAAATGAAAAAATTATAATTTTATTGCCTGGCAACAAAATTATTTTATTTTTAACAATTACCATTGTTTCAAAAAGTTTAAATAAATTTTCAAGTACTTTACTCTTGTTAAAACGTAAAAGGTTGCAGGTAAACTACCCCTTCCCCTTAACCGATCTTCACCAAAATCGAAAGTCATTGAGACCTCTACAATTCAGGGACGTATGCAAAAAATTATTTCATTCTGTTTGAATTTGCGGCTGTTATCGTTTGCCATAGAAAATACGCTTGATAAAAAAACGTTGCAGGTAAACTACCCCTTCCCCTTAACCGATATTCACCAAAAACAATAGGTCTTGAGTACTCTACAAATCAGGGCTGTATGCAAAACATTATTTGATTCTGTTTGAATTTGCGGCTGTTATCGTTTGCCATAGAAAATACCCTTGTTAAAAAAACGTTGCAGGTAAACTACCCCTTTCCCTCAACCGATCTTCACCAAAAACAACAGGTCTTGAGAAATCTACAATTCAGGGCTGTATGCGAAACATTATTTGATTCTGTTTGAATTTGCGGCTGTTATCGTTTGCAAAAAAAAAAAAAATTTCCCTTGATAAAAAAAACCGTTGCAGGTAAACTACCCCTTCCCCTCAACCGATCTTCACCAAAAACAATAGGTCGCGAGTACTCTACAAATCAGGGCTGTATGCAAAAAATTATTTGATTCTGTTTGAATTTGCGGCAGTTGTCGTTTGCCATAGAAAATACGCATGATAAAAAACGTTGCTGGTAAACTACCCCTTCCCCTCAACCGATCTTCACCAAAAACAATAGGTCTTGAGTACTCTACAAATCAGGGCTGTATGCAGAAAATTATTTGATTCTGTTTGAATTTGCGGCTGTTATCGTTTTCCATAGAAAATACCCTTGTTAAAAAAACGTTGTAGGTAAACTACCCCTTTCCCTTAACCGATCTTCACCAAAAACAAAAGATCTTGAGAACTCTATAATTTAAGGCTGTATGCAAATAATCTTTTCATTCTGTTTGAATTTGCGGCTGTTATCGTTTGCCAAACAAACAAAATTACCCTTGCTAAAAAAAAACCGTTGCAGGTAAACTACCCCTTTCCCTCAACCGATCTTCACAAAAAACAATAGGTCGCGAGAACTCTGCAAAACCGAGCTGTATGCAAAAAATTATTTGATTCTGTTTGAATTTGCGGCAGTTATCGTTTGCCATAGAAAAAAAATCTACAGACAGATAGACACACAGACACACAGACAGACAGACAGACAGACAGACACACAGACACTTTTCGGAAAACGACTTTTTTTCATGTTTTGAGTGTAGTAGAATCAGAATCTGCAATAATCTCGAACACGATTTTTTTTGCCATCACCATACTTCCATTCCTTAAGGAATATGGAAGTAATATCGGTATGGAGAACCATACATGACTTCCATATTCTAAGATTTATATTTAAAATCATTTTCAGCCAAACAACCAGGCTGTGTCTTACCTGCCTTTTTATTGCTGTATTAAATGAAAAATATTATATTACATTAAAATGAAAAAATTATAATTTTATTGCCTGGCAACAAAATTATTTTATTTTTAACAATTACCATTGTTTCAAAAAGTTTAAATAAATTTTCAAGTACTTTACTCTTGTTAAAACGTAAAAGGTTGCAGGTAAACTACCCCTTCCCCTTAACCGATCTTCACCAAAATCGAAAGTCATTGAGACCTCTACAATTCAGGGACGTATGCAAAAAATTATTTCATTCTGTTTGAATTTGCGGCTGTTATCGTTTGCCATAGAAAATACCCTTGTTAAAAAAACGTTGCAGGTAAACTACCCCTTTCCCTCAACCGATCTTCACCAAAAACAATAGGTCTTGAGAAATCTACAATTCAGGGCTGTATGCGAAACATTATTTGATTCTGTTTGAATTTGCGGCTGTTATCGTTTGCCAAAAAAAAAAAAAATTTCCCTTGATAAAAAAAACCGTTGCAGGTAAACTACCCTTTCCCCTCAACCGATCTTCACCAAAAACAATAGATCGCGAGTACTCTACAAATCAGGGCTGTATGCAAAAAATTATTTGATTCTGTTTGAATTTGCGGCAGTTGTCGTTTGCCATAGAAAATACGCATGATAAAAAACGTTGCTGGTAAACTACCCCTTCCCCTCAACCGATCTTCACCAAAAACAATAGGTCTTGAGTACTCTACAAATCAGGGCTGTATGCAGAAAATTATTTGATTCTGTTTGAATTTGCGGCTGTTATCGTTTGCCATAGAAAATACCCTTGTTAAAAAAACGTTGTAGGTAAACTACCCCTTTCCCTTAACCGATCTTCACCAAAAACAAAAGGTCTTGAGAACTCTACAATTTAGGGCTGTATGCAAATAATCTTTTCATTCTGTTTGAATTTGCGGCTGTTATCGTTTGCCATAGAAAATACCCTTGTTAAAACATAAAACGTTACAGGTAAACTACCCCTTTCCCTTAACCGATCTTCACCAAAAACAATAGGTCTTGAGAACTCTACAATTCAGGGCTGTATGCGAAACATTATTTGATTCTGTTTGAATTTGCGGCTGTTATCGTTTGCCAAACAAACAAAATTACCCTTGCTAAAAAAAAACCGTTGCAGGTAAACTACCCCTTTCCCTCAACCGATCTTCACCAAAAACAATAGGTCGCGAGAACTCTGCAAAACCGGGCTGTATGCAAAAAATTATTTGATTCTGTTTGAATTTGCGGCAGTTATCGTTTGCCATAGAAAAAAAATCTACAGATAGACAGACAGACAGACACACAGACACACAGACAGACAGACACACAGACACTTTTCGGAAAACGACTTTTTTTCATGTTTTGAGTGTAGTAGAATCAGAATCTGCAATAATCTCGAACACGATTTTTTTTGCCATCACCATACTTCCATTCCTTAAGGAATATGGAAGTAAAAATGGTTTGATCCGGTCTCAAATAGGAAAAG
The DNA here is from genome assembly GCA_034769895.1 of Magicicada septendecula. NCBI lineage: Eukaryota > Metazoa > Arthropoda > Insecta > Hemiptera > Cicadidae > Magicicada > Magicicada septendecula. The sequence continues at coordinate 119,775,248 of CM068372.1, forward strand.
ATTAGAGCTGGTCACTCCAGCGCTTCCTCGGGCGTCCCACAACTCTCCGTCCCCTCGGTTTATAGTTACAGAGTTGTTTGGGGATGCGGCAGTCATGTTCGGCAAAGATGTTCCCACCAATTCAGCCGATACTGGGCTATCCTGTCAAGTATACTCATACTATTCAATTCCTGCCATAAGGAATTATATCTATTATAATTATATCTATCTGTGTTTCTTCTACGATCACGGAGAGTATACCTTGCCACGTGCCTGAGAAATCTCGTTTCATACGCTTGGATGCGACTGGCCTAACCTTTCGTTAAAGTCCAATTCTCAGACCCATAGCGAAGTGTGGGAAGAGCCATCACCTTGTAAAATGTTAGGCGTGTTCCCTTATTGCTATCTTAAGGGTTCGTCTAATGGTCCCACACATAAGGTTGAATTTATGCAACTTATTCAGAACGTCGTTGCATGCATTATAAGACACACTGTAGCCCAGGTATTCAAAATTGCTAACTTGTTCCAGGACAGTAGGCTACCATCTATAACAATTTTTGCTCTTACGGGATCAGTTCCACGAAAAGCCATCACCTTAGTCTTACGTGTGGATATCTGCAATCCAGAGTTTTTGCAGATTCGATTTAACGAATATATCCCCATGTGCAATCTGTTTTCCGAGATTGTGTCACTCCTACGATTGACACTTTGTTGTTTGCGAACGATCAGGCTATTCTGCTGGACTCGGAAACAGTATAAAATAATCATAAAGTAAATTCGTTTTCATCTTCTTCTTTTTTAGTACTACAGCCCAACGTGAGGCACGGCTTCCAACACCAATCTTCTCCAAAGTCTCCTATCCATTGCGATCTCAATGTAACCCCTCACATCCATTCGTCTGAGGCCTCCTGACACATCATCCAAACATCATCCTATCTTATCCAAACATCTCGGCTCCTCTTTCTGCTTTTATAGACTTGTGCCCTCAGGATTTTCTTCGGCATACGCCGATCATCCATCCGCTCTACGTGACCTAACCATTGTATTCGTTGAGCCTTTATGAATATTATAATGTCATAACGACTCAATAGCCCATCTATCTTCTGGTTATTTCTTATTCCCCATTCGTCAATTCGATTTCTGCATTATCTTCTTTCACCGGGTCATAAACAACTCTTGCGATCTTTCTTTCAAACCTCTTTAGTGTTTCTTGTTCCTTTTTTGTCAATGTTCATCTCTCGCCTCCGTAAGTAACAGTCGGTCTGATTAGTGTCTTATATATTTTTGTTGTGGTGTTACGACTAATGAGTTTGCTTCTCAATAGCCTGCTATTGGCATACCATGACCTATTTCCTATTTGCATCCTGTCATGTATTGTCGTGTTTATGTACCCTTCGATATCTACCATGTTACTTGTGTACCTGAACTTATTAACTGCATAAAATGAATTACTCTATATGCATAAATTATATAGATTTCTATTCATAAAATTAATAACATATAATGTAATTACTTCCATATTCCTTAAGGAATGGAAGTATGGTGATGGCAAAAAAAATCGTGTTCGAGATTATTGCAGATTCTGATTCTACTACACTCAAAACATGAAAAAAAGTCGTTTTCCGAAAAGTGTCTGTGTGTGTGTGTCTGTCTGTGTGTCTGTAGATTTTTTTTAGGCAAACGATAACTGCCGCAAATTCAAACAGAATCAAATAATTTTTTGCATACAGCTCTGATTTATAGAGTACTCACGACCTATTGTTTTTGGTGAAGATCGGTTGAGGGAAAGGGGTAGTTTACCTGCAACGGTTTTTTTTTTATCAAGGGAATTTTTTTTTTTGGCAAACGATAACAGCCGCAAATTCAAACAGAATCAAATAATGTTTCGCATACAGCCCTAAATTGTAGAGTTCTCAAGACCTATTGTTTTTGGTGAAGATCGGTTAAGGGAAAGGGGTAGTTTACCTGTAACATTTTATGTTTTAACAAGGGTATTTCCTATGGCAAACGATAACAGCCGCAAATTCAAACAGAATCAAAAGATTATTTGCATACAGCCCTAAATTGTAGAGTTCTCAAGACGTATTGTTTTTGGTGAAGCTCGGTTAAGGGAAAGGGGTAGTTTACCTACAACGTTTTTTTAACAAGGGTATTTTCTATGGCAAACGATAACAGCCGCAAATTCAAACAGAATCAAATAATTTTCTGCATACAGCCCTGATTTGTAGAGTACTCAAGACCTATTGTTTTTGGTGAAGATCGGTTGAGGGGAAGGGGTAGTTTACCACCAACGTTTTTTATCAAGCGTATTTTCTATGGCAAACGATAACAGCTGCAAATTCAAACAGAATCAAATAAGTTTTTGCATACGTCCCTGAATTGTAGAGGTCTCAAGGACTTCCGATTTTGGTGAAGATCGGTTAAGGGGAAGGGGTAGTTTACCTGCAACCTTTTACGTTTTAACAAGAGTAAAGTACTTGAAAATTTTATTTAAACTTTTTGAAACAATGGTAATTGTTAAAAATAAAATAATTTTGTTGCCAGGCAATAAAATTATAATTTTTTCATTTTAATGTAAATTATGTTTGAGTTAATATCTTTATATATACAGTGGAACTTGGTTATTACGGCCTCGGCTGTTACGTCAACTCGGGTGTAGCGTTATTTTGTCATAAGTCCGGTCAAACTGATATATTTAACATTATAAAAATTCCCGGTTTTAACGTCACTAAATATTGTACTACTCTGTTATAGCGTCAAATATTTCTCAGATATTTTACTCTATATTTCATATAAACGTATATATGTGCGCGCGCGCGCTAGCCCATGGCTACAGACATACATTGTATGCAAGCAATAAGCACTGTAACAGGACTGCCGGCGCCAGCCATTTTACGTGCTCCAACGGATGGCTAGATCGATTTAAGGCCCGACACTCGATTTCCTTTGCAAAAATTTGTGGTGAGGCAAAATGCGTAGATCTGAACGTTACAGGCGATTGGGTGCGTAACACTTGGCCAGAAATTAGACGATCATATAAAGATGAAGACATCTTTAATGGACATGAAGCTGGAATTTTTTATAAATTAACTCCAGATAAGACTTTCAAATTTAAAAATGAAAAGTGCGTTGGTGGGAAGCTCTCTAAACAAAGAGTTACAGTTTTTGTTTGTGCGAACATGACGGGAACCGAAAAAAGGAAACTTTTAGTTATCGGGAAAAGTTTGCATCCTAGATGTTTTAAAAACATCAAAAAACTTCCTGTAAGTTACACTGCCAACATAAAAGCGTGGACGACTTCTAGTATTTTTGAAGATGACTTCTGTACGTGTGTATGTCACTGAACTCCTCCATGTATAAAATAATATATCGTTCGTAGCAGGTAAGCATATCTCAGTTATGTAATGTTTACGTTTCCATTTTATTAGTATGCCTACAGCAATAAAAAGGCAGGTAACACACACACACACACACAATTCACGTTATTTCTGGCCTCACTCATGTTTATTTTCTTACATTTGCACGCTTTTTAAATGGAAAGTGCCGAAACCCACACCAACATAACGCGTGCAAGCCGAAAAAATGGACATCAATTTGCTTCCTGTGGATCGCTGGGCAATGTAACTGCACGTGTTTACAGAGGAACGATTCATAGACAGACTTTTCGTCTTTAGGGAATGAACCCTCTGCAAGATGCTGAGGGTCCATGAGTGACTTCGGAGCGCTCCTTCTTTTTCGCGTGTTTGTTCTGTGAAACATACACTGTAGATTCGCAGCTTTACTCTAAGCAACGCTCAATAGGAAATGTTGAAAATTTTTGTCCACAGTGTACCCTCATTCACACTAAACCTGCTCTGACGTTTTAATTACGGACATCATAATATTAAAACTTTGGAAACTTGAGCACTACTTAATGGAGATCAATCATTAACTTATACAAGCCATTAATTTTATGCATATTTTTTATATATATGTGTACAACGTTATCGGCAACAAAGAAGTACTTTTTGTTAAAATTCCTTCTCGGGATATTTGGCCGTAGTCCAATGTTTTCTACAAAACCAGACGTTTCGGCAATGCCATCGACTTCCATCATCAGTGAATATCGAGTGCGATAACGTGAGGTGGTATATGTTAGTGACCACAGTACTGTGGTTAAGGCTGAAGCAGTAAGTAGAAAGAAGTAGTTTCTATGGTAATATTTCATTTCGAAAATGATTTTAAAAATAAATCTTAGAATATGGAAGTCATGTATGGTTCTCCATACCGATATTTTTACAATTACATGACATAATTTAAAATAATAATTTATATTGTAAATTTTGTTACAATATATTTATTACATCAAATTTCTACAAGAGGGTAACTCCTTTTCTTGAGGCTTTTATATAGTTGAACTAGCATTTCTTACACTTTCTTGTGACGTTCATGGTGCTAGCGATTTAAAAACGCCATCCTCTGAAACATGCACCTCCTTCTTCCTTCATCTTTGACTTTCTTCAGGCACTCCTCTTGTAACTCATATTTACCAACTCCTTTTCCTCAATTTGTGGCTTCCCCAATAATTTCTCATTAGCCGAAGATGGGTTTGAAGGAGATAGGAAGTAAGAAGGATTTGGGTTCCAGATTATCCCACGCGCGAAGCTAAAGCTGCTGACTCGTAGGACTTAATCTGACCATTCGTGCTGATAAAAAACAAAAACCTGTTACTTTAGTTTTTATTTTTAGTTTTTTGTAATATTACATTTCTGACGTTTATCGCATTGAGTGTACTAGAGATGTCTGGCACTAAATTGTAGACGCTTGACAGTTTCTTCGTACATAAATTTGTCACTGTCTTACAAGTCAGAAACATGATACAGTATTACTGTAATTACTATTTAATTGATCAAATAGTCATCGTTTTAGACATTGAATATACTGCTGTCTGGAAGCTTCAGGAGAGAAATAGCATTAATGAAATGGCGCGCACGGTGGTTGGAGAAGACGCTGAAGAAACGTAAAACGGCACAAAAATACATGATATTTTTAATTATCAATGTGACATTCTTCAACTGTGGCATAAGTAACACTGATTTACTACAAAAATTCTGCCAGAGAAAAGAATTATTACGGCGTAGACTGCAGAGCGGTTGGAATTTCGAGAACAGAACATCGAATTCGTCTCGAAGTTTTCTTTGTGAAAAGGACGTTAGTCTCGGGTAAATAAAAAGGATTCTTCCAAGTAGTATAGTCTAAATATAGTTTGTATGGTATGATTACCAGACCAAAGGAACAAATAAATTTGGTCAAAGAGGTTTGAAAATAGACACCCGAAAATGACTACTAAATAGATCCTAGAATATTTGAGTCCAAAAGCAGCAAAAAAAAAAGAAATTACAATTAACTGATTATCATTACCGGCCACCATGGCTCAAGCAAGGAGAGAAACCATTGGTGTTGTAGGAACCTCACGAAAAATAATACGTCTTCAATCTTTTATAATTGCTGCATTAAGTCATAAAATTATAATTAGTATGGCCTAACATACGATGGTATAACACAATGGTTTAAAACGTCTGTAAATTTTTTAGCAATTGTTTCAACGTTTTTTTTACACCGACCGACTACAGCAACGGTTGGCGAACTGGTCGTTGGACCTTTTTGGGAACGTGTGAGTCTTCAGGCAGGACCAGCCGATCAGCTTTTCAATATTGACAGCCAAAAATTAGTGAAATACCTCTCTAATCACATACAAATAATCCACAGTAAACAGAACAGTAGGCGGCAAGATGTTATTTTGTTACTTTTGCCACATAAATTTGGATTACAGTCAATTATACAATAATCTGCCACAATGTTTATCAAAACATTTTTATCTTTAAAACTTCAACGCTAAGTATATATCGATATACTGCCTATACTCTTTCCTACCCATGTAGCATATAGCATTGTGGTAGCGGGGCGTCTTTACACTCGGTGCATGTGCAGCATCTGGGTCGAGCCCAATGGCTGCCTGTTGATACACGTAGTGCTGGTTCAGTAAACAGATGTCTAAAACTGGAAGGGACAACCGCCAACCAGTTAACTGAGAAGGCGGGAGAGAAAGAATTCTTTATTTATTTTTAATTTAACTGATCGTTGGGCGCTGCCGCTTGAACGGATTCAGGTGACAGATGTCACCCATCCCCAATCCAGCGTGCAGACACCATTAGGCGTCGGTCGCTCTCCGCGAGGCAGAGAGCCCCCGTGCCAGTGATAGCGCGTAGCAGCGACAAACAGCGTGGTCGGCGTACAAGGATGGGAGGAAGGACAGCTTAGCAGGGTCAGATGTTAAAATTTATTTATTTTATGTTTATGACGGGTCATCGAGAATCGCCCGATAGCGTTTGACCCGGACAGGGGGAGGCGGTTTGCGTGGTGCTGATGGTCCGTCGGTAAGGGAAGGAAGAGGTCCCAGCTGCAGCAAAGAGAGTTGCAGCTAACGACCAGACAAAGGCAGAGAGAGTAAGAACTCGAAGACCTCCTCGAATAACATCATTTCTTACAAACCAAGGAGATCCCGACAAGGAACAGAGGGTTCTGGATTGGAAAAGTTTCCAGCCTACGCCTGTTGGTGGCGGATATAAGTGACCACCAAGCAGGTCCCGCATAGGTCAATACAGACCTAAGGAACCAAAGATAGATGGTGACGTTTGTGCACAACGCCAGGGGGCTACGGCACAAGAGATTCTACTTGTTATGAATTCGCTATTAGATATCTCACATTCTTCCATAGACAGTACCATGAGAAGACTGCCGTTTTTGTTTACAGATAAAACTGTTTTTCCTTTAGGGAACATGGTGATAACGACGACCACCATTTCAGTTCTATTCGTTCAATGGTATTCCTGTCTGTAACTGATAATAGAAACAGGTATCCATCCTTTGTTTTCTGGTTTACCTGTATCTAATTCTATCTATTTAGTGTATACCTTTGAGAGAGAGGTAGATCACACTATATCCTTATTTTATAGTGATGCAGTTAATTTATTAGATTTGTTCGCTCACTCAAAGCGTTTTACAATTTATCTGTTTTTAGGCACAAAAGGAAGAATGTATAACGGCACGTGTACATTGGAACTGCGTGAGTTCGTGTTCTAGATTTATAGCACACACACGCACACACGCGACTCAACTCTAAGCATTGTTGGTGTAATGCACGTTATAAAAGTGTCTGTATCTGTGCCCTCTGACCGACCCACACATACACACACAACATAGGTTAAGAAACAACTTACAGTGTTATCGATCTTTTAGTATGGAGCGATTCGATGCAGATATATTTAAACATTTTATTTCTTTTTTCAAACCGCTCAGATTTTTGCAAAGTAATTCTCTTCTCGAAATGAGAAAGTAAAAGATAACCTCGCCTAACGTTTCGTTTGCAACCGCGTAGTCATCTTCAATGCTATATCCGATTTCGTATAGTCAGTCAGTTCAGTTTTGTGATATGGATAAGTCAATGAAAAAGATTGTCAAAGCTTAAATCGAGAAGCTAGACGGAGAAATCTTTGGACCATGGTTGTGCTTCCTCGTATAGTTTTACTCTGCCTACCATGTCACACACACACACACACACACACACACACACACACACACACACACACACACACACACAACATAACATGTAATACGCGTACAGTAAATCAGAAGCTGTTAAAAATCATTTCAAGGAAAGCTGTGGTCAGTTGATTTCAGTTATGATATGTCTCTGATAGAAATTCAAGGAAATTATCCTCTGATGATCAGTGGCGAAACGTGACAAAATAATTTGGGTAGACATAAAAATACCAGCCAAAACCAACCTCTTACTAAGATTGTTGACTTTCTTAGTAAACCAATAAAACTATGGTAAATAGAATTAATGTTACCTCTATCCGGTAGTAACTAAGTGACTGTCTGAAACACAGGCATTCGTTATATAATTTGGCCTAAATATAAAGAAAAGGATACCATAGTGTAGGGGAGAGACATGTCTTCTGATGTGATGTACGGGACAGATGTTTATGCTGCGCGCGCAGGTCCTCTCCCGTTGTCGTTCACCGAAGCCCTCCTCACCTCTAGCCTTGTTAAAATGACATTTCAAGTAATTTCTACCCTGATACTCCGTGTACAGTTGCACCGCACAGCAAGGTTCCATGGCTCACATTCGCGTCATGTCGCGTGATATTGAACTTCTTAAATTAGAATTTTACCCTTTCTGAGTAACTTACGTAACTTAATTCATAAATAAAACTTAATTATTTTATGATTAAATAATTTGGGGAGACACTGTCTATCTTGTCTCCCGTGACGTTCGCCACTGCTGATAATGATCGTCTAAGGGGCGATTAGGATATTAACAGTTTCTAATCGCTGAGCTGTGGTGATAAGGCATTTACTGGAATCAAGATGGTTAGAACTTTAAATCTCTCTGCCAAACAGGGCAGAAAATAAAAATAGTTGCTGAAGCATTAGTTTACAACTGCTGACGTTCTATTCAGTCGTTGAAAGAGCTTCAGCTATGTTTGGCACCGAAGATACGATTTCTCGAAGAGTTAACGAATCTCTCATTGCTGTTTACGGATGTTTTAATGAATAAACAACGATTCAACCAATAAAAGTAATCTATATTATTTTTATATTATTATTATCCAGCTTATATTTTTCATAGAACTCATATTGGTTTTTGCATTGCAATTGGATCTTCTGATCAATCGAACGTTGCTTCCTTCAGTATGTGGTATAAATGTTCACTTGAGTACATGCTTTACACGTCTCACCACTGTATAGTGACATTATATGCACTAGATTACACAGTATTGTGTATATTCATAGAAATAATGCAAAATATTTTAATAGTATATATTTTATTCATCATCATAATCATCTACAAGAATTAAACCAAGGATGGTTTGTTCCGATCTCAAAAAGGCAAAGTCTAGAGCGTGTCCTCCTCGGACGTCTAACTCACCCTGTCGGGTGTCTGTCGGCTTATAGTTCATCCATTTTCTTTATTTTCTTTTTTTAATTTGTATCGGCCACCTAAGGACCACATGCCAATTTAAATTCTCTACTCCTTGTTCTTTTCTTTTTCTCCAATATTCTTTCATCTTTTCACTATGTCTCTTCTTCCTGTCTTTACTCCACTTCGAACCTGCGTTTTTCTCTCTCCTACCCTGAACTCCTTCCATTTTTAACACTTTTGCACGAAAAACTTCTCTTTCAATTGCTTCTTCTGCGTTCATACTATTTTTTTCTAAATCCTTTTTGACTTCATTAATCCAACTTGATTTTGACTTCTTTCCCCTCAGATGTATGAAGATCTGTTTTGTTAACCTATTGTCATCCATTCTATATAAATGTCCAAGTTCATCCATTTTTTGTTGTATCGGCCATCTAAGGACCACATGCCAATTTCAATTCTCTATTCTTTGTTCTTTTCTTTTCTCCAATATCCTTTCATCTTTTCACTGTGTCTCTTCTTCCTGTCTTCAGTCCAATGGACTTGCCTTACCCCTTCATCCATTTTATTATTTAACGTTTTTTATTTATCTTACAAAATGCATGCATTTACAAATAACACTGCCAACATTAGCAATCAATATTAATAATTAGTTGACTTAATTTGAAAAAAAGATTAAATAAGAGATTTACTAGTTTCTTTGGTTTCATCACCCTGATACCATATTTCAATTGTACTGTAAAACACATCGTTTATGAAACAAGACTCTGTCCCAACTGTCTCTTCACAATCTCTCAGACGTTTTTAGTGGAACTGATGTTTCCATACCATATTACCATATCTCCATATAACCATATTAACATATCACCATATCACCATATTATCATATTTCCAACCCAATCCAAAATCAAGATTTAATTTTCACGAATTGATTTATTGATCGCTTTCGAAGTATACAGGTTGCCAAATTGTCCAGAAGAAATCATTAATCTTGGCTAGTTCTGAAATTACTCGGTGTTATAGGACGCGTTTGAATTTTTCAGAGATTGTAATTCTCTAAATAGTCACTGGAAGAAAATCACTACGCAGAACCTTTGTCAGAGGCTGGTTTACAGACTTTTAGATGTGTTTTGTTTAAACAATTTTTTTGATATGCAATATACAAACGTGGAGTTGACTCAAATAATAAGATGAGTGTTACTACGCTTTCTGAAACACGTTCTTTTTTAAATACACTCATATACTACGTTATCTGAAAATATTACTACACGAATAATGAACCGTCTTAAGTGAATAGTTTGTTGCTGCATGAACTTGATCTTTCATCATAACTTAATATGCATGTCTTGGGTGGAGCGACAAGCTTGTCTTCTATGCGCTATTAACCTACACGAACTATCATGTCGTGTACACAAACCAATTTTCTGGCTAAATAATTGGCTTCGGTTTCCTAACAGCATATTTTATATTTCCGCAGTATTATGTGATGCTTTGTTGTGAGTCTTTTAAACGACGAGTAGATTTGCCGTAAACAAGACACAAACAAACGCTGGTTAAATTATCACAATTTTCACACCTGTTAGGCCGTGGCCTAGATTGTTTTGTTTATGTTTACTTTCAGACGTTTCGTCCGTACTGATGACGGACACCTTCAGTGGCGCGGGAACACAGATCATAACACCTGTGAATTACGAATTAAAGTGAGCGCTTACGTTCATTTACGTCCATTTAACACACTGGCTAAATTTAATGATGATTTCAAAATGGTAAACCACACACAATAATGTACCGTAGTTTTAGGTTTCAAAATCTAACATCGGTTTCAACAAATTATAACGGACGTTTTTCCCATTTACTTCCACAGTATTGTATGTAGCAGAACGTACGTAGCCTTGCAGGTTCTCGGTAACTGCATTATTACACAGCGCGCTCTACGGAATGAAACTGCGATCCCTCGAGTTGCAATTTTCCCTGCAGCTGGTTAAAAGTCATTAAACCCGGTGCTGTAATTTACTTAAATTATTCAATTTGATTTTTTCAAATTTTCCTTATTTAATGCAGTAACGGTTGAAAAAAAAACGTAAAATGAGTTAACGTCAAGTTTTAGTTGTAGCTGTACCTTTACAAGAGTACCTGTACCTTCTGTAACAGTGGCTTGGTTTGTTAATTGCAAACGCTCACTATGCTGTTGCCATAGGAACGCGCTTAGCGCACTTGCAGTGGTGACGGACACTGAACATGCAGCAGTCGTGGGAGCGACAGCGAGAAGAGAGAGAGAGAGAGAGAGAGAGAGAGAGAGAGAGAGAGAGAGAGAGAGAGAGAGAGAGAGAGAGAGAGCGTGAGAGAGAAATTGAGTGAGTGGGGGAAAGAGAGAGTAGCAAACAGTAAATTCAGTTTTGTTTATGTCAAGATCTAAACACAGTGTATGGAACCATTTCAACAGGACGCTTTTAGGAATTCTTGTAATTTCAGTTTAATTTTTTTTAGGGGATATGCGTTTCATTCTCCGTAAGCAAGCTAAAATAATCATTAAACAATTTTAGTTGTGATTTTAAACGGACAGCAGTCGTCTAAACAGGAAATGACCGTTTGTACAATAATATTTAAATATGTCGTTCTGTGTTTACTTGCATTCACTTAGACACAGATAAATTATAGATTTCACTAACAAAATCGAATTTGAAATGGTGGATTTTTAATTACAGTTAACAAATTTAATTTGTTATGCAGTGAATTTTTCTTCCTAAATTACTGCACTAAACTTTCGTTTTTTAGCAAAAGACGGTGTTTGTTGCAGAAATAATAAAATTAAAATACTTGGTTAATTGTCATAATTTTAATCTGTTAGAAAAGGCTTTTCATTTTTCAAGAGGTTTCACACGGTGTTTTCTCAAGGCACACGAAAGATGCAAAGCCCACAACAATTTTAATATATTTTTAAGCTTTCAAACGACGGAATGCACGAATTAATGGTTGACACAATTTGCATTGTTACGTAATACAGTGGGGACGAAATAACTGACATGTACATAATATAAAATGCAAAATAACGTTTACAATAACTATAAAGTTAAAAATATTTGTAGTTGCATTTGCACTTAAAACAGTTTTATGCCAAATCTTTATAATTGTAAACAAAAAGCAATAAAATTCTTTAACGCGTAAAAAATGTACCTAATCTGAACTGTCCTATGATTTCTCGTGATATACAAAACAAAGAATAAGCAACGTTGTATCATTTATTCCACCATAAGAAGAAAAGAATTGCAATAAATTTATTTTTAAAAATTCGACTTAATTTTTATGTAAGAACGGTTGCTTAAACTTAATATTTGTTAATTTTAGGCCTGCAATATTTGTTTTAAAGCAACACATACGGTTTATATGGTTAAATTACAACACAGAGAGATATTTCTTTGTTTTGAGGAATGTAGCCACAAAAACTAACGAACGCATGTTGTTGAACAATAAACATTTCAAAAATATAAAATATCGGTATGGAGAACCATACATGACTTCCATATTCTATGATTTATATTTAAAATCTTTTTCGAAATGAAATATTACCATAGAAACTACTTCTTTCTACTTACTGATTCAGCCTTAACCACAGTACTGTGGTCACTAACGTATACCACCTCACGTTATCGCACTCGATTTTCACTGATGATGGAAGTCGACGGCATTGCCGAAACGTCTGGTTTTGTAGAAAACATTAGACTACGGCCAAATATCCCGGGAAGGAATTTTAACAAAAACTACTTCTTTGTTGCCGATAACGTTGTACACATATATATAAAATATATGCATAAAATTAATGGCTTGTATAAGTTAATCATTGATCTCCATTAAGTAGTGCTCAAGTTTCCAAAGTTTTAATATTATGATGTCCGTAATTAAAACATCAGAGCAGGTTTAGTGTGAATGAGGGTACACTGTGGACAAAAATTTTCAACATTTCCTATTGAGCGTTGCTTAGAGTAAAGCTGCGAGTCTACAGTGTATGTTTCACAGAACAAACACGCGAAAAAGAAGGAGCGCTCCGAAGTCACTCATGGACCCTCAGCATTTTGCAGAGGATTCATTCCCTAAAGACGAAAAGTCTGTCTATGAATCGTTCCTCTGTAAACACGTGCAGTTACATTGCCCAGCGATCCACAGGAAGCAAATTTATGTCCATTTTTTCGGTTTGCACGCGTTATATTGGTGTGGGTTTCGGCACTTTCCATTTAAAAAGCGTGCAAATGTAAGAAAATAAACATGAGTGAGGCCAGAAATAACGTGAATTGTGTGTGTGTGTGTGTGTGTGTGTGTGTGTGTGTGTGTGTGTGTGTGTGTGTGTGTGTGTGTGTGTGTGTCTTACCTGCCTTTTTATTGCTGTAGGCATAATAATAAAATGGAAACGTAAACACTACATAACTGAGATATGCTTACCTGCCACGAACGATATATTATTTTATACATGGAGGAGTTCAGTAACATACACACGTACAGAAGAATTATATATATAAAGATATTAACTCATACATAATTTACATTAAAATGAAAAAATTATAATTTTATTGCCTGGCAACAAAATTATTTTATTTTTAACAATTACCATTGTTTGAAAAAGTTTAAATGAATTTTCAAGTACTTTACTGTTGTTAAAACGTAAAAGGTTGCAGGTAAACTACCCCTTTCCCTTAACCGATCTTCACCCAAATCGAAAGTACTTGAGACCTCTACAATTCAGGGATGTATGCAAAAAATTATTTGATTCTGTTTGAATTTGCGGCTGTTATCGTTTTGCCATATGAAATACCCTTGTTAAAACACAAAACGTTGCAGGTAAACTACACCTTTCCCTTAACCGATCTTCACCAAAAACAATAGGTCTTGAGAACTCTACAATTTAGGGTTTTATGCGAAACATTAATTAATTCTGTTTGAATTTGCGGCTGTTATCGTTTGCCAAAAAAAAAATTCCCCATGATAAAAAAAACCGTTGCGGGTAAACTACCCCTTTCCCTCAACCGATCTTCACCAAAAACAATAGGTCGTGAGTACTCTACAAATCAGGGCTGTATGCAAAAAATTATTTGATTCTGTTTGAATTTGCGGCAGTTATCGTTTGCCATAGAAAAAAATCTACACACAGACACACAGACAGACACACAGACACAGACACAGACACTTTTCGGAAAACGACTTTTTCATGTTTTGAGTGTAGTACAATCAGAATCTGCAATAATCTCGAACACGATTTTTTTTGCCATCACCATAATAATTCCATTTCCTTAAGGAATATGGAAGTAAAAATTTCCCTTGATAAAAAAAACCGTTGCCGGTAAACTACCCCTTTCCCTCAACCGATCTTCACAAAAAACAATAGGTCGTGAGTACTCTACAAATCAGGACTGTATGCAAAAAATTATTTGATTCTGTTTGAATTTGCGGCAGTTATCGTTTGCCATAGAAAAAAAATCTACACACAGACACACAGACAGACACATAGACAGACAGACACACACACACAGACACTTTTCGAAAAACGACTTTTTTTCATGTTTTGAGTGTAGTACAATCAGAATCTGCAATAATCTCGAACACGATTTTTTTTTGCCATCACCATACGTCCATTTCCTTAAGGAATATGGAAGTAAAATTAATCAAACGTCATATCCATTATTTTACAAATCCGTTGTAAAGTCAAATTGGATATGTCGATTGTAATTAAAACTTATATCTAAAATCAACATGTGAAATATATTTTAATTTTTAATGCTAACAAGCACCATTATATGTATAACCAGTCAAAGATTATTACGCATGTGATCATTTCGAGTTCATAGGGTGTATATTTCAACGGATATTTTTGAAGAAAGTCGTAAGTATAAAATGTTTATGATTTATTTTCCTCATTTTGGTTACACTTTCGGTACGGCTACAGTTGTAAAAAAGAATTACATCTCGTCATACAAAAATATGTTGACATTTAGTTTTGTCTAGACTCTTTTAAATTCAATAGGTCTACAAATGGTGTCGTGTTAGTTCATTAACGCAAATGCAGCAGGGTAATTCCAGTGTTTTCCCCTTCACACACTCTGTCAACCTCCTGCAGCTGCATGCACAGTGTCCGTCACCACTATAAGTGCACAAACTAAGCGCGTTACCATGGCAACACCACAAAGAGTGTCTGCAGTTACCAGCCCAACTACACCTGCTAAAGTTGCAGCTACAATTAAAACTCCACATAAATACATTCGCACGCTTTTTATTCAACAGTAACTGCCATCGCTAAGTAAATTACAATACTCTGTTTAATGAATTTTATACTTTAATGATAGAAAACTGCCGAGTCCAGCGATCGCAGTTTAGCCAACATTACTTTCTATATCGTACAGCGTAGTGTACAGTAACAAAATTACCGTAAACCTGTACAACAATAAAGGCTACATACGCTATGATATGTAGATACTGTACTGGTGTGTGGAACATATAATCAGCGGTCAATAGTAAGCGCGCATTACGATGCCTTGTATTCACCTTGTATAAGGAAAAAATAATTACTAATATAATACAATGAACACTGTCTAAAAATGATATCGTGAATCATAAAAATAACTAGGACTGACACAATTGGGCGAAGCATTTGATATTCGTAATTATTTATTTATCAATATTTTTACAATCAACCGTCTTTGATCCGTTAGATAAATAGATTCGTAATAATTTATTTACCAATATTCTTCTAATCAACAAAATATATACGCTTTTATGATACACACTTTTTATTGAATACACTACATTATAGTATAATATACATTAAGTGTCATTAGACATATTCCACAACCTTTGCAACTCATCTCTACGATCAATCATTGATGGACTTCTATTAATTTTTAGCAGTCTATCAAATTAAACGCCGGTTTTAATAATAATCCTTCTAATGTTTTCACTCTTGAAAGAGCAACATACGTTAATCCAACCTGAAATTCATTGTCTTCTAAATTAACAATTGCCTTATCTAATGTTCTCCGGGATCATACTTTCATACAATGCTTCAGAAAAGTTCTCTTCATGAACTTACCTCAGGTAAATTAACAGTGGGTATTATTCCATAAATACTATCATTTAATGGTATTTGAGATATTTGTTCCATATCAGTGATGATATCACTATAGAAGGGATTATTAATTTTCAAAAAACTGAGTGCTTCTAAAATTGTGTCACGTCTCACAATGAAATCCCGATGTCCATTAACACTTTCCTTTCTTACAACTATAGTGCTCAGTGAAGCGGGTTTAGGGGGCAAGGAACTAACAATATCCGTTATATTATGACCAATATTTATAATATTTCCCTTATAAGCATATTGACCGGGAAAGCCTCTCGATTTCACCCTATACACACGCACCACTGGTTGTACTCTTGCTATCAACAGTTGTTCTACATAAGTGAGATCCATCAGTTCTATAGGTACATCTTTAGGATCCATACGATTAACTGCAGTAAACTTATTTGTCTTTCGCTTACACTGCGGACACATATCTAAAAATGTTTGCTGCATCAACACTCAAGAACAATTTACACATTCATAGAATTCTAGAGATCATAAATTATCTTCAAATTCATTCTGAAGATTCCTATATCCTGTATTGTTTTGATCATATAACACTTGATTCATGTTATGTTCTGCAGGGCAGGGCCCTCAACAGTTGCTGCAGCAACATTTTGTCGCTGTCTCATCCGTCTTTGATTTGTAGTTAAATGACCAATGTTTG
This sequence comes from Magicicada septendecula, assembly GCA_034769895.1. Classification (NCBI taxonomy): domain Eukaryota; kingdom Metazoa; phylum Arthropoda; class Insecta; order Hemiptera; family Cicadidae; genus Magicicada; species Magicicada septendecula. Next base: position 119,791,958 of record CM068372.1, read on the forward strand.
ACCTCTTCTCCGTCGAGACATACTATAAATAATACGTATATATAAAATGATGAATTAGAATGTATAGAATATGCGTATAACACAAAAAAGTATTTAAATAAAAAGTAGAAAATTTAATAAGAAGTATAAGAATAATAATTTTAATAGAATTTGGAAAATTGAATAAAGAAGTATAAGAATAATAATTTTAATAGAATTTGGATTAAAATTTACCTGAACTGTGATTCGTTGCAATATATGTAATGGAAAGTTGCAGTTGCATCAGCGACTAACACTTAAGTCCAATAAGTACATCTGGCTACACCATAGAACAATGCTCTACTACTGTTTGAATTAAACACGTGTGAGACAAAAATACAAAGTGTAACAGCAAAATCTTATCTTATCGGGCGACAGCCAGCGTGGGCGGCGGAAGCCGCACACGCACACGCACCGGCACGCGAGCCCCGAAATCGGCCAGTGACCGGTCAGTCGCCTAGCGCCCCGTAAGTGCGAGTGAGAGAGCGCCGTAGCTGGGCCACGATATCTCTACCTCCCTTCCTCTCACATGTTTAAGCTAAGATTTTTGAAAAATCGTAATATCGAACCAAATAATTTAGGGAATTAAAAATTACACGTGTGCACTCTACAATATAGTCCGGATATGTTTGCAAAATTTTATTACATTCGGTTGAGTAGTTTCGGAGGAGTCCGCGGTCTAAGTTGTGCACCGAGTCATGGATAGAGGGCTATGACTGATTTAGCTACGCTCAACAGGCTCAGCCCAATTACATTCCTTTAATTGCTTGAAACATTAATTATCTAAAAAATATTCTTCTTAGTCTTAGTCTTAGTCGCGTCCTCTTCTACCCTAGAGTGTCGATGAGTTGCAAAGAGATCGCCAATTCGGCTTTCTCTCTTTGATTTCTTTGTATAAATGAGGTCTTGAGTGTGCAGGTTATTGGCCTACAGCACCCATGTCTTGGTTGAGGGGATGCCTCCTGTGCATCCAAGATTTCCAAGTCTACGTGGAGTTGCTTCAGCTGTCTGAGATCATGACTGTGTTTACTCCCTGGGACGTGCTCTTGCACCAACCAGGTTCCAACTCCGGAAAGAGAATTCTCTACTATGAGCTACGGTTATACCGCCAATACTCAGTCGTCAGAGCCTCGTCAATGGGAACAGGGTGCGCCGGGTGTAAAAACATCGCTCGGGAAGGGTGAGGTTGACGGTTGTACGAGAAAGGCTATTTGAGACGCATCCCGTAACTTACACCCCTAGAAAAAATATTATTCAATAGTTATATTTTTTAAATAATAATATTCATAGGCGCCAGAAGTAAAGTCGGACTAGCCTAAAAATTACCCAGTCGTGTACAATGAAAAATCAGTGCTTTGTTTGTTTTTTCAATTATTTTTTATTTTTGAGCGGTAAGTCAATTTGATCCTCAGTCTAAGTATTCAGCAAGCTGCATCGTAAAATAAAGAAATGTCCGGCAGCGTTACAATGAAATGTAGGTTGTATCCATAAATGATAAAATTACGGAACTCATACAGTAGTTGTCATTACGTGTTCAATAACCCAAAGCAATATATTACGTATTGTATCACAGGTAGTTAGGTGTCTTCGCTTAATTTGCAAGCTCGTATTTAATGAACGTCTTGGAATCCGTTCAAAGACACTGTTGCATTAACAATTTTCTCTCCCCTCCCCCTTTAGGTATGCTGTCAGGAGTGCGGCGTTTTATGCTTCCAAATACAGGTATATCCCAGTTGTAATCAACTGACCACGTCTTCCTCTCTGGAGGTCTAAATCCTTTCATAAGCTAGCGTATTAATGTGTCGTCTTTGTTTGTGTATGTGTGGGTTTGTGTGTGTTATAAAGTTAAACAGGGTTAGCGAAAGGAGAGAGAGAGAGAGAGAGAGAGAGAGAGAGAGAGAGAGAGAGAGAGAGAGAGAGAGACGTACAAATTGAACGAATAAAGAATTTTCCGGTCAAAATAATAGGCCTATTCTAAAGCTTTACACGAGGGGCATCCAGAAAATAAGTTCTCTATTGCAAAATGAAATATAGACAACTTGGATAAACAAAACAATATTTATTTACATAAAGTCGTGTGCACACTATTTATTTACGTAACCCTATTCCTGATTAGATATTTGGAAAGCGTAGCACCAATTTTTCCAAATCCATCTTATAGGAAAGTGGGCCCTGTTTCCACAGAGTTTGCACCTCTTGCTCTTTCATACAATCTCTTCATTACTGTCAAATGCGTTTCCTCCCGAAAAACGTTAAGTTGTAGGAAAAGGTAAGTCTTTAGGCAAAAGGTTAGAAGAAAAGTGTGAATATTTAAAAGTCTCGCAACCAAATTTATTAAGAAGTTCCTGTGTCTGATGTATAGTATGAGGACGAGAATTTCTGTGCGTGAAGAAACCGTTGTTGACAACATGCCGGATGTTTACCGTTTGATTGCAGTTCTAAGCTTTACATTTGTTTGTCAGGTTGTTACAGCGTTGATAGTTAAACCTTTTGTCAGGTAGTTTATAAGTAAAGTGCTTGAACAGTCCCAGAAATCGAATGACAGTTGGAGGCTTATAATTGGGCACATGTGAGGTACCATGCTTACGTAGCTGAAACTGAGAAAATTGCTTCACTTGTGTTTATGGCTGCTGTGTTGTTAGCACGGGAGTCCAACAAAACTTTCTTCCCAGTGGCACTAGAATTTCCTAACCATTTCATAATATTCATGACAGGGAAACTTACTTGCTAGATGGTCTTGATATTTATTTATACTGGATGACATTGGCACTTAACATATGCAAACGCTTTTCCGTTTTACGGTGTGGCAGTCGTCTAAATTTACGTACAGTTAACACTTTCTACCCGATGCCCGTAAAATTTTCGGGCCCATGATTTTTCTCAAAAACCCGACACCCGTAAATTTTACGTTTGTCACTTCACGCGCGTTTAACGACATTTCTACGAAACACTTACGGGCTTCTGTTGTTTGTACTTGCAGACTGGACTTTGTAGTTGCCAACTGAATACACTGATAACAGCACAATCAGTTTTCAGCTCTGTGATTTGTGACTATTGTGAAACTTGCAATGTCGGTTTGTGTTACCATGGCTGTTTGATTTTGTACCATACAAAAGCAGATTATTGCAAATAGACTGACGTTTTCTGTGTTCTGTGCCTTAATATTGTAAGAAAGTCATTTTTGTATAGTAGTTACTATTATAAAACGATTTATTATGTGCAACTACCTTGTAAAACCTTTTTTTTTTTTTAAACATGATTCTGATCTAGCTATTAAAAATTAATTTCACCTACAGAAAAAATAAATAGTGTATCATTTTATAAAAATAGAAGGTCCAATCTTTACTTTTATATGTAATTTATGTTTTTTTTATCAAATCTTACTATTAAACAAAATAGGGAAAATATGAAAAACAGCCAGGCTGCTGGGACATGCCTACGCTGAAATAGCCAGGGTTGAAAGTGTTTTATCTCTCGAAGTACGACTGACTGATCAGTTTCGTAGCAACAGTCAAAACTAGTGGCAAAACTGTCTTTTACCCTTACAATCTTTAATTCCGTTACTGCGGCCGAAAAAGTTTCAGCGTTGTAAGTGAAATAGACGATTAATTATCCAAAACCAATCTCTGCGTTGTAATAAGTAGATTCAATTGGGGGAAACAATAAGTTGTTTCTTAGTAATATATCCCACAGATGTGAACATCATCTATTGTCAGCTGCTGTTGTTTTGTCTTATTTCGTATTTGGTCTCTTCTTGCCTCGTCCATATTTCTAAAACATCTCACCTGGATTACATAAATCCTTGATATATTTTTCACAAGTATTTATTTATTGCTTGTTTGTGAAATTTTATGCAAATCTGTGTATGTTTTAAATTTGTCAAAACACTGTACAATACAACACGGTATTTATTAATAGTGGATAAGATGAATGACTAATGCAAGGTCTTACTATAACTATCAAAACCTATTTAAAGTATATTAGGCTCAGAGGTAAAATAAAGATTTATATAAAGATAAACAGTTAGGACGTTATTGGCGATGCAACCGAAAAAATGTAAATTACAAATAGTAACAATAAAGTGAAGTTCTAAAGGAAACTATCAAGAACAAAAACTACAGTTCAAAGGAAGTCGAAAAACAGAGTTAATGAACATAAAATTTAATGAATAATTAACATGGAGAAACAATAATTTTATCGAGTTTAAAAGATATGGCGAATTAGCCTTGACTACAGAAAACTGTAGGAAGAGATGTAAATTAAAAGAACGAGTTGGTCTAAAAACAAAAATATTTAACCGTTATTGAGGTATTTATTTTGTGAGATTTTTCTGCCAACATAAAGAAACGTCAACACAAGTTTAATTTGTGTGCTATCATTGATAAAATGTTTAAAAATACAACAGAAAGGAACGATTGTTTTTACCAAGCAGTGATTTGCATAGTCGTGTATAAGTTGCAGCTTGTGGTTGACTTGATGTTACCAGCATTTAACTTGATGTAACCAACATTGTTTATTTTTTTCGTTGACAGGAAAATTGTCACCGAACAAACAACGGACTGAGCAATGGATAGAGACAAATTTTCTTGTAAAAAAAATTGAACTCATTGTTAGTCGACAAAGAGGAACGCATGCGATAAAAACAGAAACATACATTATTACTTGGGATCTATAGTAGAATAGTTTTTACTATTATTTATTATATACGTATACTGTTGTGTTCATTTTGAGTTCGTCGAGTTTCTTAAAAAAACTCAGACCAGATACATTGTCCAGATAAGACTGCGGCAGTTTTTCAATATTTTTGGTTTCCGGTTGATGGAGCAAACGAAAGTTTAGAAGCACAGACTTTGGAGATGCGTACTACTATTTGCACGCAGCGCGTCATTCCAAAAGTAAGATGTAAACATTTGTAGATAAGCCTGGTGCTTCAGCAGCTCTGATAATGTAGCGTGCCATACGTTTCAGATACTATTGTCGGTCTCGGTACTTCTATAGAACTTAACATATCAGCGGTCATTATTACTGACAATGAACCCATTTTTACTGCAATTAGGTTCATATTATTTTCTAAGTGTAATTTTTTTATGACCACTTCAAACATGTAATTAAACAATTACCTACAATACGAAAAATAAAAATTACATAAAATTCAGCATATACACGCGCGCGCATGTGTGTGTGTGTGTGTGTGCATGTTTTATATGCAGTTGTATGTATAATTAACCAATTAAAAATATAAAGAGAAGACAAATTGACTACAAACTATATAAAAGTCTATGTACGTTTCCTGACAATATTCTACACATTATATTTAAAAAAAATTTAAATAGCCTACTACCGTTTTCAAAAGGCGTTAAAACGCTATTTTTTATTTGAATCCTTATAAATTGATTTTATGAGTTTTTAAAAGAACCAGGGTTAAAATCGTTGGTGTTGTCCAGCGCTCAAAGGGATACGAAGCATTAGCCTACGGTACTAAGACAGAGAGCGCATGCTTTCTTCAGTCTTCAGCTAGATGTTCCTCATCATATCTATGGAAGACCTGCTGTGATGATTGTCCTTACATTCCATCGACAATTGTGAACTATACGAACTATACCACTAGCAGTTTTTATTGTCTGACAGTGTTCTTGTCCAACTTTAAGTAGATATATCACCACCAAAGTTACCTGACCAATCACCAAAATAAAAGCTTTGGTTGAATGCTTAATAAAAAAAAGAGGATTCCAAGGCCGTATTATAATACTGTTGATGTAAAAATTAGTCAGTTTTATCAATGTTTTACTCAAATGTGACGAGCCTCTAAAGTTTCTTCTAGGCAATTACGGCCGAAAACCCAGGGAAACCAATGAATGAGCGAAAAGTTGTCCATATTGTTAAATTAAGCAAAAGGCAGCTAGCAAAGATATTTATAAAATCTGTTGCGTAAATATTTTGGTGCACATGGCATGGAAGTGCAACTGTTTATTGTTCAGAGATGACTTTGTGCTGCTAGTCCACGTTGCAGATTACAAAAAAAAAATTCTACCTGCAGTGGCTAAAAGTCATTACACCTTCAATAATTTTGGTACAGGAAATTCAAAATATATACAAATTACTGGAGCAACATGAAGTCTCGTCACCTTTTTATTATTAGACTATAAATAATTATTTCTAAGGCTTACTCAAGTTTATCATTTGTTTGCTAAATATCGGTATGGAGAACCAAACATGACTCCATGTTCTACGATTTATATTTAAAATCATTTTCGTAATGAAAAAGTTATATAGTTTATAGTTATATAGTATTAGTTTCTATAGAAACTACTTCTTTCTTCAGCAGTAACCACAGTACTGTGGTCACTAACGTATACCACCTCACGTTAGCGCACTCGATTTTCACTGATGATAGCAGTCGATGGCACTGCCGAAACGTCTGGTTTTGCAGAAAGCAATGGACCACGGCCAAACACCCCGGGAAGGAATTTTAACAACAAACTACTTCTTTTTGCCGATAATGTAGTACACATATAAAAAATTATTCCCTTCCCCTTCAACTACCATCATTTTCATTTATAGAAAAAACCCTTTTCCTTCAACTACCCTTTTTATTTATAGATATTTTATCTACCTTTCTACAGTGGATTATTATGACCTTCTTTTCAGGATACTTTATTTATCAAAATTAAGTACTTTACTCTTGTTAAAACGTAAAACATTAATGGTAAACTACTCCTCTCCCTTAACCGATCTTCACCAAAATCAATAGACCTTGAGTCCTCTACAACTGAGGCACATGTGCAAAAAATTATTTGATTCTGTTCGAATTTGCAGCAGTTATCGTTCGCCATAGAAAACATTACTCTTGTTAAAACATAAATCGTTGCAGGTAAATTACCCCTTCCCCTTAACCGATCTTTACCAAAATCAATAGGTCCCCTACATTTTGAGCACATATGCAAAAATTATTTGATTCTGTTTAACTTTGCGGCAGTTATCTTTCGCCATAGAAAAAATTGGTATGAAGAACTATATATGACTTCCATGTTATAAGATTTATGTTTAAAATAATTTACTTGAATTCGGTTCGGTAATTTCTAAAAAAATATCGCCCACACTCAAACTAATTTCACTATTTATAGACATTTTTGTTATTATGGGTAGTCGTTTAATATAATGTTATTTTCAGTCACTTTAAACATAAAATTAGGTAGGCTTACTTTATTCTTATAAAGAAACCGAACTACGCAGATAATCATCCCTCCCCCGAAGCGCTCCGAAGTCACTCATGGACCCTCAGCATCTTGCAGAGGGTTCATTCCCTAAAGACCAAAAGTCTGTCTATGAACCGTTCCTCTGTAAACACGTGCAGTTACACTGCCCAGCGATCCACAGGAAGCAAATCGCTATCCACGCTGGATACTTTTTCGGCTTGCACGCGTTGTGTTGGTGTGGGTTTCGGCACTTTCCATTTAAAAAGCGTACTAATGTAAGAAAATAAACATGAGTGAAGCCAGAAATAACGCGAATTGTGTGTGTGTGTGTGTGTGTGTGTGTGTGTGTGTGTGTGTGTGTGTGTGTGTGTGTGTGTGTGTGTGTGTGTGTGTGTGTGTGTCTTGCCTGTCTTTTTATTGCGGTAATCATAATAATAAAATGGAAACGTAAACATTACATAATTGAGATATGCTTGCCTGCCACGAACAACATACGGTATTTTCTCTCATACATGATTTAAATGAAAATGAAAAAATATAGAATTTTTTTTAAAGTGAAATTAAATGTTTCCATAGAAACTACTTCTTTGTTGTCAATAACGTATTACACATATAAAACTTATAAAATTTACGTTCTCCATCATCAACTACCATTTTAATTTATAAAAAAAAATTACACCCTCCCCACTCCACCCTTTTCATTTATAGATATTTCATCTACCTTTCTACAGTGGATTATTATGACCTTCTTTTCACGATACTTTATTTATCAAAATTAAGCAATTTACTCTTGTTAAAACGTAAAACGTTGCGGATAAACTACCCCTTTCCCTTAACCGATCTTCACCAAAATCAATAGACCTTGATTCCTCTACAATTCAGACCTGTATGCAAAAAATTATTTGATTCTGTTTGAATTTGCGGCTGTTATCGTTTGCCATAGAAAACATTCTAAACACAGACAGACACACACACACATACACACACACACACACTTTTCGAAAAATGACTTTTTTTCATGTTTTGATGGTAGTACAATCAGAATCTGCCGTTATCTCGAACACGATTTTTTCGCCATGACCATACTTCCTTTTGGAACATGGAAATAAAAATGTCTCTGTTTTCCAATGGATATCAGGTTCCTTATGGAACATGGAATTAAAAAGTATAAGAGAAAACTAGGAATACGCTATTGACTTGGATCCGGCCAAGCAATAACATATAATCAAGTTTTTTTTAAAGATAAATATGTATTTTCACGGTGAAAAAATTAATAGATTCTGCAATTTCTATACAGACCCCAGCTGTGGTGTTACTAAATATGTTAGTATATTCAAATATATACATATGTGCGAGTGCGTGCTTGTGGTCGAAGGATTTTAAATTTTAGATCCAATTTTGTTGTTTCGTCCATCAAAAAGACAGATTTCTTGATACGGTATACTGCTATTACACGGTAGCGTCAGAGGGTTACAGATAGAATTAAATAATATTCAGTTTCAAAGTTTACAGACGTTGGTTTGTTTACTAACTAACCTGGAAACAGATGGATGTGGCGTGTGTATATTAAACAGGTCACGACAGGTGCATCGGGCGTCGGCCACCATCAGTACAAGTTGGAATTAATGTTACCCCACTGACAAGCAGCTCTTGATCGACACTTAACGGTAGAAGCTTTGATAACTATACACCATTGTTAAGTGAGCTTCCAATTAAATTACAATAAACTCTATAGTCAGTTACTAAAAGACTATTATTACGAAAAAAATAGAAACGCCCCAATGGTACAAAACGTAGAAAGAACTTGATATTTGGTTGAATTGTTTGATGAAGCACTGGAAACTAGTACAATGTGATTTTAACTAATGAATATTTAGTAAAATTTCTGATTCTACCAAAAAAAGTTAATATTCACTACTTTTATATTCGGAATGTTTTTACGACTTCGTGACTAGTACTCAATAGCCAGTAACTGACGAAGAAAAACAACACCGACACTGCGCTACTAATGGATAGTTCTGTAAAGGAAAAGCTTAACCTCCATAGTACTGAATACAATAAAGCCCGTGATGAAAGCTGTCTAGCCTATGATCTCCATAGAGCCCAGTCTATGATCTGCGATGCAAGTCAACAAGCAAGATTTTTATTGACAGTAGTGACTGTTTTTAAGCGAGGGGGGCATTTACTTCCTTCAGAATGCATGAAAAAAGTTGTAGATTCTCAGTAAAAATTTGAAGAACTATTACACTGGCATGTTTAACCGTGACAGCGGCTCCAAATACTTTACTTGTACATCTGCTAGCTTTACTAACTTCAACACTTCAATACGTTTGTCCATGACGAGGAGCAAATCATAACCCAAACTTATGTCTTTTACGAAAAGAAAATAAATGTAAAAAGTGATTCGTAAAAAGCGGTTAAAAGGAAGATAAAAGTTATAGTAATAGAAATTTTGTCACTTTTGAAAAGTAAAAGTGAATTTTAGAAACACAAAAAATTTAAAGACACATTTAATAGGTCATTTAATTTGGAGTAAATATACTGTCAATGGAAAGATCCGTCAATACACTTACAATAAAACTTCCATCGATAATCAATATTATGTTACATTTTTTACAGGGTTTACAATTTTAATTACATTCTGTCTTTCTAAATGTAAAGTTGTTTAAATAAAAATTAAAAAAAATATTCTCATTAGTAAATGTAACAATTGGTCTACCTCATAGGCCTTCAAGGTACGCAGTAAAGCAGTTAAAATTTTGATAAAGAAGTAGTGTCCTTATGTAGCTTTAGCCTTGCAGATAAATGTTTTAATTGACAAAAAGTAAATTTTTAATGTGGAACAATAAGGTTTTTAAGTCATTAGCAGGATACATAATTAAAATACTTATAGAAATTGTATGCATAACTTTTTAATAAGTTTGCGTATTAAAATAAGACAAGAAAAAAGTAGTTTTAATTATGTCACAGTCTGTGACAGTCAGAATTACAGACATAGAGCGATTTGTTTTATTAAACAGTTTTGTGACTAATAAAAGTACAATTTTTTCTAAGCAGATTTCGTCGAAACTACAGTACTACAGTCTGATGACAGTCCGGCAGTCATCACAGCAAGGCACGGTGTTAATTAAATTTAATTAAAAGACTGCCATTATAATAAATCAAATTAATCATAGTAAAATAAAATAAAATAAATAACAGGAAGTGTAAAAGCGTTAAAATGCTTGTGTATAGTCATATATAATAATAATCCAGTAGATGCAGAAGGCAGCAGATAGACCATGCGTATATGATAAACACTTCAGCGGAGAACCAGAAGTATTCTTCTGAAGAAGATACATTTTCCGGTTGCTAAAGAAGAGGAGGACGTAGTAAGAGCAAAGGTATTTGTGGTCTACATCTGGGGTAATTGCAGTAACAACAGTGCACTCGTAAAAAATTAAGAATATGTGAATACTTCGCCAAAGAGGACTGAAAAGAATGGGGAGAAGTGTAATAGTACGAACACCTACAGAGAAGACACTAGCCGCACATTAACTACTACAGGAGCCGGAAAACTATTTGACATGGTAACAATACAATCTGTTACGTAAGTGGCAAAGAATACTGCTAAAAATACCGTAAGCCGGAAATTGATTATAAGTGACCACAATATTTAAGGTTTTTGATAGATTAATCAGGACTCTCATTAAAAATACTCACCCGTAGATGTTATAAAAAATCTGGCTGACAAAAATCCAAAAATATAATACGTTGTTAACACCTCAGTCTTAAAAATTGTGCAAGAATTGCTTAATACATGAAGTCGCTTAAGAAGACTGACAAAACCAAATGCCAAGAATAGTATATAATATTCCGCCCTCTACATCAGACAGTTGGCGTAAGAGATTAAGTGTAAACGTTTCAACCGACCCCGAAACTTGTATGTTACACTGGTGCCTCTCACGCAAACAAAGAGTTTAATTTATTTTTTGCAAGAATATTTATCTTCAATTGTTGTTCATGTCGTTGTTTGTGCTGTCACTATTTTTCTGCGAAAGCAAAAAATTTATTACGTTAAGCAAAACACTGCTAAAAAAACAACCACGAGTTGCAACGTTCACAGGCCTATAAAAATAACAGCTCACTATTCCTTACTATACATTTAATTACAATATTATTTCAGTTGTAACATCCAAGCATAAAGTTTTGTTGACGGTAGATTTTTAAAAATATTTTCCGACAAAACTCGAAAAGTAAATAATTTTGCTTGCATATTTTGCCAATGCTTAATATATTTTACCAGTGATTTTGTTTTGACAAAACCTTTATTCTCCTTCTATCCCTTCCTTCGTTTCCTACATTCAAGTCCGTATAAATTTAGCTTCAATTATTCGGACTTCCATTATTATTCTACTTTCTTATCTCAAATGTTTGGGTTATTTTTGAATTCTTTAAATGTTTGTGGCCCTACATTATTCTTATTAAGTACTTTTCAACTTTTTAACTCCTCCTAATTATTATTTAGAAAGCACTTGGTTTGTACTGCAACCGCTATCGTTCTTATTACAACTTTGTAGATTTTTGTTTTAGTTTTTGTAGCTAATCTTAAGTTGAAGCGTGTTTCTATAAATAAAGTAGGCTCTAATTTCTGTTTGTATTTGCTGGCAAAGAAATTGCCAATCAATTTCCTTCCTCTGATCTATAATGAGGACAAATAGTCTGACAGGAAGTTGGACCCTGTTAATTTGATCCTTTTGTGAATTGCCGTTGAACGTTGTACGCCTATTCAGTCTGTTCAGTTGGTTAACAAAAAAGATAAGAATAAAAAGATTGTATTTTAATTTGTTTTAATTTTATTTTTAATATATTCTATTGCCAAAAATGTACGGTTGTAGTTAAAACTACCAGAATATGATAATAACAAATAATGTAACGTTTGTAGAATATTTTAACAAACTGAAATGATCAGATTGTTAACAAAAATTCTGTAAAACTATTAATTGTGTTATTACTGTCTTATTAAATTAATATGTGGTTTCAAGTAGATATCGCGTTTCGGTCTAATGAAAATGCAGATTTCATGCGATGTTAAGAGATTTAATTTATCTCATATTCATAAATATATTGTTGATTCACAGATACACACATACACAAAACTATACACTACACTACAATACAGAGACATGATACATATTAATTATATTTTCTCTCACTTTGTATACTGCATAGTGGCAGTGTGTGAAACTATTTCGTGACAACGTATCATGTTCCTGTATTGTAGTGAAGTGTACAGTGTTGTGTATGTGTGTATCTGTGACTCAACAATATATGCATGAATATGAGAAAAAATAAATCTCCAAACGTCGCATAAAATCTGCATTTTCGTTAGACCGAGACCCGATATCCACTTGAAACCATAATTAACACGGTCGATAAATAATATTCTTAAATTAATATATTTCAACAGCTGCCAAGTGGAACTTAAATTGTACTGTAAAAGTGACTAAATTTAACACAGTAAGAAAGGTACGTGTCAGGGGACAATAAATAAGTTACTGTAACGTCCGCTTGTAGAGATAAAAGAAATCTATTTTAATTAATTTCTCTTACACGTAAGGTTTTTTTTTTGTAAACTTTGGACGCTTTTTTATCGTAGCAGGCTAATATTTTCACTGGCATCTGAAGCAGTTAAAGTGTCACCATTTTACTCGAAGACTTACCTAGTCGGGATTTTTAATAACAACACCTTTCACCGATTCAAAATTGGGTTTCATCTGTATCATTGTTAATACCAAAAGTTTCGACCATTCAATAATATTGGTTCTTCAGTGGTAAAGTCTCGTTATTTGTAGCCTAAACCCTTTCAGTGGCGAGTCTGCATGTTACAAGAATGTTAAATGATGTTATACACCGAAGTGCTTATGCAGATAATCAAATAAACAAAGAATTCAGGAAACAACTCTCAAAATTCAGCTAAAGGTCCGGACAACAGGAGACATGCGGAACATTATGAAAGAAGGCGAACGGTTTATTTGCTCGACCTACGTTTCAAAAGAACTGCCAAATCAAGACACTCTTTTAACCCGGTAAGAATGTAGTTCAAGAACTGCTATGTTCTGTGAAGGATAATACGGTATATCCTTTGGCGATTCCTGGTGTCTACAAAATTCGTTACAGTTGTAAAGGTTGTTACGTGGGTGAGACAAAGACTTAGGTGAAAACCATAGTGAAAGAACATACGTGTGACACGAGAAACAACGGACGCGGAGAAATGAGCTGTTGTCGAGCTCAGTTAGCCTACACAGCGAAGCATTCCATCTTATTCGACGAAACGTGTGTAAGAAGAAAACATATGCGAGGATTAGAATTGTTTTGTTTAGAACCTCAAATTTTCGTTTAAAGATGGCGAGTCTTCTTGATGTTTTGGTATAAGTTGAACTACGTGAAGTGTTCCTTTTTTGCTCGCTAAAGGTGAAAACCCGGCTAAAATTTACTCTTGTATGACTACTAAACATACGGAAAAAGCTGTATGAACTGCTGAAATTGTTATAAGTGGGTAGAACAGTTTAAAATAGTTTTCTACGACTAACGAGCACCATGCTGAACGTCCAGTAGAGGTTTTAATTTTTTTTTATGACTTTTAGAAGATCACCGGGCAATAAACATAAGTACTACTATGACATGCTTATCAATTAAGTAAAGGTGGCAGTGATACGGAAACGTCCTGGGTTTCTACGCAAAGGCGTCATTATCCCTCATGATAACGCTTGTCCGACACAGCTCAGGTAACAAGTCAAATCATCAATAAATTGGCTTGGAAGACTCTACCTCACCTTCACTACAGTCCAGAATTGGTTCCATCTGATTTAAACTTGTTCTGTCCACTCAAGCAGGCTTTACATGGTATAAAGTTTTATGATAGCGATGAGGTCAAAAAAATATCCTAAACTGGGCCTGACATCAACATAAAGAGTTCTTTGCAGGAAACATGGAAAAGCTTATTCAAAAATGGGACAAGTGTATTAATGTCCTGGGGATTATGTTGAAAAGTGAAAAAAAATTGTCACACTGATTAAATAAACCGTTTTTCTTCTTTAGCTATTTGTCTCCTTAATTATTCAATGACCCTTGTAAAACCGATATCCCTTCACAATTTGTAGTGTCGTCGGCTCTCGTTGTTCTGCTCTATTGGATAATTGCCATATATATCTATAACTGATATTGCCAGTCGCTCCTTGCCTTGAGTCCCTGATCCGATATCTATATCTCCCAAGAGAATGACACAAAGTAACCTCTGTCTACCAGTTTATTGTCTACTGCATTTATTAGATTTTTATCGTCTCACTTAAAAGCCATTTACACTGCCTCCGTTTATAGGAACAAAAGAAGTAACTCACTGCACGTGTACATTGGAATGTCATAATTTCTTTTTCTTGATTCACCGTTTTGCAAACACACGCACGCGCGCTCACGACTGTTTTCTCAGTTACGTTGATATATATGTTATAATACTACTATATATTACCTTCCTGAAATAATAACTCATGGATATGATTTAATAACATAATGATTTAATCTGTGTAACATAAATTCAATTATTGGAAAATTCCATTCGATACATAAGGTTGTCACAGGGTCGATATTTATCTCAGGATTTATAATTAAATAATTTTAATATATTTCGTGGGAATTCTTGTGGCTGCTACGAAAAGTTCCTTTGCATGTTGATTAATAATAGAGAGTACCTTTACAAACAATATATTACTTATAATCTAAAAATTTACACAAATTATATATTAAGTTACATACAAGTTTTGACGATATTCAATTTGTCCGTCTCAGAAAATAATGTAGTTTATTAATGTGTACAATAAATGTTTTCCTTGTAATCACTGTTAGCTTATATATTTAATTTGGTTGCACTTTAAAATGTTGACTAGTGATTAGTGTTAGTGTAAATTGTTATATTGTCTAGTGGTTGTTCCTTGTTGAAAAAAAATATTGTCAAATTATACTTTACACATCTAGACGATATTGCTGAAGGGTTCCTGGTTTATTCTGAATATTTTTCTTGATTGTGTGTATTATTTGTTCATAAAAATTGTAGTGGAAGGATTATTATCTTCGATGATGGTCCTTCAGATCTTCTTTCACAAACGGGTTATCTATTTTTATATACTTTTAATTACCTCTAGACACGCACTATTCAACTGCTTTCCATCACAATTAACAATTAAGTGTTATTTCTTCTTTCTTTTAGTTACCTACCTCATACAAATTTCTTAAATTTTGATTGGTCATTTATGTACAGTTTAAATGTTATAGGATCAACACCCATTACCTACATTATATTTTATAAATTACCTTTAATAGATAATATTATTATTATACTCTAATTATATATGCAATGTTTATACAATTATTAATTAGATAATTATAAACAATTTGATACTAAACATGCCTCAGTTTATAACTGTAAAACCTTATTAATTTGAATTTCTATGATATGTGGTGGAAAAATTTTTATGGTTTATTGTAATTTCTACTTTGACTACCTGAGATAAATATATTTACATAAATTAACTGGTGACATAAAATCTTATAACATACAACAAAACTTTTAATAATAATAATTGTTTTTGACAGTTTTAGTTTATTTATACTGCTAAACTATTGTCTGTATGATAAACTAAAATTCTGTCTAATAATAACAAAACACTTCCATCAAAAATAATTACACTGTTTAACGGTAGTCTGTGTCGCTATTTCTTATGATCACACTCATTACTTTAAAGGTTTGTGTCCCTTTTCCTTTCCTTGATTATAGGCCTATATGATTATAATTAATACAATTTTATTATATGGATTAGGTACTCTTTATTGGGTTTGGATTATTATTCAGGGTAAGTTGATTAGGCCTACTAGGTTTATTTATTTCACTTTTTTCTGTTTACTGCCCTATTCTACTGGGTTATTTCTGGGTTTCTGGATAATATTATATAAGTCAAACCAAATAGTTTTCCTTTAATTTGCTTTCAATTATTATTTCTTGTTTCTTCTCTGGATCGGATCCACTATTATTTTGTAACATTTTGTTTCGTTACAAATTGCCTCCCTTCAGAAGTAATTATTTCTGAACACTTCATTAGGTGTGAGGACATAATTACTTATGTTTCATTTGTGACATTCTGCTGGTTCTTTAAATTGTATTCTACACTGATAGTTTTTTACTTTTCCTGGGTTTTCTGAAAATACATGTTTATACTGCTTATATATTATAATGAGATCTTCTACTTGTTTTACTGTCAAATTATTTGTGCCTTGGTGTCTAAACTCTCTTATCTCCTGTAATTTACTGTTCCACAGGTCTTCATTTGTCATATTATAGATTATTTTTCTGCATTGGGTGTCATTATTTAAAAAATTTAATTCCCTAACTTGGTGATGGGTACGGTTCAGAGGGGCACCATCGCTTCCTATTAACTCTGCCGTCCACATAACACCTTCTGAGTTCAAGGACACCTTCTCCTTGCTCAAATCAATAATGGCTGAGTATTTCCTCAGCATATCGCATCCGATTAATAATTCGAATGGTAGGCCGATTGCGACCAAACATATAATATTAATTGTAACACCTTTGCTTTCTATTTCCAATGACACTTGTTTTCTCACTGTTTTATTTTGACGCCCAGTGGCACCTATTAAAATAACATTATTGACAGGTAAGGTAGGTATTATATTTTTACTTTGTTTCTGTATTCTCTCCAGTTCAGCGTCGTTAATAAGTGATACATTTGCACCAGTATCTATCATTATTCGTGTAGGAATTCCTTCAATTTGAGCGGTTATGTATAAAATTTCATTATGCTGGTTGATTCTACTTGTCACCGTTTCCTCCAACAGTTCTTCTCGAAGATTTTTCAAATAATAATTGTAAATAATAGTAAGATTTTGACTGTCCGTCCTTAAACTTTGGTTGTTGTTATACTTCAAAATTCTTTTATTTTCCATAATTAGTTTTTCATAATTAGTGGGTAGTAATTTGTTATTACTATGTTTTTGAATTTGGTGGTTATTGTACCCAGTAGTTAGTAGCAGTAAGGGGTCGTGAGGGTTTATTACTGCCTCACTCCGTTTAAATTAAGGCTATCATGATTATTTTCCGGGCATGACTGTTGATTTGCCTGGACTGGTGTGCTGGTTCCTGGTTGTTCAACCTCTCGGTTGTCTAATTGTTCACTTCCCCTTGATTCTCGGAAGTCCTCCTGGCTTCTACTTCTGACTCGGTTATAATGGTGACTCATCCCTCTGGGATTTCCTCTTTGATCATAACTGTTATTAAAACTGTTCCTCGGAGGTTGATGGTATCTCCAGTAATCCCCTTCTTCTGCACTGATATAATTTATTCGGGGTCGGTACGGACGATTATTATTATAATTACCCTGATTATTATTGTTATTAACTCCTGAGTTACTCCTAAAATTATTATAATTTTGGTTTGTTCGGTAGTTATTATAATTATTATTATTTCTATTACCCGGATGGTAATTTTGATTGGGCGTGTTGTTATTATTATTGTTAATTGGGTTTCGATTGAAGTTTGCTGGTTGGTTATTATTTGGGGTAAAATTTTGGTTGTAATTACGATCGTTGACATAACTATTCCGGTTATTCATGTTATTATATTGATTATGATTCATACCATGGTTATTATTTTTTGAACCGCACTGATCAGTTCGTTGTCTGCTTCTTTTGTAGTAACCCTCGTGTTCATAATTTTCTAATAAGTCAGCCATTGCGTGGACCGTTTTAATCTGGCTTCCCAGGCGTGCTCTGGCAATTCCTGTGTCATAATGGTATGCCATTTTAGTTACTAGGGATTCTTCTGGTATTCTTGGCTCTAGGTGTCTTGCCAAACACACCTTTCCCCAGAAGTAAGTAGTTGGAGATGTACCTCTATTTCCATCATATCTTCCCTGACAAATGTTGTCCCTTATAATATTTTGTATAGCTTCGGACCAGTATTTTTCTTTAAACAGTTTTTTAAATTGAGCGTAGTCCACTATCTCATTCCTGGTTGCTGTCCACCAGTTGTCCGTAATCTCCCTAAAATGCTCATCCAACATCTCTCTAATCGAGCTCCAGATAGTTATTCGATGTTTATTAAAATGTTCCTCGATTCTGGCCAGGAATTCCATGGGGTTTCTGCGATAATTTTTGAAATTAATTCCTTCTCTGGTTTCATTTGTGGAAACATGAGTAATATTATTTGGTCTGGTTCTAATTAACTCAATTTCTTCTTGATTTTGGCGTACCTGACCAGTTAAATTATTCACCGTAGTGTTAATATTGTCACACCTTTCTCCGGTTTGTTTCTGTAAATTCACTAAATTTTCTTGTTCCTTTTGTATTCCTTCTATTTGAATACGACTATTTTCTTGGACCTGGTCTATTCTAGTATTTATCACTGCTTTATTTTGTATGATGGTTTCGTTAGCTTTTCTCAATCTCTCATTAGTGTCAGCTATTTCTTGCTTCCTTTCCTCATCGATTTTGTCCATCTTCTGGTTAATTGTATCATTGACTTGTTCAATTCTACCATTAATTCTTCTTAAATTCTCTTCATTGATTTGTCTGAACTCTTCCTTCATTTGGTTATTATTTTCACTTATAGTTTGCCTTAAAGTTTCATTAGTACTTTCCTTAATACTATCAATTTTCTCATTTATCTGTTTTAAACTCTCGTTAGTGTCTTCTCTGTTTTGGTCAAATCTCTCCTCCATCTGTTTTATTAAATTTTCACTCATTTTCTCATTTGTTTGTCTGTTATCTTCCTTGATACTATCAATTTTCTCATTTGTTTGTCTGTGATCTTCCTTGATGCTCTTCAAATCTTCCTTCGTTTGTCTGTTATCTTCCTTGATACTATCAATTTTCTCATTTGTTTGTCTGTGATCTTCCTTGATGCTCTTCAAATCTTCCTTCGTTTGTCTGTTATCTTCCTTGATGTTATCGAATTTTTCCTCCATTTGTTTTAATACGTTTTGACTCAAAATTTCATTTTGTTTCTTTGAGTTTTCAGTGAATTCTTCCTTGATGTTCTTCAAATCTTCCTTCATTTCTTCCTTCTGCTTCTTAGAGTCTTCTTTAATTAATTCCCATAGTTGTTGTAAATCCAGGCCTCCTCTGGCTTCCTCTCTTACTACCGTTTCCACATCCTCCACCGATGTTACTTCTTTCTCTTCCATCCTGACTTCCTTCTCTGCCTCCTTCGTCCGTTTCAATGATGTAGCCCTCTTATGCATCTTTATTATTTCTTGGAACTTATAGCAGTCGCCAGCTAAAAATTAGGAAATTAATTTGCTTAATTCAATTTCTTCACTTAATATTACCTAATTTCAGCCTCACTAGTTGGTGCGCCAATTTATAACACTACTATATATTACCTTCCTGAAATAATAACTCATGGATATGATTTAATAACATAATGATTTAATCTGTGTAACATAAATTCAATTATTGGAAAATTCCATTCGATACATAAGGTTGTCACAGGGTCGATATTTATCTCAGGATTTATAATTAAATAATTTTAATATATTTCGTGGGAATTCTTGTGGCTGCTACGAAAAGTTCCTTTGCATGTTGATTAATAATAGAGAGTACCTTTACAAACAATATATTACTTATAATCTAAAAATTTACACAAATTATATATTAAGTTACATACAAGTTTTGACGATATTCAATTTGTCCGTCTCAGAAAATAATGTAGTTTATTAATGTGTACAATAAATGTTTTCCTTGTAATCACTGTTAGCTTATATATTTAATTTGGTTGCACTTTAAAATGTTGACTAGTGATTAGTGTTAGTGTAAATTGTTATATTGTCTAGTGGTTGTTCCTTGTTGAAAAAAAATATTGTCAAATTATACTTTACACATCTAGACGATATTGCTGAAGGGTTCCTGGTTTATTCTGAATATTTTTCTTGATTGTGTGTATTATTAGTTCATAAAAATTGTAGTGGAAGGATTATTATCTTCGATGATGGTCCTTCAGATCTTCTTTCACAAACGGGTTATCTACTTTTATATACTTTTAATTACCTCTAGACACGCACTATTCAACTGCTTTCCATCACAATTAACAATTAAGTGTTATTTCTTCTTTCTTTTAGTTACCTACCTCATACAAATTTCTTAAATTTTGATTGGTCATTTATGTACAGTTTAAATGTTATAGGATCAACACCCATTACCTACATTATATTTTATAAATTACCTTTAATAGATAATATTATTATTATACTCTAATTATATATGCAATGTTTATACAATTATTAATTAGATAATTATAAACAATTTGATACTAAACATGCCTCAGTTTATAACTGTAAAACCTTATTAATTTGAATTTCTATGATATGTGGTGGAAACATTTTTATGGTTTATTGTAATTTCTACTTTGACTACCTGAGATAAATATATTTACATAAATTAACTGGTGACATAAAATCTTATAACATACAACAAAACTTTTAATAATAATAATTGTTTTTGACAGTTTTAGTTTATTTATACTGCTAAACTATTGTCTGTATGATAAACTAAAATTCTGTCTAATAATAACAAAACACTTCCATCAAAAATAATTACACTGTTTAACGGTAGTCTGTGTCGCTATTTCTTATGATCACACTCATTACTTTAAAGGTTTGTGTCCCTTTTCCTTTCCTTGATTATAGGCCTATATGATTATAATTAATACAATTTTATTATATGGATTAGGTACTCTTTATTGGGTTTGGATTATTATTCAGGGTAAGTTGATTAGGCCTACTAGGTTTATTTATTTCACTTTTTTCTGTTTACTGCCCTATTCTACTGGGTTATTTCTGGGTTTCTGGATAATATTATATAAGTCAAACCAAATAGTTTTCCTTTAATTTGCTTACAATTATTATTTCTTGTTTCTTATCTGGATCGGATCCACTATTATTTTGTAACATTTTGTTTCGTTACAATGTGTACCACCATGTGTACCATATTTGCTATTAAAGACTGAGAAACAAGTTACTGTTTCGTCTACTCTGTTACTATGAAGCGATTCGTGTTTAAAGCGATACGTATTTTGCGGTTATAAGTATTCGAACCTTTACAGTTGCAATAATCAAATGATCGTTTTTTTTTTAAATGAGAGGGAAAACACGATCTCTACTAGATGTTTTGACAACACCGTGGCGTGTTTCCGTAAGACTTGCAAGTTATGGAATGAAGATTGCGTCTCGCAGCGTCAGGCAGAGAAAGCTTTGGACCCTCCGTTCATGCGGTCCTTGTTCATCTGAGGTTCTATGGTTCATCTGAGAGAGTCTTTGTTCACACACACACACACACACACACACACACACACACACACACACACACACACACACACACACACACACACACACACACACACACACACACACACACACACACACACACACACACACACACACACACACACACACACACACACACACACACACACACACACACACACCACGCGCGCAAGCACGCACGCATACTCCCACACGCACACACACTCAATATATATTACATTAATACACTAAATTAGGAAATAGGAAGGTCTCTGAAAAAAAGCTGTCATAATTGACTTAAACCGGAATATAGGATCCTGAAAACCTTCTGGAAAGTGTATAACTCTTCTGGGAATAGTACAGAAAGTATCAACATGTCAGTGTAGTTGCAGGTGGAATGAAAGTAACAGTACAGGCCTAATAGTCTTCGCACGGATATGTGTTCTGGGGGACTTAGCAAAGCAGGTGGGGGTCACATATGTAATGTAATAATAACATATTGTTTTTTATCTCGACATAGGTCTATTGTTAGAATCTCTACTACTCATTTTTGTTCATTAAAAACTTAGTTGTATTTAGATACAGCCGACATTGTATTCCAACAGTGCCAGACGATTCTTAAATCTACTGTGTGGCATTCTCGGGGGTTTTAACAGAGCTTTAATACTCCGCTCGCCAAAAAAGTAGAAAATAAAGCTATTTTAATGTTTCACACATGATATGTATTCAGCCTTTGTTTTTGTAGGCTACAGGTTTACAGTAATTTTGTTGTTGCACAGAATGCTCTACGGCCAGGAAATGATGTGAGCGAAACCGTAATCGTTGGAGCTGCATTTCTGTACAAATGTTAAAACTCATTAATCAGTGTTTTGATATATATCAAAACTATTAAATTTACTTTGTTTAATTTACTTTGTTTAATTTACTTATCGATAGCATTTACTGCTGAATAAAACGCGTGCGAGCTCATTTACGTCGAGTTTAATTGTAGCTACGTCTTTATGAGAGTGCGATCCGCTGTAACAGTGGCTTGGTTTGTTAATTGCGCGCACCCACGGCGGTGTCGCCTTGGCAACGCCAGTAGTTCACTAGTGTACTGGATGACATTTGTTCACACAGCAGCTGCTATTGTCTGAGAGTGAGGCAAGCTAGAATTAAATTCTATCAGTGGCACCCCGTGCTTAGGTTGCACGGTTGTACAACCCCAATAATTCCCGAATTGTATTTCAAATTATAGAATTATGAATGAAACAACAACTAATAATAGTGTTTTGAAGCTAAATCATCGTAATTTGTCATTTGCCTATTGAAAAGCGCAGAGAAATACTAAAAACCGTACACGCTCTTACCGCGGTGTATGCACCAACTGTGACGCTTTGTAAATGGAGAAATACAATGGAGTACTGCTCTGGCTGGCTAGACTCGGCTGTTCCTATTACAGCGGTATAGGCTCGCTTGGTGTGATTAGGGACTGCAAACCCCGCTTATACGTCACCGAGCCACCAGTCAGTTTGTTGGTAAATAACACGTGGTGCGCCAGGTTAGAATTTGTAAGTTCGTTGTTAGTGTCAATCCAATTCATCGTTAAATGTAAATAATAGTACATATAAAGTATTCAGGTGTCATAGTGTAAGATATTTTTTTATATTTAATTGGTAGGACGCAATGAATTCTGTCGAAAAAACTTAACGAAGACGCCGTTCAGTTTACGTCTTGTTGAAAAAAAATTGAAATTAAGAGAGTAGGTAGGCCTACACCAGACCTTTCAAATTTTAATCAAAGTGTAAAATCAGGTAACAGAATATTTAATCGTAAATTAAAAAAAGATTCATACAATAAATATTCGTGGTTACGTGGATGTCACACTAAAATTGAAGTATTTTGTTTTCCTTGTGTATTGTTTGGAGGGGAGGAGAATTGGACATTTTCTACTCAGAGAATAAAACAATTTTATTCCATCCAACCCAACTGGAACCCCCAAATTTTTCAACCGCCAGCCGCCACTGAATTCTATCCTATTTTTTATAATTTAATGAGCCTACATGGCACAGGTATATAGTCAGTGAGTTCAAACATTTATTAAACTAGTTTTTATTTTCTAATGAAAAAATTTATATCTTTTTAACTGTATTAGTAAGGGTATTATAGCGTACATGATGTCCGACAAAGGTTTAGGTTCTTTGAACTTGATAACCTCACTTTTATAATTATCTCACGTAGCTTATTTTTACATGTATAAATTTGTGCTTGTTAAAAAAATGTTGAATCTTTTTTAAAATGTAGATTTCAAAGTTGAAATATAATTTTGTGATTATAATCAACAAATCTAATTCTTTTTGTGAATTTTAGAAGAGAAAATTACGTGTGACTTCTGAAAATTTTAACAAATTTTGTTCAAAACTTTTTGTAACGATTGTTTATTAAATAAAAAGTCTTCTAATTGTTTAGTTTAGAAGTCTTTAATGTTAATTAAATACTTAAATTGTTTACTATAATTTTTTTTTAAATTTCCGTTAGGTTTTGTTTGTTAGTTTTAGTTTTTAATTTATATTTATTTAGTTAGATTCTAGTTTGAAAACTTTGTCTGTACTTCAAATGTATACTGAACGTACTCACTCATTACAATTATAATGTACAAAGTAATAAATTTTACATAACTATTTTACTCATATTAATGAATTACATTTATTTTATTCAGATTTTATTTATATTTTATGTATTTTTTATTATATTATTTAGATTTATTTTCATCAATTAATCAAAAGGAAAACATTATATTATTGATTAGGAGCTTAGTATAATATTTTTTTCTAATATTGAGAGAAACAAAATGGTTGATTAAGTCCACTTTTCAAAATTTGTTTATTTTATATAGACAAATATAAGAAAGACTCATGAAAAAAATTGTAATTATATATAAAATGCAAACAGTTTTAATTATTCTCTTTTTAAAGTTTATTTTATTTAAATAATAATAAAATTTTTTACTAAATAAAGTTAGTTATTTTCAAGAAAATATTTTTCTCACGTACGATTCAGTAAAATGATAAATAAATTATGTGTGAATTCGTGTGTTATTCACATTTTAAAAATATTGAAACTGCATTTGCTAGTGTTACTATTATATGTTAAAAGAATAATTTATATGCAGCAGAAGAAATGAAAGCTACTTCTTACATATATTTTTAAAGAATATATTAAACAATCTTTAGCGGCTGATTTCAGTATGTACAAATTCTATACTGATAACAAATTCGTTTAATTAAAGAATCAATTATTTAAAACATTTTTGTTGCGTTTCAGATTGGTCTTATTCTTAAGAAATAAAAACATGAATTTTCTCTAATGTTGTAATAACATGTTTAAATGCGATAACTAACATTAGAGGATTATAAGTGACCTGCTACACTCTCACATGTTTTTTTTCCTTAACGTGAGCTATTCCTTGCTCAGAAATTTCTTACAAATATTTTACTAAATCCTTTGTTAATTATCTTTTCTAATAAACTACATTCTTGAACAAACCATTGAAGACCAATGGTTTAGTCAGTCTTTATTCCTCTTTTTGATGTTGTTATAGCTAATCAAAATGACGACTTTTGCACTTTCATTTTCACTTCTGTTCGTATCGTTTTAATACTAGTAGGTATTCTATTTATTACAGTTGCGCTGCAGATCTGTTTGTTTATTCCTTATCGTACTTCATTTAGAATCTTTGCATCATCACTTCTGTTCATCGCTTTTATATCAATTTTGCTTTTTGTAAATTTTAAATCTATTTCTATACTATATCCCGAGATCAGTCGCATTTTCTTTTGTTTTGCAGCTCACACTGCTTTTTCATTCTTCCAATATTATAGGCCCAAAATTGACAAAGTGAAACACATTGTCAAAGTTGCTTCATATTCTAACACTAAATGAACAGCTTTAACAGTTGCGTAGGCTACACTTACATTGTAATAGTTTAATAATTCTAATTTTTTTGCAAACAATTAAACCGATAAGGTTTTTCCCTCACGAATTCTCGCACGAGCGTACCTTAATATCAAAGTACCGGTTTATAAGTTGACCAATTATTCCTTTGGCTTTTGTATCATATCCGAAAAATCACCATTGATCATTTTCTCACTATCTACTTGTAAAGCTTGTTTTTACAGTTACTTCAAGTTGCAGACATTACTGATAAAAAAATACCAGTAACAAGAGAAAATCGACTGTCAGCAGCCAGCATGCGTTGTTACTTCCATATTCCTTAAGGAATGGAAGTATGGTGATGGCAAAAAAAATCGTGTTCGATATTATTGCAGATTCTGATTGTATTACACTCAAAACATGAAAAAAAGTCGTTTTCCGAAAAGTGTCTGTGTCTGTGTCTGTGTGTCTGTCTGTGTGTGTGTCTGTCTGTGTGTAGATTTTTTTTCTATGGCAAACGATAACTGCCGCAAATTCAAACAGAATCAAATAATTTTTTGCATACAGCCCTGATTTGTAGAGTACTCACGATCTATTGTTTTTGGTAAAGATCGGTTGAGGGAAAGGGGTAGTTTACCTGCAACGGTTTTTTTTTATCAAGGGAAATTTCTTTATTTGGCAAACGATAACAGCCGCAAATTCAAACGGAATTAAATAACGTTTCGTATACAGCCCTGAATTCTAGAGTTCTCAAGATCTATTGTTTTTGGTGAAGATCGGTTAAGGGAAAGGGGTAGTTTACCTGTAACATTTTATGTTTTAACAAGGGTATTTCCTATGGAAAACGATAACAGCCGCAAATTCAAACAGAATCAAATAATTTTTTGCATACAGCCCTGACTTGTAGAGTACTCAAGATCTATTGTTTTTGGTAAAGATCGGTTAAGGGGAAGGGGTAGTTTACCTGCAACGTTTTTTATCAAACGTATTTTATATGGCAAACGATAACAGCCGCAAATTCAAACAGAATCAAATAATGTTTTGCATACGTCCATGAATAGTAGAGGTCTCAAGGACTTTCGATTTTGGTGAAGATCGGTTAAGGGGAAGGGGTAGTTTACCTGCAACGTTTTACGTTTTAACAAGAGTAGAGTACTTGAAAATTCATTTAAACTTTTTGAAACAATGGTAATTGTTAAAAATAAAATAATTTTGTTGCCAGGCAATAAAATTATTAATTTTTCATTTTAATGTAAATTATGTATGAGTTAATATCTTTATATATATAATTCTTCTGTACTTGTGTATGTCACTGAACTCCTCCATGTATAAAATAATATATCGTTCGTGGCAGGTAAGCATATCTCAGTTATGTAATGTTTACGTTTCCATTTTATTATTATGCCTACAGCAATAAAAAGGCAGGTAAGACACACACACACACACACACACACACACACACACACACACACACACACACACACACACACACACACACACACACACACACACACAATTCACGTTATTTCTGGCCTCACTCATGTTTATTTTCTTACATTTGCACGCTTTTTAAATGGAAAGTGCCGAAAGCCACACCAACATAACGCGTGCAAGCCGAAAAAATGGACATCAATTTGCTTACTGGCGAAGCTAGTAGTTAATGAATGGGTAGGCAAAAATCTTATCTTAAAATTTTTTTTAAGGAATCCCTAAAAGGTCGGTGGTTCAAATCGGACGCTGAGGTAGAGTTTGCTGTAACCGAAAGGTTCCACAAACAGCCGTAAGAATTTTACTAACAGGGAATCTACAGTTTAGCGCAACAGTGGAACTCATGTCTTAATGTTATTGGAGACTTCTTTTAAAATCGTTGAATAAAAAATGCTTTACAGCTCTATACGTGTTTCTATTGAACAATCCTTGTATTAGTCATACACAATAATACAACTGATTGAACTTCAAATTTTTAAACTTGATTAGTTGTGTACAACGTTATCGGCAACAAAGAAGTAGTTTTTGTTAAAATTCCTTCCCGGGATATTTGGCCGTAGTCCAATGTTTTCTACAAAACCAGACATTTCGGCAATGCCATCGACTTCCATCATCAGTGAAAATCGAGTGCGATAACGTGAGGTGGTATACGATAGTGACCACAGTACTGTGGTTAAGGCTGAAGCAGTAAGTAGAAAGAAGTAGTTTCTATGGTAATATTTCATTTAGAAAATGATTTTAAATATAAATCTTAGAATATGGAAGTCATGTATGGTTCTCCATACCTATATTTTTACAGTTACTTCAAGTTGCAGACATTACTGATAAAAAAATACCAGTAACAAGAGAAAATCGACTGTCAGCAGCCAGCGTGCGATAATCTCCATCATCTGGAGTAATACTGTACTTTAAAATATTAATACACATGTCAGAATAAATTATCTCTTTGAGTTGTCTCTGACATAAATGTTATTTAGGAAAGATTAATGGGACATAGTTCAACTTTCCGTTGGACTCTTTGACAGGCTTTCATGTAGAAACCATGTGGTTTAAGTTGCCAGCAATCTAAAGATCATTAAAATACGCAGACATATTTACACAAGCTTTTTAAACCCACTTAAGACAATTGTCTCATTAAACTTGACAAATACCCATTCAAAACATTAAACATTTAACAAATATAACGTTATAAAAAAAGGTTGAAAATTTATAAAAATTTATAAACAATTGTAAAGTAGTATTTCTGCCTAGCAAATTCATTCCATATTAAATCAGATTAGTTGAGACGAATCGTAATTTTTATTTAAAATTTGTATCGACAACTGAAATCGATTTCAAACGACTGTTCTAACAAGCCAAAAAAATACGGCGGCACAGCTGGAGATTGTTATACACATTTTCATTTTTCCTTTAGAAAAACTGAGAACTCATCTATTTCCCTCTAAAGCCATAATTTAAAAGTTTTAATGATATCTTTAGCTAACTTAATGGTACATTTCGGAAAGTAAATTTATTATTTCGTCGTCAGTAAATCAAATTGAAAAGGAGAATTTCTAAACCGTTCCAATGCAATAGCCGTACAAATTATTTTCAGGGTCGTTAACATGTACAAAGTGAGTGGAATTTACCGTGATCAACTCACATACTGCAACTGCTGCACGAGCAGTGTCCGTTACCGCTGTTTAGTGCACTACGCGCGTTGCCATGACAACACAACACTGACTATGCACACACATGTTCGTAAAGTCACAGCTACAATTAAAACTCGGCGTAAACACATTCACACGTTTTTTTTCAACAGTTACTACTACCCTCGGTGAATATATTAGAAAAGTAAATTAAACAATTTAAGTACATTACAACACTCTGTTTAATGAATTTTAAACCTGTTACAAAACTGCAATTGCAGCGATGGCAGTTTCGCTAACATTGTTTTCTAAGCCACAGAACCTGTACGGCAATAAAAGTTGCATTCAGTTTACTATACTTTTCCAGTACTGTACAGATAAAATCGAAACAGGTTCAGTATGTAGTTTGTTTAAAACGATGAAGAAGGTTACCCAGATTGGTGTGAAACATTTAACAGCTGAATACCACTGTAGGAAGCGTATATGTCTCTATTGAAACGAAGGCTCAAAGTCTGTTCATTTCATGTTTTTAGCAGTGGAAATTATTACTTAAGTATGGAATTTTACCGATGTTGTTACGTTTTCGGTAAAGCTATTCACTGTTGGCAATGGAGTAAAACGTACAAACGGTCCAAGATAGTAACTTAATCAAAATACTCGGCTGTGGCAGTTATAGTGAACGTATAAAGTTCATAGGACTTTGTCTGGATTTCACGGGTCAGGCAGCTGTCCGTTCCTACTTCACACTTCATTCCATTGGTTGGACGTCCTGTACTTCTTCTGCCTCATGGGGCATATAGCAGCCATTACTTAATTAGCCGTTCATCATTTATCCTTTCTAAGTGATTTATCGACTGCTGTCTATATTGCTGGGTTCTGTCTTTCACCGTATATATATCCAAATTTTGTCTTATATCCTCATTCCTTAGTTTATACAATCGAGTCTAACCTTCAGTTTTCTGTAGAAACTTCAGTTCAGTTGGCTGTATTCTTGATTTAACTTTATAAGAGGGGACTGTTTTTACAACCGTACAATAATCCATGTGCTGCCAATGTCTTGTAGAATTTTAACATGTTATCCTTCCTAGCATTATTCTACTATTTTTCGATATATTGTGCCACATACATACTGAAATTTGTTTAATGCATTACGTAAATCATTATTTAAATCACAGCTGATGTCAAAACCCAAATGGATAAAATGTGATACCTGTTTTATCGGCTGATTGTCTATACTTATTTTTGTTTTTATTGGGTCTACTCCTTTGAATGCATAACTTTTGATTTTTCCCAAATACAATTATATTGTATGTGGGCTGTAATGTATCTTATATTTCAAACAATGATGTAGTAAATAGTTGTTTGGGGCATATGTGTAAGACCATTAAGAGACCTCTAAAGTCAACGAGGAAAGAAACACGCCTGAAGTTCCACAAGGTGATGGCCCTCCCAACACTTCTCTATGCGTCTGAGAATTGGCCTTTAACGAAGTAGTATTCAAGTGGCCGAAATGAGGTTTCTCAGCCACATGGCAGTATATACTCTTCAAGATCGCAAAAGAAATGTCGATGCACACCAGGAGCTGAATATTCTGAGTATACTTGTTAGAATTGGCCAATATTGGTTGAAACAACTTAACTGAATGGATGACAGCCGCATCCCCAAAGAATTATAGAATTATAGCCAAAAGGATGGAGAGGTGTAGGGCGTCCGGAGAAGCGTTGGAGTAACTAGCTCTAATAAGCGCTATAGCTCTTTCTGCTTGAGATCGAAACAAACTATTTTTGGTTTAAGATGATGATTTTGGATAAAGATTGTGATGATGAATAAACATATTGTAGTTCTTACGTACAAAATCCAATTGATAAAGAGCTCTATGGAGACCACTTACGTTTTAATATATAAGGATTTGTTCAGCAGCAAACAGCAAAGTATTAAGATGTTAGTTCCGATTTCAATTAATAGGCTTTTCTACCTCAGAATTTCATTCTGTCAGAATGTCGCTAATTCATAAGTTGAAAACGTCGGAGGGAGGCCACAACCCTGATTCAGAACTTGATTAGTTTTTAGGGCTTGGGACTAGTGCGTATCGAACTTATTCGATTGTTTGTATATTTCCACACGCTTCTGATAGTTTTTGTTAATTGCGATGGTTAGGCTTTCCATAGTTTTTTATTAATTGCTTGTGAACGGAAAAGTTTAGACTCTGAACCGAATTGATTGTAAAAATAATAGCTTCACAAAAACTCTATCAAGAGTTGTAGGGTATAAAGCACGTGAAATTAGAGCTAATGCTAAAATAGAATTTTCTTTGATTCAGTTTCCGTACAGTTGTTCACACAGTGTAACCTAGAAAGATCGACGACGGAAAAATGAAGTTATTCTACAATAACGTATAATGAAATTATACGACGATAACATATGAATCAATGTAATCTTGCTACAGTTCTTATACGAACCACAAAGGGAAAAAGAGATAGATATAGAGAGAGAGTGAGTTTACGCTGAAATTAAGGTTCTAATACTTTGCCATTTTGACTTATTTATCTATGAAATTTCTTGTTGTCAATATTTTTTATACATATCAAGATAAAAGCTTTTCCTGCTTAGGAAAAGTGGAAAATAAAAGTTGCTTGAATTATTAAGAGTCACTGAAGAAATAATGGAACATCAAGATCTGTACCTTCTATCATGTAAACTGTTTCTAGGTAAAAAAATACCGTAATTGTAAAATTATTCTTAAAACAGTTTTTATAACGAAAGAAGAAATCTCATACTTTAATTATACACACGATTAATTACAAAAACTCTAAAAAAACACGAATTCAACATGTCACCCATGTTTAATCTATTAAAAATTTCTAAATATAGTTGTTAAAAAACTACAGTAAAAAGCGTTAAACTCTAAGTGTTCGTAAATCAGTGTTAAATATTTTAAAACACCGGTTGAAAATTTTCCTGTTAGTATTTAGCGAAAACTTGATAGAGACGACAGGTGGAGTAGCGTTTGTATATCTCTCCTTTCAGACGTGATGCTGTAAATATTCCAAAGAGTCGTTTCATTTTGCAAGGTTTTATTTAATTAAATCAGATTATTTAGGTACAGAACACAATAAACGTGACACTTTTCCAGACAAAATACGTTTGTCTTCGTTGTAACAACGAACTTGGAACATTTTACTAATGACAGTGAACAGATGGCGGCAACACTTTATCACTTCGGGACTGGAAGGTAGTTTTACTGTCTAAACGTAACAAATATATCTCTCTTTCCTCTCATTTCTTTCGGCGTATCGCTCTCTTTCTCATCTTATTTGATGCTAATACTAGAGCACAAAATTCAAGAGCGATAGAACATTGTTGTGGTTGCCATAATTGTTGTTAAGCGAGAATGAATGAAACTCCTACTTTAACTGTAGCCTACACACAGTCTCAAATGATGCCTTGTAATTCTCATAAATATTTTTCATTAACATTTTTGACTCACTCTTCTCTCCCCTCTTCCTGTCTGTCTGTCACTCCCTCTCTTTCTTTCCCTCAATATTTCTCAATTCCCTATGTTCTCATGTACCTCATTTTACCAAACTTCCTAACTTGATTATCATGTATACCTCTACAGCTTACACACACACACACACACACACACACACACACACACACACACACACACACACACACACACACACACACACACACACACACACACGCACGCACGCACGCACGCACGCACGCACGCACGCACGCACGCACGCACGCACGCACGCACGCACGCAGAGAGAGAGAGAGAGAGAGAGAGAGAGAGAGAGGGACACACACACACACACACACACGATTCTACAATACGATTCCCGCTCTTCCTGACTGTTTCTTTCTCATTTCCTTTGCTTTTCCTTTCCCCTCGCTAACACACCACTTCATTTGATTTATTCATTTTCATTCCTTCTCTTTCTCTGTCTATTTATCTCTGTCATCTGTCTCTGTCTGTCTGTTGTCTCTCCTCTCTTTCCCTTTTCCCTTAGGAGTCTGTCAATTTGCATTCAATTTTCATTGTATTATATGCATTTAAACAGATTTAAAAATCACTAAAAAAGTTTGTGTTTTTTATTCGGAGACTTAAAATAAACCATAAGTCTTTCTCGTTTTTAGAAGATATAGAAATAAGATAGATAGACAGAGGAGACAGAGAAATGCACGCGCACACACACACACACACACACACACACACACACACACACACAGTGAGTGAGAGAGAGTGTGTGAAAGAAAGAGAGAGACAGAGAATCTGTATGATGTGGCTTCCAATCGAAGTTCACCACGCCAACAAACTGGGGCGCACGTGTTACATCCTAGCCGGCGGAAACGTACTTTTCTTTACAACAGTCCAATAATGAGTACACAGAGCGCACAACAGAAGTTCAATTTTCATCTTTGAACGTGAACGTGCGCTTGTCGTTGTATTTCCTGTAACAAATTCACGGCTCATCAGATATACAGGAATTCCAATATAGAGCCCCGTTATTCTTCTCTGGCACTTCACTTTAAGAACTGATAAAAGACTGTTCTGGCAGGAGTATAAGCCATAGATGTCAATCCGCCGTTAATCATTTTATACCATATTTTTGTTGGCGCCTCTGCAAAGTTATGAAATTAGTAACCATTTTCTGAAATTTTTTGATAGTTATGATACAGCAAAATAATAAGATAACTGGGAATATTCCCAAGGTATACCTACCTGTTTTTTTTTTTTTTTTTTATAATAGGCCTACCAATCTAAATAATTGTAGAAACGTATATTTCATTATCAGTATTCACTTAATTGTATTATATTTGTCGATTTATTTCTGTTCGTTTTAGGAAAAATAAATTTTAATAACTTTTAGCTCAAGGACTTACAGTTGTTAAAATATTCATAATTTTGTACTAACACATGTTTTACTTGCGTACAATTACAGTGTTGGTAGTTGACATTAAAGTTAATTAAATATAAATATATCAGTACCGACTCGGAACACAAAGTTTTTTATTGGTAAAATCGTAAAATTCACCTTATAGCCAGAACCAATTTTCGCTCATTATAAGCTTCGTCAGAGCCTGCCACTGGGAGCGATTTGCGTCTTGTTCTTGGCGACGACGTCGACTTTTGAAGGATCTATGTTGTGTGTGTGGGGTCACTAACATGACCCACGGGCGCTTCCCTGAACCACGAAGCTTGTAATAAGCGAAAACTAGTTCAGGTTATAAGGTAAAACTTTTAAGATTTGACCAATAAAAAACTTTGTGTTCCGAGTGGGTAGTGATATACTTATATTTAATTAATCAACGAACACTTCATTTACAACAAACTCCAAGAAATTAAAGTTAACTTTCTGTAATTTAGACTAAATCTTCAAAAAATACGTTTTTGCGTGAATTTCCATAAAAGCAATTATTAAACCCTTTTTAGACGCTTATTAATTTGTAATACAATTGGATTTGATAAAAAAATTTCTTACGTTTTTATTATAAGAAAAAAAACATTTTTATACGTTTCCTATGTTCATCTAATATCACTTTCAAAAAGCTTAACCTTTCGTAATTTTGTTTAGGATCTATGTTTCTTAAGGTATAGTGCCTTATTAATCCCTATGTTACTTCCTTTAAAATATATTGTTTTGAGGAGCTATTTATCGGTGATATTTAAAATAATTTTAATTACTTAATTATTTAAAACTCTTTGTTTACTACCAAAATAAACACTTTGCATATAAACACTTTGCAAAATAAACATACGCTTCAACAATGAAAACTTGGTGTAGCGTATTCATTATTCACTCAGTATGGTTACGGCAACGCGTCACAAATATCCGCACGTGGAGGTTGACACAAACTGCTAAGTCGATAATAAAACACGATATTCCAATATCGTCTGGTAGAAACGTTTACAT
This sequence comes from Magicicada septendecula, assembly GCA_034769895.1. Lineage (NCBI taxonomy): Eukaryota > Metazoa > Arthropoda > Insecta > Hemiptera > Cicadidae > Magicicada > Magicicada septendecula. Next base: position 119,826,469 of record CM068372.1, read on the forward strand.
GCTCGTACATTTCTGAAGTCCACGATTAATGTAGAAACATCTAAAAGGTCTATACCACACTACGAGGGCTGACCTTATAATCTCAGGTACGAATTCAGATATAAACTCAAAAATCAATATAAACTCAGAATATGATAAAGTGAGCCAGACAGTACGCCGAATTGTTTTACAAGAAACTCAAATGAGTCATTAGTGAGTTGTTAGAATACATACATACATACATATTCGGCACTACATTCCAGGATGGACCTTGACCTCCCTAATGATCCGACTTCAGATAGTCAGAGCATGTGCCTTGGTCTTCCACGAGCAGTGAGACCATCCTAGTCACGTCTTCTTCCACGTCGTCTTGCCATCGTTTTATTGGTCTGCCTCGTCTTCTGGGCACATTCATCGTCCTTTTGGGGTATCTTTGGTTTTCCGTTATTTCTACATGTCCTATCCAGCTGATTCTTCTAGACTTCATAAATCGGACGATATCTCCCTATTTTAGAACGGAGTCTATTTCCTGATTAGATCTGATCCTACTTTCACCATTACAACATACTGGTCTGAAGATTCTTCTAATAATTTTCCTTTCAAAAGTCCTCAGAGCCTTCTCATCAACTGCTCTTAATGTCCAAATTTCGGAACCGCATGTCACTACTGGCTTGATCATTGCTCTGTACATTTTCAGTTTAGTGTCTGGGGTGAGAAGACTAGATCTTAATAATTTTAGTAGACCAAAGTAAGCTCTATTTCCCGACATTATTGTCTTAGTTACTTCATTAGATACCTTATTTTCACTATTAACATAAGCTTCAAGGTACGTAAACTCATTTAATCCTTCAAAAGTGTAATCGTTTATGGTCAGGTTTCTTGGAGTCCTGCGACGTGGACTCTTTCATATATTTTGTTTTGTTTGCATTTACTTTAAGACCCATTTTTCTTCCTTTCCTCTCCAGTTCTCCAAAAACGTCTTCCACCATACGAACATTTTTCCCAGTAAGTACAACGTCATCCGCATATCCCAAAGATTGTGAATTGTTAGAATGCCGTTGTAAATTGCAAAACCGGAACTGTATTCGTCTCACGTTAATTGGTCGTAACATGGACGACTGCGCAAGCGTCGACTTACGGCTGACGTGTTGTTTATACAGTAGGTCTAAGGTCGATATTAACAATATCAAGACAATTTGTCCAGATAATGATATTAAAATTTTATCAATGCAATCACTTTAGAATTCAGGTTCTTTGCTGATACACTTTTGTTTTATACACGATGTAAATATTTAAAAAATAACCACGATATAATTTCTTTAATGGTTCGCCCTAAGCTATGTTTCGAATCTGTTTGTTTAAAACTATACATTGTTTAGTCTAACCATATCGTTGCTGTCAACTTACTTGAGACAGATATAATGAATTTATTTAACTTGTTAAGTTTTATTATTTGTTCTGTGCCGTGTGTGTGTGTGTGTGTGTGTGTGTGTGTGTGTGTGTGTGTGTGTGTGTGTGTGTGTGTGTGTGTAGCCGTACAACAATTGTTTTGCAGAAGCGATACAAACTTGTGACCATTGATTCCTCTGGAGTTTAATTATTTATTCTGCTGTTTTCAGGACACGATGCACGGTATCATCGTACCTGTGTGTATTCTACTTTGATAAATGTAAATTGTAACGCGTTTCAACAGCGAAGAAAATCGATTCAGTCGTCAATCACACACCGTGATTTCTTTGTTTTACTAGATAGTTTTCTAACTATAAAATAAACTACAATTTTCTGTTAGTGAACTTATAGTAGTTGGTAATACATTTTTCGTCTAGTTTTGGACAATTGAAAATTTTCTACAGGCTTTTATACAAAGAACATAGACTTTATTGAAAAATATATTAACAATTTAAGAATTTAAAGTTAAAGTTAAAAAAACTGAATCTCTTCGAGTTTTGTAGTTGAAACGAAGGGAAATGCCTGGGCTGACTGATTGGAAATCTACCTAGTTATATAGATAACTAAGTTTAAGTAAAGAATTTTGAATAAAAAAAATTTAATTGACTAAACATATTTGTAATAAACATAATAAGAATAAAATAAATAAAATGAAGCACGTAAATGTATCTGAAATATAGGAAGAAGTACATTGCATACAAATGAAAAAAATTAAAAGTATTAAAATAAAAAGACCAACAAGAAATGTCGGGAAACATATCCCGAAACGCCTGAGACAAAGAATCCTTTAAGATAAGGAAACTCAAATTAGCAAAGGCCTTTACTCTAACCCGGGAACTGTACGGACAGATAAACCTTTCCAGAAGTGCGAAAGTCCGCCATTATAGCACTGTGATCAGGCCGGTGATCATGTATGGAGTGCAAACAATGTGCTCTCAAAATCTGGAATCTCTTCTTAAAATTGAACGAAGAATCCTTCGGAAAAGTTATGGCTCCAAGAAACCGAAGATGGGTACAGGCATAGACCCAAATAGCTGTACAGGGATCTGGAAGATCTGGAAACGGCTCTCCGAAGGAAAACACCGATATTCCTTGGACATACGGTTCGGATGGATGGTCCGGATTAAATAAACAAATTTCAACTACATTTGGCAACTTTCCAGTCTGAACGGATACACCAAACAACTCAAGGAGGAAGTGATGAAATTGGGTATCTCTTTGAACGACTGTGTTGGTAGAAATACATACAGAAACAAAATTCAAAATCTTGAGGTTCTCTTCAGTGAGAAGAAGACGAGAAAGGAGTGGACAATGGAAAGGAAGGCGACCCATAGTGTGCGAATGAGGGCCTTCTGGCAGGAGAAGAAAAGGAAATGATATTCGCGTGGTCCACGGCTGGCCTATTCGTGTACAAGTAAAGACCAACAACAATCGCAAACAGTGATCAAAATATGATGCGTATGAACGCAAAGGACACCGGAATTAAGGATGACACTCAACGTCAGTCAGCGAGAGAGGTAGTAACTGATGTTAGTTAAAGTGAGCACAGAACTCTATGTAAGTTATGCTAGAGCACAATAAGGAATCATGTGCCAAAGTGATGTGATTCTGGCTGCATGTATTTGCTGTATGCATTACCGTCATTGTAACACAAACATAACCGTCATAATAACGGCTGTGTTTACGATGTCTATCGTTGTGTGTTTATGTACTGTAACGTGCATAATAATTGCCAACGACTGACTGCGTGCATACGTTACCTGCTAAACATGCAAACCGCATACATTAACACTTATCTACAAGTGATATTACTAATAAAATAAAGTATAAAATAGCGTAGGTCGATTGATGTGCAGATAACTGAAACGATGGAGGCAAAACAAATTAATAAGGACATTTTTACAAACAGGACTCGAAAAGACGAGAGTCCCCAGTAATCGACACCAAAAAAACGTTTAAACTGTTTTGGAGAGGTAATACGAGGAAAGTGAAGAGACCCACCAATTTGAAGAAAATGACTGGCAAAAAGGGAGATAGAAATGTTCAATGGATGTGGGTGTGTGTGGGACGAAGAAAAGGTGAACATGTCCTGATGTCCTCGAGTATCCAAACAGAAGTTGATAGGATTCAGTATCGTGACTGATATTTTAAACCTCTCTCATCGTCCTTGTTGACGTCCGCTACTTTCTGCTTGCACTATCTTCTGAGTGCTAACGAGACAGCTTCAGTGTGTTCATAAAAAATATTAAGATCAGCCAAACGAATTCTGCCGCGCTAAATGAAACGTGCTTAGTAGCATTAGGTGAACTTGAATTTACGGAAAAATATGAACAAAACAAAGAACATTAGCTCGTAAATATCATAGTTTGTTTGCTAACGATGTGACCATTAGGTAGGTTCTAAAAGCAAGCAAATACAGAAAGCAAAGAATTTTCCTCACACCTCAGATCCCTTACAAGGACCTCCAGTCGGTCAGAAGACGCGAAATTAAACGTTTTTAAAATAATCAGTAGAAAATGTTTTCAATTAAAACTAATGTACCTTTGTCAAACGCGGAAAGCCACAATGACTTACTACAAATAACATGTATTCTTTATCAAGATTGTCTAAAAAAAAGTTCATAACTTCTCTTTAGATAGTTTCAATATAAAAAAAATAATAATAATATAAGTCAAAAAGAATTACTATGTGCTGAAAGTTTCATTAATGATGTCAAAAGAACTAATGGAGAAAGAGCGAGTAAAACCTTGGAAACGGAAAATGTCAACAGTAGACCAAATGGTGGGCTGGTTTACAGTTTAACAGGTGAGACACCAACAGCGATCGGCAGATCTTAGAATGGAAACCACAGGTAAAACAATACCAAACATAGCAAAAATAAGAACGAATGAGAAGGCAATCAAGCAAGAACGTAAGGCACGAGGAGGATTAAAACATGTGACTCAAAATTTGCTTAAAACCTAAATCCTTTGGCGACCCCTAAATCCGATGTAGTAAGTGTGATACAACTGTATGTACTTCCTTTAGGACACAATTTTCTCTGCTCGAGTCTTACGTCTGATTGTAATGTATCTGAGATTAACAGTCAGGAACAAATTAAGTACGAAATTTTAAGCTATGAGTTCTAAGCTTTCTAACAGTTATTACTTCACAATACCTCACGTTATTTGTTTGTTAGTTTTTCCAGTTCTCATTATACAGTTTTAAGCTCGGCTAATACAAGCCTACGTTCGAAAAAATAGATTTTACACATTATGTCGCTTAAGACGTAACGTGGTCAAACAGATTCATCAAAACAGATCCGGTTCCAACGGTGCTTGCAAGATCCACTCATTAAATTGTATTTTTTCCAGGAAATTAATTATAAGTTTAAACTCTATTCAGAAGTATAGTACAAAAAATACGACTAAATTTTAATAAATTCAGACTGTAGTCCACTATGCTGTGACGTTAGTTCGGTTTAGCAACTGCTTGTGTTCACTGACTGTGACGTTGTCATGGTAACGAGCATAGTGCATTTACAGGGAAGAGAGAGAGAGACATATAAGAGTGTAATTGCACTACGTGTCAATTAGGACATTTCTAAAAATACGGGTAGTCTAATGTTAATGTGTACGACCCGTGCAGTGTGAAGATTTTGGCCGTGTTTTGTAGAATGAACAGTAAAAGCTCGTTTAGCCTAAAAGTAATTTCCTCGTTTACTACACAGGAAGTTATTTAACGTTGAGGTGGGATTTTTAAATTCACGATGTTTTTCGAAACGATCGACGTAAGCAAACCCAATTTTTCCAAAAGAAACAATACCAACGGGAAAGGTTAGGTTATAAAACACAAATAAATTTTATGCAAAGAGTTTTGCATATCAATATTTAAATACGCACTATTTCTGACTTCAGAGCACTAAATTCTTTTGTCCAATTTTAAATAACATTTGGTTCTTCCCTAAGCTAGTTTTTGCTTTTTGCAAGCTTTTTGAATGGTCACATGTTTATTATATATAACAAAATGATGAACATGCAAAAAACAAAGCTTAGGCGAAGGTAAAATTTTATTTAAAAATGTATCTAAAAATGATTGTTCCGTAGTTGGAAATACAGCATTCCGTATTGTTTTCTACGCCGGTGGGGGCCCGAGGTGATGTAGGTGATATAGCTGCCCAACAAAAACAGCCTACAATACCTAAACCTCCATCAATAATCTTTCAAGATGTATCTAACTACCATTAATAGGTAGACAGTGCAAAACGTATACTGGAAGATGAACAATATACAGGTAATAGCGTAAAAGGCATCCTGAAAATTAAATTAAATACGGGGGTCAGTTGAAACGTTAGCACAGCGACATGTATAGCTCAGTGGTAGAACTAAAATCTTTCGTGTGCTGCTATATGTCGCTTGAACAGCTGTTAATTTCCAGATATATCTGTCAATTTATTCACTTTTACCAACTGCTTGAAATTTTCCTGTTACACGTGTTTTTAAAATGTACAGAATCAAACATCGTGTTGTAGTGAATTCTCTGTTAAAAACGTTGTAGCGCCAATGGAAAATCAAAACGAAATTGTAAATGTGTTAGGAGATGCTGCGCCTTCAGAAACAACGGTAAGTTTGGCACTGGGGCACGCTCAAGTTTAAAAGTGGTCGTACAAGCACTGAAGATTATCCCAGCAGTGGACGTCCAAAAAGTGCAACAAAAATGGCATTATTGAAAAAAATCCATAGGGTGTTGGAAGACCGCAGATTGAGGAGTGGATGTCGTTGCTGAAATCATAGGCATCTCATATGAGAGTGTGCATCATACTTTAACTCAAGAACTTGGTGTGAAAAAGCGTTGTGCAAGACGGCTGCCGCATCTAGAGTTGTTTCATTTTTTGGGCGTCCAGTGCGACCACGTTTTCAATGCTCGTCCGACCACGTTTAAACTCAAGTGCCTATTTACACTCCGTTGATTTTGAAGTCGCAAAATCTACTGACGCATTTACAATTTCGTTTTGAATTTCCGTTGGCGCTAAACAATTTTTAACAAAGAATCACACCACGATGTTTGATTTTATCCGTTTTTCAAAACACGCATGACACGTAAGTTTAAACAGCTTCTAAACAATAAATAAATTGATAGATAGATTTGGAAATTAACAGGAGTTTACATAAAATACAAATCTTGCAGTACACAAAAAATTTTAGTTTTATCGCTGAGGTACAGATATTGCTCAGCGAACTTTTCAACTGACCCTCGTTCTCAGTTTAGATACAGAAAACTTGTTCGACATTTTCGAGATAATAAAGCTGTCTTTCATAAAACAAGCTCTAGCAGAATCGTGTTTATTAGTTCTTGTTCGGGTTACACCTAATTTATAGCCAACATCGCGACAGAAAAGTAATCGACAAACTTTCTCCCCACAGTAATAAATTTGGAAACATTATAAAGCGTAGAGGACTTAAAGACCTGTGCTAAAAAAACCTTTACTCTTTGTTAATCTCAAACGTGTTCATATTAACTTAGCCTATTTCCAGAAACAAAAGAATTCGGTTGAGCCACAGCAGAAAACCAGAACATACATAAGTTACACGTACACGCTGTGAGAACTAAAACCATACGTAATTATGCTGCAACATACAATAAACATAATTTCCTTCCCTTTTCGGCAACAAAAATCTAGCAGACATTGCCGCCCACTACGTTTGTAAATGCAGTTTGCAAACAACCCACAGGCAGCACGTGGCCAAATCCTCCAGCAGTTTCTTGATGAATTTTAACACTTGTTTAACAGTCTCTTACAACATGATGTTAAACCTGCTTTCAACAGTCATCAACAAATTGGTTAATTAACAGCTGAGTCTTAAAGGGTGCCTTATGGAATATCAATGGCCTCTAGTGAAAAAATTAATAAGATTGAAGTTTTCCTTAATCATCATCATCTACAACAAATATTACCCCAAAAATGGTGGTTTCCGGTCCCCAGCAGATAGACTACAGCTGGTCAATCTAACGAGCCTTCGGACGCCTCGCACCTCTTCGTCCTTTCGGTTTATAATTCAATAGTTGTTTGGGGATGCGGCAGTCATCCATTCGGTTAAGATGTTTCAACCATTTTAGCCGATATGAGCAATTCTATTAAGTACATTCATAACACTTAAATATTCAGCTTTTTCCGTACAACGACATTTCTTTACAATCATGAAGAGTATATCCTGCCACGTGCCTGAGAAATCTCATTTCGACCTCTTGAATTCGATTGGCCTGGGAGACTCATCTTCCTTGCGACATTTTAATAACTAATATATCCCCTGAATATGTCACTACCTACTATTGCAGGGCAAGACATGGTGGGGCTGCCACCTTCGGTCTTGACGTCCAGCCCGATTTTCTTCTGGCTTGTCTCCCATAAACTGGCCGTCTTACCAGACTAAGGGAACCAGTTTTCTCTGTACACAATATTACAGCCGAATAAATCCAACTAGATTCACGCCAGTAATATTTGAAAGATAATCCGGTCTAGGATAATTTCCCTTACGCCTTATCTTGGTACTGATGGCTACCGCTGCCTTTCATCAGGAATATTTATTGACAGGGTCACCTCTTGTAGGATGTACCACTTCAACAGACGATACGGGCTTGGTTGGAGAGTGGCTGAGACCTCCTCTGGGAGATCTAACATCATTTCGTCCAACCCTGGGAATTCGTGGGGACCAGTGCGCAGTCGACCCGGTACAAAGGTATTATTTCTCCAAATACCCTCGACCTCATTAATGGCAACAATATTAACTTTCTACATGTATCTGAAACCCATTATATGCCAAGAACTTAAGCGAAACTTACGCATTACCTTGTCTGTCAAACAAAGCATCCAGCCAATATAACCAAATAATCCGGACAATATATGATAATGTTTCCTGTCATAAAGAAAAGCCATTATCATAAAGGAAACAAGAACGCACCACGAGATACCGAAGTAGCAAGATCACTTACATGCAGCAGTAATTAGGTTAGAAAACTTCCCAGGCTACTTACACTAAAAGCGATCTCTTGCTCATCTCAACCTACTATCCCACTGATCTAAACAAAATTCCATATCTGCCAGATTTCAACTTAGCTAAAGGCGTTTCAGAAAACAACATGGACATTACCCCTATCTATGACGTTTCGTCGGATCACACATCTTTCCGAAATAAGACTTACACAAGAATAAGACTTTTACCATCTACTGAAAACGCAGTTTGCAACATAGTTAAGGATTTCTTTGTCTTCTTTTTCTTCTTTTTCTTGTTCTTCTTTTTAGCGCAACAGACGCATATAGCTGCCCTTGGCCTGTTCAACCAACGTCGTCAATACATATGGCCCCTCAGCAAGGCAGACGTTTATCCTCAGCTGCTTGAGACCATACAGGACACTGTGTCTCCACCAACTCCTACGTCGTCATGTACGTCGTACTCCACCAGGAGAACCTTGTAGACCTACAGCATTCTCAGGACAACCTTTTCAATTTTTGTGTCTTAATGTAGGAAGTAATGCTTATATCTTCATATGCTGCATACAATTCTCTATTTTCTTTCGAGTTAAGGATTAATGTACATCATTATTTTAACAACCGCTTGAGACATAAGATACCTGGAGAACGTGATCAAGCTTTGAACAATTTTACAACGGTTGTGCTAATGGCAGGATGGAACGCAACACCACAAACAACAACTCAGCAATTGAACTCCTGTCGTCGAATCTTCCAATAAAAAAAGATTACCGATTACATGTATCTGAAACCCATTATACGCCAAGAACTTACGCGAAACTTACGCATTACCTTGTCTGTCAAACAAAGCATTCAGCCAATATAACCAAATAATCCAGACAATATATGATAATGTTTCCTGTCATAAAGAAAAGCCATTATCATAAAGGAAACAACAACGCACCACGAGATACCGAAGTAGCAAGATCACTTACAGGCAGCAGTAATTAGGTTAGAAAACTTCCCAGGCTAGGAGAAAAGACAGAGCAATCTGGCTATGAGCAGCACGCACAATGTTACTGATAAACAAGATACAATCACCTCACTAAAATAAAAATAAGATGGAAGCTAAGAGAAGCGCGCAACGAGAACGTATGTTAGAGGCGTATCATTTGATGACTCTACTACCTGGTAAGGCACGAAGGGCTTCAAGAAAGTACAGATGCAGATTCCTTTAATGCGAGACCAAACTGGTTTTTGAGGTCAGATCAGACAACGAAAAAGCACAGTTATTTGGTGAGCATCTACATAATACTTTTAAATCCTCTAATGGCGAAGTCGATGAACGGGGTCGACAACTTACTCATTGGATCCCTCCAACTATCCCCTCGAATACAAGTGCTTGAAGTTAATGATCTCAAAGAAGAGATTCTTCTTCTTCTTCTTCTTCTTCTTCTTCTTCTTCTTCTTCTTCTTCTTCTTCTTCTTCTTCTTCTTCTTCTTCTTCTTCTTCTTCTTCTTTACCACTGCAGCCCAACGTGAGCCCTGGTTTCTCTAATGTTTCCTATTCCTCCTATCCGTTGTCATATCAGCGTAACCCCGTTACATCCATTCTTCTGAGATCTTCCAGCACATCCTAGGGACTACCCCTCTTTGTTTGGCATACGCTGATCATCCATCTGCCCTAGCCATTGAATTCGTTGAGTCTTTACAAAACTTACAATGTCCTCATGCTTCGATAGTTTATGTATCTCCTGGTTATTTCTTACTCCATTCATCATCTTCCTTAACCACCCCACAAACCCAGGCTACAATGTCTTACATACTTTCATTTTTGTGTTACGACTAACGAGTTTGCTTCTCAACAGTCTACTGTTAGCATAATACACTCTATTTCCTATTATGTATCGTTAAGTTTATGAACCCTTTATTACCTATCATGTTACCCAGGTATCTTATCTTACTAACTGCCACAAAAGACTTATCCTCTATTCATAAGTTATACAGATTTCTTCTCCTTTTTGATGCAGAAATTAGGATGTATTTAGTTTTGCTGATGTTTAAATTCAGTCCCATTCCAGCGGAGTTTTAATTAGCTCCTTGGAAACCTCCACTAGCCATTGTCTTTATCTAGCTGTTTAACATCATAGAAGATATACAACGCTTAAAAAACAATAAAGCATTATGGTATAATATTATAGCTTCATTTATCTTAAAACAACTACCAGTGGTAGAGGACAATTTTCTTCTGTCAATACTCAAAGCTATAACACAATACTATGACTACAATATTGGCCACTACAGCTAAAGTTTGCACAAACCGTATTAATATCAAAGTCTGGAAAACCGCCAACGCAGGTTTAATCATACTGCCCAATCAGCTTACTGCCTATAGATTGTAAACTCTTAGAGAAATTACCGTTAAGCGTATGAATACACAATACTATGACTACAATATTGGCCACTACAGCTAAAGTTTGCACAAACCGTATTAATATCAAAGTCTGGAAAACCGCCAACGCAGGTTTAATCATACTGCCCAATCAGCTTACTGCCTATAGATTGTAAACTCTTAGAGAAATTACCGTTAAAGCGTATGAATGACTGACATATTTCTAGATTTGACTCCAAGACAACAGTTTGGTTTCAGAGGAAGCCATTCGACTATTCATCAAAGTCGTCGTGCAACTGACGTAACTCAAATGTAAGAAGTACTGTTTAGAAGTCTTCTTGGTTTTATGACAAGCTTTTAAAAAAGTTGTGGAACAAAAAGTTTTCCTGTTCAAAGTAAAACATCAAAACCTTATCACTAGATGCCTTCCGACACCACTAACAGTAAACAGATATGTTAGGTAAAATTTGGTCATGAAACTTCTTAGCTTCAGATCACCCCAGTGCCGCAGTAACACCATTTAGACAACAGCCAGAATCAAGGAGGACTCGACCAACGCACATGGCCTTTGGAAACAAAGATCTGTGTTGGAAACAATGGAGGGGCACTTTAAACATTTACTATGAATTCTTACATGGTAACATCCTTTTACTTCCATGTTCCTTAAGGAAATGGAAGTATGGTGATGGTAAAAAAAATCGTGTTCGAGATTATTGCAGATTCTGATTGTACTACACTCAAAACATGAAAAAAAGTCGTTTTTGAAAAGTGTCTGTGTGTCTGTCTGTCTGTCTGTCTGTCTGTCTGTCTGTCTGTGTGTGTGTCTATAGATTTTTTTTCTATGGCAAAACGATAACTGCCGCAAATTCAAACAGAATCAAATAATTTTTTGCGTACAGCCCTGATTTGTAGAGTACTCACGAGCTATTGTTTTTGGTGAAGATCGGTTGAGGGAAAGGGGTAGTTTACCTGCAACGGTTTTTTTATCAAGGGTAATTTTTTTTTTTGGCAAACGATAACAGCCGCAAATTCAAACAGAATCAAATAATGTTTCGCATACAGCCCTGAATTGTAGAGTTCTCAAGACCTATTGTTTTTGGTGAAGATCGGTTAAGGGGAAGGGGTAGTTTACCTGCAACCTTTTACGTTTTAACAACAGTGAAGTACTTGAAAATTCATTTAAACTTTTTCAAACAATGGTAATTGTTAAAAATAAAATAATTTTGTTGCCAGGCAATAAAATTATAATTTTTTCATTTTAATGTAAATCATGTATGAGAGAAAATATATCGTTCGTGGCAGGCAAGCATATCTCAGTTATGTAATGTTTACGTTTCAATTTTATTATTATGACTACCGCAATAAAAAGGCAGGGAAGTCACACACACACACACGCACACACACACACACACACACACACACACACACACACACACAAAATTCGCGTTCAGGTTGCCTCATTCGCTTTAAACGAACTATGCCGAATCTCACCTGTCACCATCTAGCGGTCGCTCAATAAAGCACGTTCCGGTTTAATAAATTTGACAGTCGCAGTAACAATGTATAATCTTTACGTTATGTAGTTCATACGTATTTATAATTTTTATTCTACAGAATTTTTTAGGGTAGGCATTGCCTCAATTGCCTCCATGTAACTTCGCCACTGATATATATGTGTACAACGTTATCGGCAACAAAGATGTAGTTTTTGTTAAAATTCCTTCCCGGGATATTTGGCCGTAGTCCAATGTTTTCTACAAAACCAGACATTTCGGCAATGCCATCGACTTCCATCATCAGTGAAAATCGAGTGCGATAACGTGAGGTGGTATACGTTAGTGACCACAGTACTGTGGTTAAGGCTGAAGCAGTAAGTAGAAAGAAGTAGTTTCTATGGTATAGTGAAATATAATTTCATTTCGAAAACGATTTTAAATATAAATCTTAGAATATGGAAGTCATGTATGGTTCTCCATACCGATTTTTTAGTTTCAGTGTTGATTTTTCTCATTTCAAGGTTTTCGTGCCATTGTTGTTTTTTCTCAACTCCAAATAGTTTTATTGTGATTCAAATCAGGAATCGTTTTAAATTCGTTAAATGTTATTATTTTTATTTAAAATTGATTATTTACTTTGTTATAAATTACTATTAGCGTGTTATGTTGATTAAAATAATAAAAACATAGATTTAAATTTTTCTTGTAATGGAGGAATCGATGTCCGTCATAAAAACAAGTGTAATCAGAAATTATGGGTAAGATGTTTTCCAACATAACTCGATTATTTCATATCCTGTTTAAACAAACAAGGTGTCGTTATGTTTACAATAATATGCGCAACATCATCTTTACATGAAACGTGCAGTAAATACAATTTAACATACAAATTTTAAACTTGATTTTAAAAAAGTTTAATTTTATAAGTGATTAGTTGAAAGAAAAAAACGATTTTCCATGTGTCCAGTTTTGTCATAAGCATGTTTTTTTTTAAGGAAAATATCCGTTCATTGATTTTTTACACACAGTGCAATAAAATATTCCGACAAGCTCTCTGGACTACTTGGAGCAATATATGACTATCGTGAGCTGTGCTTACTGATTCGCTACCGTTGACGCACTGGTCAGTTGGCTACACTGGTTATGTAAGTTACACAAATAGTCGACCAGTCATCACTGTGGCCACTGGTTTCGTATGTTCGTTAGCAAACTGGTCTCATATATGTTTCACCATTTGGTAAGTCTGATCAGAAGCCCACACGGAAAATTCTGATTACTGTAATTCCAATTCGAATTATCATTTCTAATCAGTTGCCAACCACAAATTACGGCGCATAACACGTATCGTGAAGTTCCCCACAGCCACATTTGCTTGGGTGTAGTGACTTTTTCTTTCAATCTGTCTATTCCGTCCCTCTTTAAAAGGTTAACCTTTATTTACCGCCTTCTTTGCTGTCTCCGTCTGTTTAACCCCTTCGTTTCGAATCTACGACCATTTCGTGTGTTTATCTCTTTACCTGGCATCTCATAGTGATATTCAATTACACAATTGCTGTTTAATTTTAAAATTGCACACTTTATTCTTGTTTTATCTTTAACACTAAATACCCGTAATAAACGTATTGTTACACCATTACACAACATTCTACACGTTTCTCGGCTATCAAAGCAGAGTCCAGCTGTAACGTGTGTGGGCGTACATATTGCTGCCACTTTGAGATGAGAGGCAAATTACGTGACACTTTCACGCGTCGACTACCGAGGTTGTTCCAGACTTCACCGGCCCGCGCGGACTGTGTTCAAGGCCGCAAGCAATTACCCCACTTTAGGAATTGTTAACGCGTATTACGGATTATTCTGGAATCTCAGCGGGGCATAAGTATCAGCATTCAGCGACGCTTAGTTTCAGTTTAAGTGGCGATTTATTCAAGTGAGGTTCGAGTTATCGTCGAGCGATTTACAGAGTGCATTTCAAGTGGTGTACGAGAAAGTGATTATAGTGCGGAATCCTGTATAGTTCACATTATTATTTGTGTGGACAGATTATCTTGAATCGTTGTACGAGAAGAATAATCTTGTTGAATAACTTATTGATTACAAACTGTTAATTGTGATAATTAAAAAAGGTTTTTAGTAACTTCATTGGTGTCTTGTATTTTGTTTTCCACCGTACCATACGTTACAGCGTATCGACAACATTTATGTTATTTCCATCTCGTCATCAAATTAAAAAATATATATTGAAAATTTAATTATAGAAACTGAAAATGCTATTACTTGTTTAGAAGAACCTATATAAAATGAAGTAAGGACAAAGGGACTGTGGAAATTTATTTAAAAGTTAATAATTGTTTCAATAATAAACATCAAAGTAAAAACATTCACAAGCAACGATCAATATTAAACATAAATTAGTAGTTACCAGTAGCGTGGCGTCCATGTAACCGCTGTTGCCGGCGGCAACAGTACTGGAAATAAGAGAAAATAATATTAATTATATCATAGAATAAATACTTTAGCTATTTAATAATTTGAAATCTGAACAATATTAGTAGGAAAACTTGAAGAACAGCGTAGCATTGCATTCGAACTGGTGTGCACTTGCACCGTCTTGTGTTGCCACCTCAGACATCGGCAATGTTTTACTGTGTACGGTCATTGACCTCGTAGTAGTTGTCACTGTGCAAACTGGAGAGGGGAGGTCACATTCGTCCACCGAATGTGTTGCCGCTGTATAAACCGGAAAACGCTCAGTTATCAGCTATGTTCGTTTAGGATCTAACGTGCAGCAGTTACTACCTACCTATTTGTGTTTTGTTCGTTTAGTTATGTGTTTCTCTGCTTGCCTTTATTATTATTAATTCGATTATTTGTGTCCTCATTTATTCTGTTTAAGTATAACGGAGTCAGATTCTGCTGAACCGGGGCCCTCTTCTTCTGCCAGCGAAAGATAGAAAATACCCTAAAAAGATATGTTAGTTCTAAGAATATTTTGACTCTAAAAAGTACACTTGGTACTAGGGAAAACTCGAATTAATTTTTAGGCTAAGTTATAGGCCTATCACAACCGGCAATAGCTGTTATGTGCCCACGCCACACCACTGGTAGTTACCAATTCAACGTAAATCGAAGCAAATAAAGAAATACTACGGTAGTAACTGAAAAATAAGGGAAAGTTGTCATGTAATGAAAAAATAAGGAAAACTTGAAACGTAACTATTTGTAACTATCACACGAAAGTTCGAACGCGTTCATTTGTGATGGCAAGTTCCCTCCCTCCCTAACTCTCTCTTATGAAGTATACACCAATTATTATTAAACTTTTAATTTAGTAAGGTGTAAAATCGAAAGTTTTATTTGACTGCTCTGAGTTTTAACGAAAAAGTGGAACATTGAAACTTACGTCATTTGATTGTTTGTTTGAGAAATGGAAGAGAGAGAGACAGACACACAGAGAGGGCCGAGAGAGAGGGGAGAGAGAGAGCGTGAGAGGGAGGGAAGAGAAAGAGAGTTTGTATGCGTGCATTGTGTATTGTGGTTGCGAGTGAAGGGCGGGCAAGCTGGGGCGCACGTGTTGCATGTAATCACTAGAGGAACGCATTTTGCTTGTACAGAGTAGTTGAATTTTAACTCAACACCGAGAAACGAACCCCGTAGATGTTCCGGCGCGCGCACATTTCGTATTACGTTAACATAGTAATAATAATAAAATTGTTCTGCAAGTATCGTTTTGTTATAAAACCTTGCACACGTCTCGCAAAACAACCTGCATCTTCGACATGTATACATATATTAGCAAAAAATCAATTTTTATTCCGATTTAAATATATGAATTGTTGCAACGTTTGTTTACACAATCACCTGTTTTCCTGGTTCTATTACAAATTTTCATGCCACTATAAAATTCGTACCAACCGAAGACAAGCAGCTGAAATGAGATTTCACAGGCACGTGGCAGGGTATAGGTACTCTCCATGATCATAGAAGAAGCACAGATATACGGCAGGAACTGAATATTATGAGTATACTCGACAGAATCTCCCAGTATCGGCTGAATTGGTGGGAACATCTTTGCCGAATGGATGACTGCCGCATCCCCAAACAACTGTTGAACTATAAGCCGAGGGGACCGAGAGGTGTGGGACGTCCGAGGATGCACTGGAGTGACCAGCTCTAATCTTTGCCTATTTGAGACCGGAACAAACCATCCTTGGTTTAATCCGTGAAGATGATTATGCTGATGCCAACCGAAGATGTCTGTCAGAGCTAGGTTTAAAGAATAGGTGCTTATACCGTGATATACTACCAACTATCGTGTTTTTTGCGAATACACAGCGCCATCGAATATGCCGAGGAACCTGATTTTTATCCAATTAAAGAAATCACGTTTTTAAAGATTTTCAAGAACACGTTTTTACTAAACACAAAAGTAATCGAGTCTGTGTGTGTGTGTGTGTGTGTGTGTGTGTGTGTGTGTGTGTGTGTGTGTGTGTGTGTGTGTGTGTGTGTGTGTGTGTGTGTGTGTGTGTGTGTGTGTGTGTGTGTGTGTGTGTGTGTGTGTGTGTGTGTGTGTGTGTGTGTGTGTGTGTGTGTGTGTGTGTGTGTTTACTGCCATTGTGTCAAATACAGTAGGTGATATTTGTTGATTGTTACATTAGTATGTGTAGAGCAATTGTATATGAGTCGCTCTGTTTATTGGAACTGGTATTAAGTTGTAAGTAGCAAATTTTCTGGTGTTCGTTTATTTATTTAAGACGATGATCAGTGCAATCGTCGTAACAATATTAAAAATACCGTAATAGTCACGTTTCCTTAGTGACGCTATAAACTCAGCGCCCGTGACATATGCAACACGAAATGTTGCGCTACCAACATCTGTTGGTTTTAAATATTATTATGTAGACTAATCTCGATTAGACTAAAAGTGCATTTACGTTACGAATTCGCGAAAATCAATGTTTTCATGTGCAGTAAACGATTTGAAATGACATTTTAATGTTTTTAATTAAATCTTACATGGATAAAATATCAATTTATTTATATTCAGACTGTATGACTTATTCAATCAAATTTTTGTTTCAGGTTTGGATTACTTGCTTAACAAGTTTTTAAATCAAAACTAATATAGTCTTGCGAAAAGTCATCATAACCATCTACTTTCACGGATTAGGCATTGATTATCTCGGGTTTGTTATGCCCATCTTGCTTTTACTCTCGTTTAACAGTGTTTACTCTTGTTTAACCCTGCGTCTCTCTTACCCTTTATTAAATACAGTAAGCTTTCTTGGTTATGTAATCATCGGGTTGTCTACCTAAATGTTCTTTCCATTTTATTTAATGTAGTCTATTAACTTTTTCATCAATTTAAAATATGTTCAATTCTGTCTGACATCATTGTCCCTCGTGTAATCTCTAAGTGTATATCCTGCAATTGACCTACAAAATGTTATCTGCAGACCGTATACGTTTACAATCTTTCACGTTAATGTTCAGATCTTGTTACCGTGTAATACAGAAAGAACCGACGTTACTACATACAGTGTCCCCGAAAAGATGATGCCAGACTTTTGGAAGCGATACAAATCCTTAAAATGAAAGTTAAAGTTTCAACAAAAATATGCCGAAAATGCTTCGTTTGTGTTAGAAAAATAATTAATGTTAAACAGAATAAGATGTAAAGTTAAAATTTGATGTACACGGTACGTATACTATTTCTTAACCTATAACTACAAAAAAAAAGCAAAATGTTGTCTTAAACATTTTCAAATTGGCCGCTGAATAAAAGTTTTAATTCTAACTCTTACAAAACTCAGTACTTATAACAAAAAATTTTTATTACGTAAAACAATTACCGTTTTATTCTTTATTTAACGAATTATTTTTACGTAATTTTAATAAAAAAGAGTTATTACATTTTTTTGTAAGAAAATATTTCCCCTATTTTCTTTTTAAGTATCGTGTACTTTTTCTTCGTTGTCAAAAATTTATAGATTTTTTTACGGTTTTATCCGATTACTAAATGTTAAATAAATATTTAACAAATATTAAATTTCAACAATTATTTAAATGTTGAAATAAATTTAAACAAATATGTAATTATTTATTTACTTCTTTTTTTCGTGTATTTCTTATGGACGTACCGTTTGTGCCCATTGTATTTATGTTCTATTACTAAATACGAGTGAACATCCGTTTGAGACATGAGTTGCCATGTAAGTTAAACATACTGTTATTCAGTGTTAAAAAATTGTTAAATCATTGTAAACAACCTAAAGCAACTACAAACAACGACTCAAGCAACTAATCATGTTGTAAAATAATGTAAATCCAACACGCGGTTCCAATGATGAAAAAAGGCAAAATGTTTTCTTATAAAATAAATAATTAATAAAGTTGTGTTAGCTGTTACATCACAAACAGAATTAACACTGTTGCACACTACTATAGAAAAATCATTTCAATTAGCGTTTTCAAACTTCACAGCTCATCATCAGATCGGAAAATTTTTCAAGCTGTGAAGCTTGAAAGCGCTAATCGTAATAATTTGTTTATACTGGTGTGCAACAGTGTTAATTCTATTTATAAAATAAATGCCATATCTTTGTTATTTTTTATCCGAATTCCATAAATAATGTACCATTGTATTATGAATAAAATAGTTAATATTTTATGCAATAAGATACTGTTTTGGTGTAATTACTGATTTTTGTGAAACTTAGAGTTAATAATTTCAATCGGTCGTTGTTCTAAAATATTTTAAGGTAGGTGTAATACTTTTATTTGTTTTTATCTATAAGCAATGGTGATCGTATTGTGGATACCGAATTTCAACCTTTGTCTCATTTTTTCGATAGCAATTATATTATTTTATTTGAACACATATAGACGTAAGACGGAAAACGTGTATATTTTGTCACTTTTGTTGGGAATTTTCTACTTCGCTTAAAGGGTAGAATCATTTCCCAAAGATTGGCATCGTTTTACGGGAACACACCGTATAAAATCTGAAAAACTATCATTTTGAATTTTTATTTTAGGATTTTTATAATTGTGCCACACATATTTTGAAAGCTGGACATTTTTTCCTAAATCATATTTGTTCATGTTGTTCATGACGTGTGCGAGTATTAATATTACTGTTACGACGGTCACATCTATCGTCATGTTGTACAGTGGAAACAAAATAACAGACACCAATGAAGTGGATAATTACCAACTTTAATTAGTCTCATGCAATAATTCAAGTTACATTTGTCCACACTCAGTAATAATGTCACCTTATTACAGTACCTCACTAATTAACATTTTTTACTAAACCGCCACAACAACTTCGAATTGCACTCGACAGTATCATCAGGTGATACTAATTTCTACGACTACCATTGACGGTTATATAGCTGGCAAAAGTTCCAGAACAATTTTTCATACTCCTGGCGGCGTGCCAACATAATTTTCGTAGTTACAAGAGCCAGAACAGTCTGGAGGTTACATGTGTGCACGACCTTGACACAGACGCTGTACCCGCTGGGCTAGTCGAGAAACGTGTAGAATGACGCTCTTGAATTTTCGTAGCAATACGTAATGAACTATTTCCCTTTACTGGGCAATAATTTTTAGATACACACTGTAATAAAACTGTTACCTTCTCCTGAGCCTTTCGCTTATTGCAAGCTTTATCACAGCGGCCGACATTGATGAAGCTTGCAGTAAATGAAAGCTAGTTCAGACAAAGACAAACGTTTTAAATGAAAATCAGTGTTGTCTAGTCAAAAATAGTGTATTACGTATCATAATTAAAATTACTAATTCACTAATAAATAATTAATTACTGTACTAATATTCACTACACTAAAAACATAACACTATTTATTATAATAAATAATAATTCATTAGTAATGACAGAATTATGTATCATAATTATAATTAATTACATTCTACATAATTACAGATATTTTAGGATCACACAATTGTTTAAAATTACTTTTCCTCTTATTGGTTGTTTATCGCACACAACAATTAATTTCGTATTTCAAGCAGACATACTTAAATTATAGCTACTAATTAGTTTCTCAAGAACCTAGCACACTATTTGAGGATCTTATAAACTTGATTATAGAATGTAATCTTCTGATTATAAAAGAGTTTACAATTTAAAATTGTTTAATTTAAATCTATAGTCAGTACCTCTTTCCACATTCCAATTAAGACAAGATTAAGATAAAGACCAAGTTTAACCGTGTAAATAAGATTAACTAAAATTAACTAAGTAAAGATTAAAAAGAATTGGGAACACAGAACAGCCTATTGCGACGTTAAAATACTGTAGCGAGAATCCTATCGAACAGCCCAGAACATTCCCCCCCCCCCATTCAGTGTGACAGTTGTTGCCTCAGTCAAGGCCGCGTTCAAGTTTGTTTTAAATTCTTCAAGAGACCATCTGAGATAAGCATTAGCGACAGCATTAAGTGCCGTGCACATTGACGATGAAAGATTTCCAGAAGGCGTGCACTACCTATAAGAAGCCATAGGAGCAGGCTTATGGGTTCAGTGGTGTTGAGCGATTTCTTTAGCGCGGATCGAGTGTTGTAGCGAAGTGTTGTTGTGTTCTAATTAGTGCGGAATCTTTGAAGTTGACATTATTATTGCGTGTGGACAATTTTTACTTGAAGTGTTGTAAGAGACTATCTTTTTGATTACAATTACAATAATCTTTTTGATTATTAATTGTGATAATTAAAGCTGGTTATTAGTGATTTCATTGGTGACTTGTATTTTGTTTTCCACTGTACCATACGACGATCAGTTAGACCGTCGTAAAAATACTTTTTTTCATTTAGTCTATTATCTAATTTGATTCTAGTATTAGACCCAGTATGTAACCTTTTGATCACGAACGTCAAAAAACGGTACTGAAATGTCATTAGATAAAACTGTCATTAACAGGTATAAAGTACAGTGGAAAACATTTAATTCTAAATTACGGGAACCAGCTGTTTTAACCGAGTTTTGTTTTAACAAAAAGTGAAACAAAATGAGATAAATGAACAAATACTGTAGAGATTTCTTACTTTATTGTGTAGTAAAATAAAGGGGTAAGGAATATTCAGAAGGTACTTACATATAAACGTTTTATTTATCCTCCTGAATAGTTTCTGGTTAATTATTGGGGAAAAAAATGGTTAATTTTTCTTAAAATTTAGTATACTCGCATTGTTGCTGTTGTTCACTTCGTCTTAAAGATTTAGGTTTTCCTGCGGAGTAATGCAGTAGGCCTATGTCTTTTAAAGTTCCTATAGTGGCAATGTTCGATTCTTTTTAAAGTAGTCCGTTGTTTTCTTTGCACACAATTCTGCACTACTTTATTTTCAACAAATTGTTCTAATTTATCAGTGTGGTCAATACTTCCGAGTTGGTTTCTAAATATCGACGAACACGGCTCAGCTACGAAAGCATATCGACAGCGGTAAATTTTCACTGTCACTTTTCGTGTCAATTTCGTCGGCACACTCATCACTTTCACAGTTTTTAACTTGCACTGTTTTGGGGCGTGCATGTATAGGCCTAGATTTATTTATTATTCAGCTATTGGAAACCAGCAACAAAATTATTATAACAAAATTTGTCTTGTTAACCGATATTTTGTAGGTACAACTGTGCCGACTCTAGTATAGAACCGGCGCATGTCCAGTATATAACGTCCTGTAAGTTAAACGCAGTACAGAATTTGAAGCGCTTTAATTGGTGCTGCACTCTTGCAGCGAAGATAAGGCACTAATTCTGAGCTTAGCCAGTGCCTGAGAGGTGCTGGCCTCTGGCGCCAGCCGCTGTAGGCAAACGAGATTGCTGGAAATAATTCTGATTAAGATTGTCTGGCTTCAACCTTCATCGATAATGGCCGCTTTTGCTACTCCGGGTAGATGAAGATATTTTCATCCATAAGTCTTCACACTATGTCAGGCTAGATCAATACACGACTGCGGTAAGTCTCGCCAATACTTTCATATTAATTGTATTTAATGTTTCACTAAAGAAAGACTTGTATAATAGGCCTAAGTAAGTGGATTTCTGATAACTTTTAAAAACCGCATGGCATTGTGCAATGAGTAATTTGAAGGTAGAATTTTTTAAAACACAGTAAAACTATATTAAATTCACGTGTCCGAACTACGGCACTAAAAGTCAAGGAAATATAAATGCAAGAGTATTAGTTTAAATTATGCAAACCTGGATGTAATCAGATTCCTATTAAGTACCTATGGTTATTGCACAATGCGTAATTCGGTCTAAGTTGCATACAACTTTTACTAGTATTGGTAGTAAAACTTTATTCATATCAGGAAGCTCACTGAGGCACCAATTGAAAGTCATATAATCGCCAAATAGTATTAATTAATATAGTAAAAACGATGTAATCAGATTTAACCTCTCGACCACGTGGTACCAAATATTCAGACTATGTATAAAGCTTATTAAAATTGTAACAAGCCATAATTAACTATCAAAAAATTCAAACATGGTAACCCGCATGGGTGAAGTTATTATTATAAAGATTTACTGTACTAAATATTTTCAAATAGGGCCTGTTGGCCAGATAACCTTGTCAAGTTTTATATTTAGGTAGCTCTAAAGCTATGTTAAGATTATATATGGATTTTTGGGGGGTGTGCGAACTTCTCTGGGCATTGTGTTGTGTACTCTGGCTGATATAATGTTATGTAATTAGGGTCCTCCGAACAAGTCGAGAAAAAGCCCAACAACATGACCTGAACCTGGAACACCATTCGCTCTCACTTCATCTACCGGAGGAATAGCCAGGACGCCACACCAACACCTGTAATGTAGGCCGTGAGATTGCCACCTCACCCCCATGGACAAAAATCAGGTGATACCAAACCATTATATTATTTATACGTAGAGATGCACTCAAAAGACACAGTGAACCAGTTCTATCAATCAACCACAACACTTTCAAGTTTTTAAATATTTAATTGGATCCCCAATTAATGGGACAGTATAGTGTGTGAACTGGGTGTGAAATCATTTGTAAATTTTATTAATTTGTTGTAAAATTGTCAGCTCAGAGGCTGGCATGTATCTTATGCAGTTCAACATTCAAACGTATAATTCCCTCTTATTTCAGTATATGTGTTTCATTACAGCTTTTAAGTCATTCATTCAATTTGTAATTTCTTGGGTTCAATTTAGTGTTCATTTTATATATATATTTTCTCATTTTTAAATTCAGTTTGGTTCATATGGTATAGAAATTTCTGGGGTAGTTAGGTGGATTTTCACAAGTTTAATCCTGAACGGGTGCATGTCCATACAGTATTAAACGTGTTGTTGAGACAGGTTAAATTATGCACCGACTGGCAAACGAACATGTCGGTCTCTGGGCCAAAAGTACTTTTTAAAAGGGTTATAATATTCATGACATATTTCTATTTTCACTACTTAGCAATGTTTCTATATATATACATTCTATTAATTAATTATGATAACTGGGGGGGTGTTCATTGTTTTCTAAATTTTTATTTCTCACCGTATAAGAGCCCAGTGGGCAGAATTTTATAACTGTATTAGGCACTTGGCCAAATTTTGGAATTTATTATGTCCTGGGGACTACTGGAGTTGCACAAGCATAATCTAATACACATGTCATGTGTTATGAACCAATTAAGTATTGTAATCCGAACATGGATGTCCATAAAAGAATTAATAAGATACCTCATGGGGGTAAGAAAAGGGCGTGGCAAGAGATCTTTGTATAATTGTATTGTATTGTGGAACATGTGATGTATTGTACATTTGTGTGTGTATTTTGGGGGGTTATGTGTATTGTACATTTAGGTGTATTTTTGGTGGGGAGTTTAGATATAGGGTTTTTAGAAAAGAAAGATGAAACATAGGATTATATATCCTTTTAATTTTAATAACAATTATTTATTCTATCTCAATTAATTTTTGCTGAATATTTTCTTCTAAGAAAGTAATTTATTTTAATTAACTTTAATAACAAGTATATGGATTGGTCACTATTTAATTTTAATTAATTTGTTTGAGAATTTGTTATTCTAATGTGTATTATCAAGAAGTCTATAAAAATTATCTCCATTAAGTTCAATGGATCATTTTAAAGAGAACATAGAGAATAAATTTTATATTATTAATATTTTACAGGAAACTTTATTTAAAGAATAGTAATGATTTTAAATTTTAATTCATTTTAAAGAGAGATAGCAAATATATTTTATATGTGTTAATAAATATTTTCAGGTGACCTTGTTGAAAGAGTATAAATTATTTTAATTAACAATTTAAGGGGACAATAGATTCTGACTGTTGTGTTTATTGATTTTGTTATTAATATTGTTTCAAAATGGAGATAGAATAATAAAAGGGATTTTATGAATTGTTTAATTTATGAGTTTTCATTGCAAGTCCCGTCTCACTGGATCCCCTGGCCCCTTTTTTCAAAAAAAAAAAAAAAAATCTTTTTTTTTAACTGCCTAAGTTAAAGAGGGGTTACACAACTTTCGTGTTAACCGTACAAGCTGTAATTGTAAAATAGAAGCAACGCTCGGGACCTGAGCCATATTTCGTGTTAACCTATATTTTGTGTTTACCGTTTTCGTGTTAAACGTTTACCACTGCTTTATGAATCTTCAGAATTATTTCCACTCTCTCGTCATCATTGCTCGTCCACGTAACATCATCTCCGGGTGAGATCCAGTCCGTATCTCCTCTGGAATGAAGTGGGAAAGTCAAACCGATTTACGAAGACAAACAAAATATATATGACAGCAAAATTATATGAACACAAGCCGCATATTCAGATTTTTCATACGGTTTCTGGTGAATAAGAGACGCGCGAGATATTCACAAAAACACGGTATTACAAAAAAAGTGTACGTCGCATGCCCCAGTTTTCAACGGATTGAAAATCTCATCATATTGTAGAAAACAATGCGTTTCAATTGTGAATACTTGAAGTAGTTCTACAAAGCGGCGGCGCGGCGGTTTACGTTCAAATTGAAATAACGCTTTGAAAATTGCGTTTAATTTTTTGTGGGAGTTGAAATGGATAAAAAAAAAACTTAAAATACTACAAAGAAATGTACTGGAAGAGTTGCGACAGAGGAAGAGTAGGTAAGAGAGAGAGAACGAATTCCATACAGCAAAAATCTAGAACACAATCTTCACAGTTTAAGATATACAACAGGCACTGGTAAACCGTAGATATAAAGCAAAAACGTCAGCCCATTAGTTTTTGAGTGTGATAAAAAAAGACACTACAAGGTTATTTGTAAAATCAACGGAGTCGTGTTTCGCCTTACACGTTAATTTGTGTTTTGTTTCTAAAGTTTTGATTTGCTTAAAGAACCTGTCGTAAACGAAGCGATTCGATCAAGTCTTTACACCGTCAAGGTTCAATGACCCAGGAGCATAACTAGGATTTTTCAATGTGTTGGGGTTATCGACGGTTAATTAAGAATTAAGAAATAAACTTTTTTGTGGTGAAGAAGCTGGACAGGTTAAACATATGTATGCGACAATGGGACAATCAGGATAACTATAAAATCAACAAATAAAGAAACACGCCGAAAGGTTCTACAAGGTGATGGCTCTCCCCACACCTCTCTAAGGATGTTATAATTGGACTTTAACGAAATTCCAGGCCAGTCGTATTCAAGCGGCCGAAATGATAATTTCTCAGGAACGTTTTGATATACTCTTCAAGAAAGCAAAAGAAAAGTCGATGTACGGCACGAGCTGAATATTATGAGCATACTTGATAGGATTCCCCAATATCGGCTAAAATGATTGCAATATCTTAACCGAATGGATGACTGGGTAGATGTCCAGTTCTAGTCTATCTGCTTGGGACCGGAACAAATCATTTATTGTGTAATTGTTGCTTACGATGATGATGAACATTATTATTATTACTATTATTATTATTATTATTATTATTATTATTATTAAGAAATAAAACACTTGGCGAGGGAAAATTAAAATTATAGAAAACCATGGCTGTTTCGAGTCTGATGTAGGCAGTGAGAACTTTATGACGGTCCTCATTGTTGAACTGAAACACGATGATGTTTCCGGAAAGAACTAAATTCTACAGTCTAAATAGAGGAATAGATGACTAGACAAAAATGGCGGACACACCTACTGATTAGACGCAGAAAAGTTTACAGTACACATAATTATGTTCTACAAACAAACGGAAAGCGTGATATCTGAAGATCTATCACAAGACGAGAAAAAATTAAGGAGTCCTTGTGGAGGTGGGGTAGAGATATATGTCTAACCTGTGAAGTGGAGAAGGAGAAGATATCTGATTTGGAATTCTTTTTATTTTTAACATGGGCCTCCTGTTTGAGTTTTGTATCTATCGTCAGCTCGAGAAATCTGGCTATGTTCACATTCTGTAATATTTGGTTAGTAATGACATGGTGTTTCGGAGACTACGATCTAGAGAGTGAATTAAGATTATCTTGTAATAGTGGAGTATTCCCTTATTTTGGCGATACAGTAGCAGGTATGAACTGTAGCCTACTGCTCTGACGGACTAGATTGAGAAGTCTGCGAACGTACGCTGCCGGTGCCTGCAGATGACGCCAAATGAAGTGAATTTAAACTTGAGCGCAGCAGCGATTGGCTAACGTCTGCCAAGCGTTACCGTTACACGCGCGTTTCAAACGCAAACGTCATCTGCGTTATAGCAGACTGTGAACTACGTTACGCTCTATGTCAGTTATCTATTGATTATTTTTGTCTTGATGCCTGCTAAATAAATCCGCCATTTGTGTCTTCTACCAGTGGTTCCCAAAGTGGGGTCCGCGACAATGTTTCAGGGGGTCCGCAGACACTTTTAAGAAAAGTTAGAATATACCGTAATTTTCTCCGTATATCTAAGTTTTAGAATTTAAAAGAATTAGTAGAAGTTTCCAGTATTTGGGAGAGGGGTCAAACTAATTGTAATTGTAAAAGTAACTGCAAACTAATGGCTTTAATAATGTCTTTAAATCATGTCGTGTAGCAGACCTGTTTGTCAGCCGAGCTGACTAGACCTCTCGCCTACAGTAAAAAAAGAAGACTCAATGGCAGAACTTTCAACTGGGAGTTTTTTGACATTATTAACTGAACTTTGATATTCACCTGAACTTTCAATTTGACTTTAAAATTACACTTTTTACAATTACAGCTAGCTGACTTCTGGTTATATGTAATGACTGGCTATTCTGAACTCGCAAAAAAAACTTTTTAAGCGTTTAACTGTGTTTCCCTCTACTTATCTGTGTGAAACCGCATTCTCCTTTTTCACGTGCTTGAAGTCGAAATTAAGAAATAAACTTGATGTCGAGAGTGACTTAATATTGAAATTGTCATAATTTAAACCCAATATTGCAGAGCTAATTGTTCGTAGGCAGCTTCATTGTTCACATTAAACTATCTTTGATGTCATTAATATTATATGCAAGTTAAAAGAATTTTGATTTTAATTAAAATATAAGAGTTCTATCCAACTTAATGTTTGTTTTATCTCAGAACTCAGCCGGAGTCCGTAAATTTTTGAATTATTTGGGGGGTCCGCGGACTGAAAAGTTTGGGAGCCACTGTTCTACACTGTTTCTGGATCGTAGTTGCCGAAACTACATAGCGATACTACCCAAATCATACAGAACGTGAACATAGCCAGATAACTTGACCTGACGCTAGACGTAAAACTTAGGTAGGAAGCCCATATTGAAAAAAAAAACGAAAATTTCGAAATCAAATATCTTCACACCCTCCACTCCAGGCACAAATCCTTATCCGTCTCCACAATTACTTCTTAATTTTTTCCCGTCCTGTGAAGGGTCTTCTGATGTCACGCTTCGCGTTTGTTTGTAGAACCTTATTATTTGTATTGGGAACTTGTTTACGTCTAATCGATCGACAAGTTTCCGCCATTTTTGTTTATAGTCAACTATTCGTCTATTCAGACCGTAGAAGTTAGTTCGTTCCGGAAGCCATTCATCACGTTTTCAGTTCAACAGTGCGTACCTTTTGACACTTCTTACAAAGCGCGTTTCAGTTCTTTGAATTTATGACTTGTCTCGCTTGACTGCCGTAAAACGTTCTCACTGCCATACATCAGAATCGAAACAGCTATGGTTTTCTATAATTTTAATCTTGCCTCTTTGAGTGTTTTATTTCTTAATAATAATCATCATCATTATCAAGATTAAAACAAAAATGTTTTGTTCCGTTTCCAAGCAGACAGACTAGAGCTGGTCACTCCAGCGCTTCTCCGGACGCCCCACACATCTACGCAGTCATCTATTCGGTTAAGATGTTGCAACCATTTTAGCCGATATTGGGCAATCCTATCAAGTATACTCATAATATTCAGTTCCTGCCGTATATCGACATTTCTTTTACTATCTTGAAGAGTATATCAATACATGCCTGATTTCCGGCCGCTTGAATACGACTGCCCTGGGATTCCGTTAAAGTCCAGTTCTCATACCCACAGAGAAGTGTGGGAGGGTGATCACCTTGTAGAACATCAGGCGAGTTTCTTTGTTGATTTTAGAGTTCTACTGATTGTCCAACACATATGGTTGACCTTGTGCAGCTTCTTCGCCACAAAAACGTTTACTTCTTAATGTTCTGTTTATAATGTGTAAAAGCATTGATGACTTTGAAATGCAGGTGTACCGACGGATGCTAAGCATCCAATGGACGCAGCATCTAACTAACGAATCGATTAGATAAAGGCGTCGACACTTTTATCGAGGAAAATAGAGCAGTAGTACGTGAAATACTTTGGACACAGATCCAGAAGAAACTGCAGTTTAAAGAAATGAATTATGCAAAGTAAGATCTATAGTAAACGTTCACGAAGGAGATGTCCCAATATGTCGGGTGTGTCAGGTCAAACAACTTATTGGACATCGTATGCACGAAGATCCAGACGGCACAAGATCGAGGGCCCTGGAGAAACACAGTAAGCGCTGTCTTCGCATAGTGTAACAATGCTCGTTTTACAGTAATAAGACTGAGATTATAGTGATGAAAAATTATACAATAATGGCTATAAAACTGTCAGTCAAGGAAGATGACTTTATGGCGCCACTTTCTTCATTTCACTCGTGCAACTAAAACGTACCGTTTCATATTTTTACACTTTCAAGCTGATTTTCGGATTTAAAAATTTGTACGCTTAAATTTAATCGAAAACAACACTTTTCTTGTTACATATCTTTAATTTTCTATTTGGTACACGAACAAAAAAAATTGTAAAAAATTTGTTGTTGCTATTATTGTTACTTCTAATTTGCGGTAATTGAACGGCATCTCAATTATGACATTTATTTAAATAACATCCTAAAATTTTTAATATATTAATAGTACTTAAGTATTGTAAAGATGGGCGAACTCGTAATTTTTGGGAAGCGTGTACGAGGAAGTCCTCGTATAACGAAACTTGTTCCTATAATAAGTTTGTTCTTTGTTTGGAGCACCTCATTATATAGATAAAAAACCTAAACAATTGATAAAACTGAAAAACGAACAGTAAAAGTACCAAATGAACGGCTCTGGAAATAATGGGCGAAAGGAAAGGAAATTATAACTATAAGTAAGACAGACCAATGAGTACAGGTTGAAATACGCAGGATTGACTTCATTGGTGATGGAGGCAGGAGTCAATGGAAGATATAGCAGGGAAGGGAGAGATTGAAGTATTCTATGCAGGTGTGGATGGAAAGCTTGGCTCTGGATAGGAGGAGCTAGAAGACTGCATCAAGCTGGACAGATGTCTGTTGGGTCGAGGAACGTAAAACGATTGTGACAAAAATCACGTGACTGAACCGGAACAGAAGCTTCGAGACACGACAATATGTGTCTGCATCATCAGTAAGCAGCCACTGGTTACTTGATAACATCAGCAATAAGTAATACGGTGTAGTATATAGCCTGACTACACCCCGCGGCAAGTTTGATTTACTGTCGCTCATAATACGGAAACCGCTTTACTGTCGCTCATAATACGGCGAACATGAAGCAGGTCAGGAAACAGAGCACGTCATCGCACAGTTATTGACGCAAACTCGGAAGACAGAAAACAGTCTTGAAGATTACGAAGACTTTTATAGATCATAATTTTAGTATACATCTAAATTACTATCTCTCGTTATGCATTCTGTAGACTACACACCTACTTGAAGGCATCATAAAGACGATTCGAGTAGATAAGCGTTTACGAGCGAACACAGAAAGAAAAGGTTGATTGGAATACGTCTGAAGTAATACATTATACTATAATTTATTGAACTATATTTTTGCATTTGATGCAGATTGTCTTATGTCTTAATCAAATTATACAAATATCCAATTTATAGAAAAATTACATGAAAAATTTGTTACGTAGGTAATAGTCTACGTAATAATAAATTTGTTTATTATTATTACTATGTAGATTTATTATGATATTACTACG
Source organism: Magicicada septendecula (assembly GCA_034769895.1). Taxonomy (NCBI): domain Eukaryota; kingdom Metazoa; phylum Arthropoda; class Insecta; order Hemiptera; family Cicadidae; genus Magicicada; species Magicicada septendecula. Next base: position 119,857,227 of record CM068372.1, read on the forward strand.
TAGGTTTATTATTATTACTATGTAGATTTATTATGATATTACTACGTAGGTTTATTATTATATTACTACGTAGGTAATAACATATAAATTTGGTACGAAAATTAATAGCATATTCATTGTAGTAATGCTTATGAAGACCCCACAACAGTGATACACATCCGATTGTTAAGGATAAAATTGAGGAGATGAGGACTTTCAAGTAGCTGCGTAGCACAGTTTCAGAGGATGGGCGACTTACGTTGACATTAAGTCTAGAATAGCTTTAGCAAAACTTACTTAAACTTACCAAGTGTTTGTATGTTTATTTTTTTTAACTTTTGTATTATTATGTTGCACCAAGTGTCCAACGAGTCGTCAATGAATATCGTTTATGAATTAGGTTATCTGGGTAATCAAATAGAAAAATAAACCTATATATTTAAGTTTATCTAACACTGAATAATTACTGGTTGTCGGTTTGTACCAATCAGTTTAAAAGGACACGGGGACATACGTTACAGGACTCCAGTAAAGAAGGAGTAATTGCTTTGCGACTGACTCGTCCCTATGGTATCCACAATGTGGTGAGTTTACGGAAGTGACGGCGCACCGCAAACAGACAGCGGAATCGAACAAGAGGACGGGGCAAGTTTACATTGCATTTCAGTACGGACACGTGTAATCAAGTTGCTCTCTGTTACTATACGGATTGCATTCGAATGTGTTACAAAGTTTTGCAAAAAAAAAAACGCAAACAATTTTTAAAATGACAATGTTTTTAGGCTGGGGGTCATTCCACAAAATCGTCATCGAAAAATGTAACGCTTCCACACTTTCGATTCCCCACATTCTAGAAATCTTTTGCTTACAAAACATTATCATGCTTCGGTTCGTCGAAATTCTTTATGCTCACGCGCGCGCGCGTGTGTAGGGGAGAGAGAGAGAGAGATTTTTTTTTCAAGGAAAACGTTCTAATATTAATTAGCAAAGGTAAAAGTGAAAGACGAATACTTGAAAGTAAAATTGGTTTTCCTTTTATAAGCTTGCAAAAATGTTATAGGTGACTTAACGCGACAACATTGTCTCTTTGAAAGCATAGTAATGTAGGAGTGAGCCTTCTCCAACGAGATTCATAAATTCGACGAGGCCGTCTCAGTATTCGCAGTGGAATTAGGACTAAACTTATTAGAAAAATTATGTATTATTTGGTGAGTTTGAACTGTAGGCTACAAATTACTCACTGCAATTTTGTCAAATAGTAGATTGTAGGATTTTGTCACTCAAAGTGCGAAAAACTAGTCGTTCTTGCATCAGCTCATGTAACCATGAAAGATGACCTCCAAACCTAATCCGATTATATAGACGAGAAAAGATTTTTGGTTTTATATGTACGACAACAATATCATAATAGACTCGCAACGGTATACATATTGTCATTAAATTAAAACACTTTTTGCTACAGTCTGTTTCTTGATGCATATATAATATATTTAAAATTTATATTTACTTTACCTCAAGATGTTTTTTCCCTTATTTTGGACATGTTTCGAGTAATATATTGTTAATTCTGAGCCTTCAGCCTTCTTAATTTTGAATCTTGTGAAGTACTTGTTTTTGGTTGGTTGTTGTTATGGTTTGGTATTTTAAACTGGAATTATTGCGTATGACTGTGGTGTATATATTAGCTTTTTGTGTATTTTCGAAGTTGAGTGCTTTGAAAATTGTGTTATGTTTTATATTGATTTGTATTTGTTTAGGTATTAGTTTGTTTTGTGTTACTGTATTGTTCTTGTGTTTTATTAAATTGTAAGCTACATAAGAAGGAGTGTACTTGGATCCGAACGATTGGACAAGACGTCTTTTACTTGAAGATGTAGTGTTCATAGTGTCACGAGAAGCCTGTTAAACTGCCCCGAATATTCACCACTCCTCCCGTCCAGTGTGGCAGGTGTTGCCTCAGTCAAGGCAGTGCACAAATAGGTGTCCTAGTATGTTAAAGAACACTTGAGATACGCATTAAGCCGGCGTGCAGTAAGGAGGGAAAGCTATACTGGACCTCTGCGCTACCTACAAAAAGCCATAACAGCCGGGTTGTTAGTTCAGTTACGTGAGCGATTTTTCCTAGCGCGGATCGAGTGTTTGTAGAAGTAGTGTAGCGAAGTTTTGTGTTATAATTAGTGCGAAATTCTTTATAATTGACATTATTATTGCGTGTGGACAATTTTTACTTGTTGTAAGAGAATAACTTGTTGGTTACAAACTGTTAATTGTGATAATTAAAGCTGGTTATTAGCAATTTCATTAGTGTCTGCATTTTGTTTTCCATTGTACCATACGACGCTGCAGTGACACCGTCGTAACATATCATATTTACAAAAGAATATAAGTTGAGTGTAGACATCGATCGTCTAAGTATGACGTAGAACTAATGCTTGTTGACATCTCGCACAGTAAAATCGTGAAATGTTTCACAATAATGAACAGAAAATTCAGCACCTGGTAAAGTCCCACTAACGCTGCCGGTTTTGGCAGGAGAAGTTGACAGTTTGAGACGTACAGGATAGAAGGAAAGTGTTGTGGCGAGCACTACTCTTCAGTCGTCCATTATTACCCAAGGTGTTTACGCAAATAATTATTTCCATTAGCTGGGGTGCTGGAAATCACGCCTTTATTTTGTCGTGCACTCTGAAATAGAACCCAACACTTTGTGATTACTAGCCAGGCCCCTCATCCACTGATGTACGAGGGTCAGTTGAAAAGTTCGCGGAGCGACAACTCTAGCTTCGCGGTAAAACTAAAATTTTCCGTGTGCTGCGTCACTTATATTTTATGTAAACTCCTGTTAATTTCCAAATATATCTATCAATTTATTCATTGTTTAAAAACTGTTTAAATTTGACATGTCATACCTGTTTTGAAAAACGGACAAAATCAAACATTGTGATGTGATTCTTTGTTAAAAATTGTTTGGCGCCAACGGAAATTCAGAACGAAATTTTAAACATGTCAGGAGATGGTGCGACTTCAAAACTAACGGTTTGTAAGTAGGCACTTGAGTTTAAACGTGGTCGTACGAGCATTGAAGGTGATCTCCCTCTCCGCACTGGACGGCCAAAAAATGCAATAACTCCAGATGCGGCAGCCATCTTGCACAACGCTTTTCACACCAAGTTCTTGAGTTAAAATATGATGCATACGCTCATATGAGATGTCTATGATTTCAGCAACGTCATCCACTCCCCAAACTACGGTCCTCCAACACCCTATGACATTTTTTCAATAATACCATTTTATGTTGCACTTTTTGGACGTCCACTTTTGGAATCATCTTCAGTGCTTATACAACTACGTTTACACTCGAGCGTGCCCCACTTACCGTTGTTTCTGAAGGCGCAGCATCTCCTAACATATGTACAATTTTGTTTTGATTATCCACTGGCGCTAAAACGTGTTTAACAGTGAATTCGTCACAATACGATATTGATTTTGTTTATTTTAAAAACACGCGTGACAGGAAAATTTCAAACAAATGGTAAAGAGTGAATAAATTGACAGCTATATCTGGAAAATAACAGGTGTTTACGCCAAATATACGTCTTGCAGCACAAGAAAGATTTTAGTTCTACCACTGAGCTACAGATGTCGCTCCACGAACTTTTCAACTAACCCTCGTATAAACGCCCCCCCAGTGACAATTTACAGCTTGCTGTCTAAAAGTGGCCTAACCGACTGAAATCATTATCAGAGTGTTACTGTGACGACATACTTGGAACCTAAGTCTTGGATTTGTTTTTATTAGTAAAACTGATGGCTCGCAATGTAAATGTTACTGACGAATGAAGTAACAACGTTAATTAGTGTACACTCCGACTGTATCAAATTATTAACTTTCTTCATCGATCAACAAATTATTTTCAAAGTTCCTCTTCCTCGTTGTCTATGCCTTTTCGAGCTTTGCCTTGGAAATAATAAAAATAGTGAGTACCGATCTCTCTGGCGTTAAATAATGTATTCTTTCTTTTAATGATCACGATCATGGTGCCGTATTAGTTCGTTAATATTGTTACGTAATGCAGAAATAGTGTTAGGCATTTACGGAACGTTCTGGTACAATGAAGAACGTTGTTCTACTCTATTCCCGCAGCTGTAATGCCTACGTGGCGCTTGACATGCGAGGCACTATTCCGTAATGCGGAACGTCTCGTTCGTTCGAAGGTGTCGTTCTAGAAGCTTCTCAGTTAACCCAGCGGTGCGTGTTTCTGCGAAGGTCGTGCTGAAGCGTCCTCTAGAATTTTTGATGGCTTGTTAAGGACGCATATTATGGAACCCTGGAGAGTATAAATAGCCCATACCTGCTGCTTAGTTTCCAGTTATTGTCGGGTGATTACACAGTGCGGTTCGAAGTATTGTGGCGAAGTATTACGTGTTTTATAATCGTGCGGGACAATTATAATACAATTGTGTTTTATATTAGTTGACATTTTATTGCGTGTGAACAATTTTTATTTGTTTTGTTGTAAGATTGTGATTTGAATTATTTTTATCTTGTTGATTACAAACTGTTTAATTGTGATAATTAAAGCTGGTGATTAGTTACGTAATTGGTGACTTGTATTTTTTTCCACTGTACCATACGAGGATCAAGTAGACCGTCGTAACAGTATTATTTAAATGAAGATTGTGCGTTAGCTCTGAATAAGGACTGGTTTGGTCTGTCCGGACCCAGTCGGCAGCTTCAGCAGGGTGTGGAGGGATAAACATTGGCGGGATAATACCTGGTAAAACACTCACGTACCCAATGACGTGCCGAGTAACTACCGGTATTAAGTAAACCGTGCTTGGCGCTGCCTTGCACCACATGGGAGAGATACCAAAGGCTAAAAGAAGAGGACTCTTATGGAAAACCACAGGCAGTACAGGTTATGGAAGTGTGATGGCATGAACTGATCTATGGAATAGGTACTTCAGAATCAAATGACCAAGTCTGCCAGGTTGAGAGTTGAAACGAAGGAGTAGCCTCTCTTCCCTTAGTAAAATGTCAGTTGCTAAAGTACAGCAGAACGTATCAAATACAAATCGTCTTAGATTATTTATTATTTGGTGTTCTGCCCTAGGGCAGGCCTTCAAATGGTAAGAGCTCTGCAAGCCGTGTTATCGCATATCAGTCTTTTCGTTTCTTCGTAACACCCTCTGAATTTAATCCTATCTATTAACTTCATTCTTCTACGCTCTCTTCTTTTTTCTCCTTCTGTGACAACCTCCATGGCAGTTGTAAGCAAGCAGTCTCTTCTTAAACAATGACCTAACGAATTCCTTTTCCTATTTTCTATTACCTTCAAGATTCTTCTTACTTTATCAACCCACCTCACTTTTTCCATTGCTCGCCAAACCCACATCTCAAATGCTTCTAATCTTTTCTCATCCTTTTTTTTCATCACATAAAGAGTCTCTCCACTTCCGCGTCTCTGCACCATACAAAGCAACGCTCCACACATAACATTTGGCCAACCTTTTTCTTAAATTCTTATTAATTTTGCCACACAGCAGTCTTTTGTTCCCATTAAATGCCTCTTTCGCTATAGCAATTTTTGCTCTAATTTCAGGAGTGCAGGAAATATCTTCACTTATCGAGCTTCCAAGAGATTTAAACAACTCCAGCTGTTGTATTTTGTCTTGTCCTATCTTAGCTTAAGAACAAGAAATTAAAAACCCAACTTATAAAATAGAGATCTGTAACATTGCCGTTAAGGGGGGTCGTTATATACACTAAACAATGTGGATGTAAAACCACGTATAGGATTGTAGTAAGGAATTGTATTCTACGTTCCCTATATGTGTGTTACTATGTTGTGTTTGTACTTAATTAGAACACAGCAGCTATGTTGGTATTGTAGTTGTCGTTATAACGTCTCGATTGCACAACTGATGCACACGCGCGCGCGTACCACACGTCCTCAAACGAGTTTCTGAACATAAAGAGAGGGAGATAGAGAGGGAGTGAGAGAGAGAGAGAGAGAGAGAGAGAGAGAGAGAGAGAGAGAGAGAGAGAGAGAGAGAGACACACCCACAAAAGCGCGTACACACGCACATTTAGAGACAATATTATGTTCACTGAAGAATAATTGGGCCGATGTGGCATGGCAATACCATTTACTAGCTTGGACTAGAATTTTAATTTAAAAGAATTGGGAAAAATACGTTACGGTGTTATGAACGAGACTTAAATGGTATTTATAGCATCCCAAATCGTTTGTTGAAATTCATATTGATGGATTAAATATGTACAAGCTACGTTTATAATAATACCTTACTTTTCATACTGTTTGCAGTGAAAACACTGATTTCAATATAGGCTACTAAGAAAAAGGTAGTGTAGAGGAATTTTCCGATATGACCACATAATTTTCGAAGGTAAGAATATTAGATTGAAGACACAGAAGCTGAATCAAATACGATGGAACTAAGTTTAAGAACCCTAAAACATCCGATTGTAAATTTTCCAATAATATGGAAGTCTGTCTTCCCTTAAATTAATCGAAACAAATTTTGCAGTAGAGGATAATGAATTAAGTCTGATACAACACAAAGATTTTTCATTACAAAGAAAAAGCGTTGCCACTATTTGTTTAGATGCGGTACATGAAAAGTCACAGGAAAGTCGTTACTTGCAAGCTTTTAAAGATAATTTCCTAAATACGATTCTTAGAATACAGTGAATACTAAGATTTACTAACGAACCATAGTGGAAAACGGCGACCAAAGGTAAAAGTATTGTTAAGACGGTCTACTTGATGTCGTATGGTACAGTGGAAAACAAAATACAAGACACCAGTTACGTCACTAATCACCAGCCTTAATTATCACAATTAAACAGTTTGTAATCAACAAGACAGTCTCTTAATCTCAACCGCTAGTTTTGCTGGAATCACTCCCGATGCGTCATGTAATGATGACTTAAACATCACTGGCTGATCCAGGTCTGTTTGGTTCTCGTCAACAACATCTTGCGTAACTTCATCTTCAGCAATGTTTCGCCCGGGCGCTTCTATTAATTCAGGAACAAACAAGAGGTTTCCCTTGACACCCATAGTTGGCTTTCCAGTCACTTCGTTTGCCGTTTCACGTATTTGTACTTCCTCTGATAGTTCTCCTTCCATTTCCGCCTGGAATAGGAAAGGTTCCTCTTGACCAGACTTGTTGACTTCTTCTCCGCTCAATGCCACTTGCTTGATTGCATGGTTGGCAGACCCTGTCATTTTACCCATGCAAAGCTTCAGGACAACCTAAAGCACGTCTTCTCTTGGCCAACCTTTAGGACATTCTTTCTCAAGTCCACAACGAATCCGTAGGCAGTCATAATGTCCGTGCCAAGAATCACTTCATCGACAATGTCTGCAACGAGCATTTGGTGGCTAAACTCGAGAAGACCAAGGCGTACACGTACGGCTATCTTTCCTAACACATTGACGGGGCTTCCAGACACTGTCTGTATTGTACAAGAGCTAATTTGAGGCCGTCGTTTGCTGACTAAGTCAGGGCGCACAATGGACACTGTAGCGCCCGTGTCAAATGTAAACGATGTTTATTTACCTTCCGCACATCCATTAACGATCAGGTTTCCACTAGTCTTATGTAGCGTGGAAACTGTGTGCTGTTCTGGTGCTTTACTTCTCCAATTGGTGCGATCACTCTCTTCTCTCGGTATTTTCTTCTCCCAACAGTCTACGTTTGCCACAGTTGTAACACTTCGGTCTTTTGTCTTTCCCATCGTTCAAATCGTTGTGGCGCTGCTGACTTCTTAAACTGTTGTTCTTGAATTGTCTCTTTATTCTGTCCGGATACTGTGATATTGGATCCGTTTGGCTACAACGTGATGGCATACTTTGATTAGTGTAGGTCGCCGACTTGACAGCTTCAAAACGGAGAGCATGAACAAGAGCGACTGATTTATTATCATGCCGTGCCATTCTTAACGCTTGTTGTAATTGACTATCTCTGATACCGTCAATGAACATAATGAGAGAAATCCACTTCCGGAAGTCCTCCGATTCTTCGGGATAAGCCAATCTCGTCAGTAGGTCGACATTCGCTTCAAACTCTTGAAGGCTCTCCCCTAAACGCTGTCGCCTTGCTTTAAGTTGAACACGGTATACTTCGCACAAATGCTGGTCACTGTACCGTAATTCCAGAGCTTTTGTTAATTCGGCATAGATATTCTGACCGTCAGATGGCTCTTTCTGTATTAACTCTGCGGCAGGCCATTTTAAAGCAAGAATTAGTGAAAGTCCTTTCTCTTCTTCCGTCCATTTATTTAAGCGAGCGACATCTTCAAATTGGCGAATATAAGTTGTCCAATGAGTGAGTCCATCAAACGTTGCGTACACCGGCCCTACTACAGTTTGATTTCTCTGATATTTTGAATCTTCATAAGCATTGATTGATGGTCTTTCTTTATCAACTATTTCTTTTACTAAATGTTCGACTTCCTTTTTAATTTGTTTTATTGAATTTGTAATTGAATCTTCTAAACGTGACATACTTGTTTGCATAGTTGACACAGATTTTTCTATTTCAGACATTCTGTCAACTTGTTTGTTTAGCTCACCTCGTAAAAGGACGAATTTTGCAGTGTTATCATCTTGTACGAACCCCTTAACGTCGTCTCCTTGACGACTAAATTCTTCTTTTTGCCGTAGCATTGCTTGGAATGCTTCTATCATCTGATATCCATTGTTTACCGATTAATTACAAATTACTCTCGTCTTGTACAAAGTGTCTACTATTTGCACTGTTAACCGTTCTATCCCAGTTCTGACACCACTGTTACGACGGTCTACTGGTCGTCGTATGGTACAGTGAAAAACAAAATACAAGACACCAGTTACGTTACTAATCACCAGCCTTAATTATCACAATTAAACAGTTTGTAATCAACAAGACAGTCTCTTACAACAAATCAGATAAAAATTGTTCACACGCAATAAACATGTTAACTGATACAAAACAGAATTGTATTACAATAGTCTCGCACAACTATAAAACACGTAATACTTCGCCACAATACTACAAACCACACTCCAATAATTCGCAACTCAAACTCACAGAGTTTCGCCCGACAATAACTGAACGTCCCTGAGTACTTGTATTTATATCCCGCCGAGTTCCAGAATATTCGCTAATAGGCGTCTACTAGAAAACACTACCCATCAGCTCTACACTAGGACGCAATTGATTGCGGCCTTGACACAGTGCACGGTGCTGGCGACGTCCAGAAAAGTCTCGCGAGCGCATATTGAAATCACGTACGCCACAACATTCAGCCGGATTCCTCTAAACATTCCATAAACACGTAGATTGTTCTGTAATGTTGTAACAGTATGACTGGCCTGAATGCCTAATGGAACCAGGCGAAACCTTTGGTAACGGATACACTAGGGAATAGAAAATCTACTGGACCCGAAGTGACAGTAAGGAGATCGCTTGAGAATAAATTAAAGGGAAATGGTCGGTAGGTTGAGAAGGAGTGATGGGAAAGAAGATAATACTTTTGAAGATTGGAAAGTCTGGCTATTAAATCCGGTTTTACGGGAAGTTCTGTACTGTACCCTACAATCATAGAATGAATAAAGGTATGATTTTTTTCTATTCAGACTCACATACTTGATACAAATGCCAATACAACGTTTTTCGTTCACTCGTTTCAATATGAAAATATTTCTTCCATTGTTATTCACATCCATCAATCGAGATCATGTTTTGTCAGAAGAGAGACACGTACAAAGCTATACAAATTTCAGAATTACGTGGGCATTGTAAAATGGAATTAACAATTCAAAACTGTAACTAAACTATCTAGATTCGACTTTAAAACTCTAAAGTGTTTCAGCTCTAAAACTCTGACATAGGTTTAGTATATACCGTCGACATAATTCTAGTTATAGTGGTGCATATAATTGTTTACAGCTCACTCTGTTTAGGTGAAAACCGTATACTTGTAAAATGTTTTGAAACAAACAAATATCAAAAGCAGAGAAACACGATTTATTGGACCCTATATTCATACTAAGAGAGAGAGAGAGAGAGAGAGAGAGAGAGAGAGAGAGAGAGAGAGAGAGAGAGAGAGAGAGAGAGAGAGAGAGAGAGAGAGAGAGACAGACAGACAGACAGACAGAGAAGTAAAAGCGTACGGAAAACTCAATTTAAAAGTTAGTGTAGAAAAATATGGGACAAATTTACTCAGTGGCCGGCGGGCTTAGAGGAAATGTGAGTCACGTCCTGGAAAGCAAACTTTTCCACTACCGGTATGTGAAAACAGGGAAACTGAATTTGGATTGCCGACAGTAATAAAGATCGATAAAAACGGATAAAGGAGTTTTGAGTTTCCTTGTTGTTAATTGTGGTCACCTAAATTGTGCCATTTGGTTTATATACACTTATGAAAATGAAATTAAGAAGTAACTCAAGTCAAACGTTAAGAAACTTTATCTTAATCCAACTGTCTAACGAAAGTTTCTTTCTCCTCACAAACTAATCTAACAGAAAAGCAAATAATTAGCTTAACTGTAATACGATTTACATTTCGCGTTTCGTAGGCTTACACGCCCGGAGTCAATGTTGTTAAAATTACTTCCCAGGCTGTTTGGCCGTGGTTAAAAGTTTTCGACAAGACGAGACGTTTCGGCAGTGTAACGACTGCCAACTTCAGTGAAAAATCTAGTACGCTAATGTGAGGTGTTATACGTTAGTGACAACAGTACTGTACTGAAGATGGCGGTCGATGGCACTGCCGAAACGTCTGGTTTTGTCGAAAACTTTGGACCACGCCCAAACAGCCCGGGAAGTAATTTTAACAACGATTTACAATTTTTTCATACAAAAGGTACCATAAGAAGTACAAATCATAAGTCATCGATTAGAAGTTGGTAGTGTTTTCATTCAGAGATTGTTAAATTGTTTTCTAAATGATAGTTTTGATTGTAAATATTCATGCAATGCTTATAAGTGTTTTTACCTCAAAAATAGGAAAATAAAACAATTAAATATACATGTGTAAAAAAATTCGAACAAACTATTAATATCGAATTTGATGTCGTTGCCAATGAACGTGATGACTCAGCAACTAAATCTAAAATATTGTTACGACGGTCTAACTGATCGTCGTATGGTACAGTGGAAAACAAAATACAAGACACCGATGAAATCAGTAATAACCAGCTTTAGTTATTACAATTAATTATTCGTAATCAACTCGTACAATAATTTCAGTTAGATTTGTCCACACGCAATAATAATGTCAAATAATAAGAGTTCCACACAATAACACTTCACTTCGACAACACTCGATCTACGCTAAGCAAAATCGTTCACGTAACTAAGCTGACAACCCGACTGCTATGGTTTTTTATACTGTAGGTAGCGCAGAGGTCCAGTATAGCTTTCCCTCCTTACTGCACGCCGGCTTAATGCTCTTGAGACGCGGCTTTGACTAAGGCAACACATGCCACACTTGACGGGGGGAGTGGAGAATGTTCCCAGCTCTTCTACACGGTTCGGTACCATTCTCGTTACACTATATATCGAAACTACATAAATTTTATACACATTCCATGGATGAAAATTCCAAACTCTTATGGCAACGTCGAGATAATGTTTATGTGTCACGAATAGCCGCGATCTGTGTAAATGAGATCAAATCAGTTGTGTTTCACTATAGAACAGTGCGACGTATGTGAAATTCAGTACTACATAAACAATGTAAATTGTATTTCTGTTTGTTTTAATTGAAATTTCGTTTACTTATTCTTCAGAAATGACTTTAGTTTACTGTAAGTAGTTCATAACAGAGTACTGTAATTGTAAACCGTTGTTGGTATAAGATTTATTTGTAAAACTAGCGATTGTTTACCGTTTCTGGTATCTATGTACTGGTACCACAATTACCAACGAGTAATTATTTCGTTTTAATTCTATTCTGACTTGAAATCAGTACACACGGTCTGTAAAACGTCTGAACTCGATGTAGAAATTAACTCGATTTCTTGCTACATTTTTTACTTCCATGTTGCATAAGGAATGGAAGTATGGTGATGGCGAAAAAAATCGTGTTCGAGATAAGGGCTAATTCTGATTGTACTACTCTCAAAACATGAAGAAAAGTAATTTTCCGAAAAGTGTCTGTGTCTGTGTGTCTGTGTGCCCGTGTGTTTGTGCGTAGAATTGTTTCTATGGCGAAAATAACTGCCGCAAATTCAAACAGAATAAACTAATTTTTTACATATGTGCCTAAGTTGTAAAGTACTCAAGGCCTATTGATTTTGGTGAAGATCGGTTAAGGGGAAGGGATAGTTTCCCTGCAACGCTTTATGTTTTAACAAGAGTAAAGTACTTAATTTTGATAAATAAAGTATCCTGAAAAAAAGGTCATAATAATCCACTGTAGAAAGGTAGATGAAATATCTATAAATGAAAGGGTAGTTGAAGGGGAGGGGATAATTTTTTTTATATGCATACTACTTCATCGACAACAAAGAAGTAGTTTGTTCTTAAAATTCCTTCCCGGGCTGTTTGGCCGTGGTCCAATGTTTTCTGCAAAACCAGACGTTTTGGCAGTGCCATCAACTGCCATCATCAGTGAAAATCGAGTGCGCTAACGTGAGGTAGTATACGTCAGTGACCACAGTACTGTGGTTAAGGCTGAAGAAAGAATTCGTTTCTATGGAAATATTTCATTTCGAAAATGATTTTAAATATAAATCTTAGAACATGGAAGTCATGTATGGTTGTCAATACCAATATTTATTGTTCAATAATCGCTAATTTTCTCTTGTTTCTATTCATTTTTTAACTTGGTCTTGGTTTCCCCTTACGTTAGAAAATCTTAATCCCCTCATAATCGATAGATTTCTAAATAACTAATTACTGACATTCTGCTGCTTTTCTTTGACAGCTGAGTTAACGTTGTTGTGTAAACAGCAAAGTTTCTTCCGTTAAGTGTCGATCAAGTGCTTGTGGGTTGACTGCAACTTTAATTCCAACTTGCATGACGGCGGCCGACGCACGTGTCGCGGTCTTGTTTATTACGCACACGTCACATCCATCTGTTTCAAGGTTAGTAACTAAGTTTACGTCTGTAAACTTTGACGACGGGTATCACCAACTTGCTGTTGTATTCCCTAGAGCCACAGAACAGGATCCCAGTAGCCTTTGTGTAAACTGGGTCAGCTCACAAAAACCAAAAACATTCTTCTTGTGGGTTTTATACACCACTCACTCGCGCGCGCGTACAAACGCACCTATGCGTCCTTAGTAATCGTGCATATACTCATGATTGTTTTGAAAAATTATTGAAGGTCACGATTGGTTGTTGAAAATCGCTGTTATTAGTTTCACAAACGGCCGTACTGTATGAAAATAATCTCAACACAGACGGAGGTACGAAGACTTCCGATAAAAAATAAAGTAATGAGTAATATACACGAGAGTTAGAGTCCTCTCTTGTGCAACTTCCTATACTGCACTCGTCAAACTAGGAAGACTAAATACGGCCGTCATAAACTGAGAGAAGATGAATATTTCATTGATTGGAAGAGACGAGTGTACTGAAACCAACACATAGTTGGACGGTGCAGAGAAGAAATACGTTGAAGAACATCTGGTGTAGGCCCGCCATAGAACCATTTAGCCGGTGCAGGACACCTCCACACTACTAATGAAGGCTCATCGTCGTCGTCGTCGTCGTCCTCCTCCTCCTCCTCCTCCTCCTCCTCCTCCACCACTACAAATTGCGTTACAGTCCAAAATCGGACCTCGTCTTCCTCTATTCTGACCGTTCACCTCATCCTGTTGGTAGTAAAAACATCCCATCCTTGCAATCGCAGCATCTGTCTCACATCCGTGGTAACATCTTCCCACCTTTTGATTTGGCAAATTATTGGTCTTAGTCTTCCTTCCATCTTTGTGAGTTCTTTTCGGTACCCTTCTGCTGTGCACTATTAAAACACTGCCAGTCCATCGCAGTTCATGAACAAGCCTCCATCGCGCATAAATGGCCTGCCGTTTCCTCAGTTCAAATGTAACCTCTGACGCTGCCGTAACTGGTAAAACAATGTCAGGGCTAATAAAGTGTTTGTAGAACTCAACTAAGTGCTTATTTATTATATTCTACTATCTTTCTCATATCCCCAAGTAGTAGAATCCACAATACAATATCACTCATTTTTTTATTATCTATTTTACCTTTATTTTTATTTTAGTACCTTTTATAATTTTTATTAATGCCCATAAATTTAATTGCTACCGTCTAAACTGTAAGAAATTATAGGGTGCGACGGAGGGGCAGATTAAAGATGTGATGGACCGACCAAGTCATGACGGACATAAGGAGAATGATAATAGAGGATTGGAGAAGAAATTGTGAATATAAGAAGGAATAGCTTGCACAAAGAGTGAAATCACACACCAATCTTTATTGAATTTAAAAATATAGGCTGAAAAATAGAATCCTCTGAACTGTTCTAAATTACGGATAATATTCTTTTGTAGAATATAAAAGCTAAACGACGTTAAAAAAACTATAAGGCCATAATGTCCCATTTACTTGTCACAGGTTAACAAATTGAAATGTTGACACATGTACGAGATGTTGAGCTCGAATTCGTAAGGCGGTTATCAGAAGCATGCTAATAAACGACGTTAATATTTTGAACATCGGACTGCAAATACAGTAGAAATGTCAAGTACATCTTAACAAGAAGTAAAAAAACAAGATTACAATACACTTTTTTGTAAACACACAATTCAACACATAACAGTAAATTTCAGTTACCTACATTTAATTTGAAATCACCGAAGCGACTCCTAATGACTGACTAGAGAAGAAACGAAGAACTTGTTTATTGCGGTCTGTGAGAGTTTACGCTGCAAGATTCAAGTAGTGGTTTCATTTTGCAACGGTAACCTAAAGTTTTTACTAATAAAAGACGATGACACGAGGGCTTTAAAAGCCTCTTCCTTTTGCATATACAAATTTGGGATGTTTTGTTCTTTGTAGTTAAGAACAATGTTAGTCCATCTTGGTCAGTGTAAAATCGTATTTTACGTCAATTAATCACGCCCTGTCATACGAGATAATCATGCAAGACAGCGTTGTATGATATTAAACTCTTCCTCTCTTTGTCTGTTTCTCTCCTTTTAACTCTGTCGCTATTTATCTGTGTCTCGATAACGTTCTCTCACTGACGTTTTCTTATTGTTCACTGACTTCAACTTCAATTTACACGCAATTTTCAACACGAGTTTCAATTCACACATACAAACACCGTATACAGAATGATTTCTTTTTCAACGACAAAAAAGCAAAGTTAAATCAACGTTTCTTGAGCGTGTCGTGTTTACACTGCTTGCTTGGTGGTAACAGCAAACTGGGACACGCGATACATATTGTGTTGTACAGTAATTGTCATCTTACCTTAACGCTGGCAAACGCGAGTTTCTGATTGGCTGAAATAAACTCACAACACGAGTTGTGTTTAGACAACAGGAGCCGACACTTTTATAGACATTTTTTTGTAGCCGGTTCATTGTAGGGAACTCCTGTATGGAGATCTTTGTCATCGACCTACGCGTCTCCGTAGATAGTCATTTCAAACCTTATAAGTACAGTTTATCTTATTATAAGCCCCAAAATAGCAATCAAGGCTAATCGACGGAAGGTAACATTTTGGAGACTTTATCAGTTAAGTGCGATTTTGGACCGAAAAATGAGGTAGGTCACCACATAAGCTTTATGGAAAATTGTGTAAAGTTTGCAGTATGCCCACGTCAAAACGGAAACGTGAACTCCTTTCCAGAAAATTCTAATATTGCAACCTTATGTCTTTCTTTACACGTTAAGGGCTACCATCCTTCCTCTCAATAGAAATTTCTTAACTCCATTTTCCACTACACTCTTCCTCGTCGGCTTCATGAATCCATGGGTTTGTGACTTGGCCATTTTCATACTGTTACGTTATTATAGAATGTTCTACATGTTTCTCAGCTATCACAGCAGATACCAGCCGTAATGTTTGTGTGCGTACGTGACATTTAACATGCGAGGCAATGCTATGTAATACGGTACATTCTCGTACATTCGATAGTGTTGTTCGACAAGCTTCTCAACTAGCCCAACGGTGCTTGTTTCTGCCAAGGCTGCGCTGAAGTATCCTCTAGAATTTTCGATTACTTGTGAAGGACGCATATTATGGAATCCTGCATACTATAAATAGCCCACACCTGCTGCTTAATTTTCAGTTTATGTCGGGAGATTTACACAGTGCGTCTCAAGTGGTGTATTAGTAAAAAGTGATTATATTGCGGAATTATTCATAATTGATATTATTGTTTGTGTGGACAGATTCACTTGAATTATTGTAGGAGTATAATCTTGTTGAATAATTTGTTGTTTTCAAATTATTAATTAAGATTAATTAAGCTGGTGATTGGTGACTTAATTGGTGTCTTGTATTTTGTTTTCCACTGTACCATACGAAGATCAGTTAGACCGTCGTAACAATACACTCAATCAGTCAGCCGTTTAGATGGTCGTCTTCTTGGACCCCTTACCACTTTAAACTTTACCACATACCATCAATGTTTCTAGTAGCTATTTGTCTTACACTGTGTCCGAAATATTTCTGTTATAGTCTGTGCAAACCTTAGAAAAGCACTGGGTGTAATGGCAATGATATTTCTGCTATAGTCTGTACAAACCTTAGAAAAAGTATTGGGTGTAATGGCATTGATATTTCGTTATAGTCTGAACAAACCTTAGAAAAAGCATTGGGTGTAATGGCAATGATATTTCTGTTATAGTCTGAACAAACCTTAAAAAAAGCATTGGGTGTAATGGCAACGATATTTCTGTTATAGTCTGTACAAAAGCATTGGGTGTAATGGCAATGATATTTCTGTTATAGTCTGTACAAATGCATTGGGTGTAATGGCAACGATATTTCTGTTATAGTCTGTACAAAAGCATTGGGTGTAATGGCAATGATATTTCTGTTATAGTCTGTACAAAAGCATTGGGCGTAATGGCAATGATATTTCTGTTATAGTCTGTACAAAAGCATTGGTTGTAATGGCAATGATATTTCTGTTATAGTCTGTACAAAAGCATTGGATGTAATGGCAATGATATTTCTGTTATAGTCTGTACAAAAGCATTGGGTGTAATGGCAATGATATGTCTGCTATAGTCTGTGCAAACCTCAGGAAAAAGCACTGGGTGTAATGGCAATGATATTTCTGTTATAGTCTGTACAAAAGCACTGGGTGTAATGGCAATGATATTTCTGCTATAGTCGGTGCAAACCTTAGGAAAAAGCACTGGGTGTAATGGCAATGATATTTCTGTTATAGTCTGTGCAAACCTTAGGAAAAAGCACTGGGTGTAATGGCAATGATATTTCTGTTATAGTTTGTACAAAAGCACTGGGTGTAATGGCAATGATATTTCTGCTATAGTCTGTACAAAAGCATTGGGTGTAATGGCAATGATATTTCTTATGAGCGACGTTTCCACATCGTACTTTAATCCCACTTTCACTTGTTTTTTCCCATTAGTTATAACTAATGAATAATATTAATTCAACATAATACACGACCTTGTGCGTGGGATAGGATGACAGTGTGTTATTCAGTAACTGTAGTTTATCACATTCAATGTAGCCGTCTTGTGTTGTTCCATTTTCAACTTGATATCAGTTTAGGCCTTTGTTTAAGTGCTAGAAGACTGTGTCGTCACCTCAGATATATATAGGCCGGGATAAAGGAGTCATTGAAGTTGATAAGAGTTGCTTTGATAGCCGACGTTAAATTTTCAGCTACTTAAAAACAAAGAGATGTCTGTTTCATTGTGAAATGATCTAACATGCGCGTGTGTTTAACTTACAAATATTGTCATTGTTTCGTGCGAGTGTGTGTGTGCGCGCGAGCGCGAGCGCGAAAGAGAGGGGGAAGAGTCTGTGAGTCTAGACAGTGTCTCACGTGTCTCGATCACAGTACAATAATGGCGTAACGTTTGATAACACTGCGGTCCATGAAAACACCTTTTTCTAAGGTTTGTACAGAGTATAGTATAGCTTGATTAGTTCTAGTAATTCTATGGTGCGAAGGTCACTTTCTTTTGTGGTCCATCACTCAAGGCATACATGAACACAGACGACACAAGATTATTCAATACTAGCTGTCTTTTCTTTTTTTTTAATATAAACTTCGTTGATTTTCTATACTTTGTTACTTTAGCCAGTGATTTTAATATACCTGTATTTAGATTTAGATTTTAGATTTATTGAAAACTATATTATTATCTGTGTTATAAAATCGTTTGAAATTTGTATATCTTACTTAATGTTGAGTTATATTTCCATAAAATGAAGGCTGTATATTTTATATTATCATTAATAAGTGGATTTTGAGATGTATTTTCATTAGGTATTAGTTTAGTGAGTTTATGTTTGTTTATTTTATTTTTATAATTTATTGATAGTTTTCATTTTGCACTCATTTTCTATTGCTACCCGTTAGAAATATTTCTTTTTTTCTTACTTTCTTTGGCATTTAATGGGATGCTAAGCATTCGGTATATCATGGAATTAAATACTGCTAGTTTATGCTAGGGTTGTTTGGAACTATTCGAAATCAATTAATTGGTTTGAGAAGGTTCCCTATATATCAAGTATTAAAACATTTTTCATTTCTGTGATTATGGATATGTCTAAATGATTTCATTTATTACCTACTAGATGCTACTTATAATGTGAATTTCATTTTAGAATATAAATTATTTAATTAAGTCCTAACAGGTTATTCGATGTTATTATATTTATTACCAATTATATTATAATTATGAACCTACTCGATAGTTTCCTTCAGCAGCGCAACGCGTTTTTTAAAACAAACATTTACAAATCCAATTTAGCCAAACGTTGGACAAATAATAAACGTAAATTTCCGGACATTCAAAATATGAAATTAACATACTGAAATTTGGGAAAATCTTAATTTTTTCATACACGATAACAATAATTTACTAATTAAGGAACAAACTCAAATATTACAAATATTAAAGCACTCAATTTATTAAAATGAATAAAGTGTAAACATTAAATGTCGTCATTATAACCATAAAAACAGCTAACTGAGAAAACAAATATTACAAAAATCGAAAAAATAATCGAAATACAATAAATTATTCTTTAATTCAATTTAAAACGTCTGATGATATATTCTCTAAAACGTGCGTCAAGTTAACAATAAGAACATTCTACTTGCAGAAGTAATAATAATTTTGTAATGTAAAATATTAATGATATACGCGTGCACTCAAACAATGCGGACATAGACAAGGACAGGCTTACACACTCTGAAGGGATGCTGTTTAATTACACAGTATAAAATAAAAAAAAACAAATATAAATGTCCCTTAAGTCTTGCTGCAGTCTTAACATGGAACATTTATTAAAGCAAAGAAATTAAATACATAATTCTTTATGCAACGTAAGCGGAAATGTATTTCAAGTGATTGCCATGGTAACGCAATAAACAAACTAAGCTGCAATAGAAATACCTTCATAAACACAGCGGCTTTACAGGGAAAAGCGTTGCGTCTTGGGTCTTGCAAAGTCTCTGTCTACGACTCTTGAGCAACCTGAGTAGTAGTGCAGTGTTCCTCATTAGTTTTGGCACCGGGGACCCCTACAAAATTATTTCTTCCTCGCGGACCTCCGTCTACTCCTTACACAAGTGGCGTGCGACTTCCCGTATATTGAATATTGAAGCGAAGTGGTTCGTACTTTTATATTTACACGGATACCAGTTAAATGATATAAATACACATATACGAATACTATAATTAAACAATATTCTAACAAAAACAATTTCAAATTCCTGTATTGTTTAAGTTTGGAGAAGACTCTTAGGCCTTATTTTTCTATAATAAAGTATAAATTTATTTTAAAAAATCATTGTATAACAATGGTTATAGAATTCATTACAGATAGAAACATTGTCAAAAGTTTACCACGTGCATGTAAAATATACAATAATACGTAAGTAAAGAATACAAAATAATACACATGAATGGTTTTTCATATTCATGTAATACATACGAGTATGGAACGATGTATCAAGTTGTTACTTAACGATGTATCAGATTCAAGTTTCTTAAACGTTATTTGTTGTTTCTTAACATACCGTTAGTAGATGTAACATTTTTCAAAGATTCCAAGAGGTTACATCGGATGGGTCTAATAGGTACAGATGTGGTAAGAATAAAGACAAGGACTAGGAATAGCTGAGCACCAAGAAAAGAATAAGTTTATACAACATTATAATAATAGTCTCTGTTGTGTCGACAGTTCTCGTAATAAATGACTACTCAGATTCTTTCAGTTTGAATGACGTACGAAGTGATAATGTTGGAAGTGTTTGTAGCGTGTTCTTCTCAAGCAGCTATGAAAGACTGCTGCCGGTAACTACAGAATTAATTCAAAGTTTTGTTACGACAGCCGACAGTGGGTAGACGGGTGCGTTGTTGCCAGTGTAATGTTCTCGCGTCGTGTCCATCTGTTGCGCACATCGTCTGTAAACTTTGATCGATTGGACCTAGAAATGCTGAATCAAGGAGTCTGGTGAACAAAATTTGTTAAATTTACACTTTATCTCAGGTTTATGTAGATTTAGTTGTGACGCTGGATTTTAATATGAACTAAAGAGTTTGTGCAAGTGCTCCATGTATGTTTACAAAAATGTAGCATTTTTTCGTACAACTGACATTTTTTAACGATTTACTTTTGGATTTTTGTACTGAGTTAATAATCATGTTAAACGGCTTTACTGTTTCCTACACATAAAAGGTTTATTAAGACAAAAATTTAATTAAGAAAGTGGTGTTAGTGGTTTTGTGGTGGTGGTGGTGGTTTAGTGGTGTTAATAATCACCAACAAAATTAACACTGTTGCACACCACTACAGGAAAATTATTCCGATTAGCGCTTTCAAGCTTCACAGCTCATCATCAGATCGGAAATTCTAGTTTTTGTATGATGCTTCTGCATTCAATAATAGTTTTTTTTTTTAATTCTGGTGGCGGCGCGTATTTTAATCCTTTTGCTAACATTTATTTTTCTTAATTGCTTTCATCTTTGCTAACATTTCTGTATTAAAAGTTACCTCTGTAAGGTTTACTACTCTTTTTTCGTAGTTATCTTTAAAGAGATGTTTATTTTTTGATTAGTTCTTTCTTATTAATTTATTCAACTTATCTGCCAGTTTTTCTTTTTCTTTTCCAATTTCCTTTATACTTACCCCAAACCAAAACTATATAATATCTCTTCTAACTTCAAATATGAGTATTTTTTTTGACAACTCTATATGTCTGTCATATAATTCCCTATTATATTTATTAATTATCCGTAAAGTGACGTTATTTCCAATTTAATCTACAACTTCTCACTTTGTTCTTTTACTTTTTTAGCTACCGAGTTCTTATTTATAATTTTAACTTGCGCGTATTTCGGAATGACATTATTATTATTATTATTATTAGCCAGACATTATTTATTAAACCATATTTTACTTAAGACCTTCTTCAATTTGACTTTTAACTTGAGATATTTAAAGACTTTACTTACCTTATTGTTGCCGTTTACTACCTCATTGTTGTCAACAGTGTTAATTCTGTTTAAGACAAAAATGTTAAATAAAAATAACTGTACCAGAAATCTGTTAAGCTGCTGTACATGATTCACGCGGTGTTATATATTGCTAAGTTGAGCTAAAAAATAACAAATGTACCGCATCGCTGCGTGATTACGTGACTCTTTGCACGTATATTTGCGCGGCAGATCACTAGGTCATTCGAGACGCTCCTTCCAGACGTTACTCGAGTATTCTATCAGTATCCAGGCCCGCTGTGTCACCACAACGCAGATCGGCGGAAATAAAAATACTGGGTTTCGAAGCAGCCATCTTGAGTTATAGACCAGTGATATTAAAGTGTATCTCGTAAATGCCTTTACAGCATTATCGAAAGCCTGAAATAAAATTGGTCTGCAGATAAACTTGGAGAAAACAAAATATACGTATGCTACCAACAAACTATCACTAAATCCAACCCTTCAAAAATTTGAAATAGGCACAAAAAATATAGAGACGGCAAAAGAGTCGATATCTCTTGGCTCCCAGGTACACGGCACTAACGACACCAACACTGAAATAAAAATAAGAATATATCTCACAAATAAAACAAATTATGGATTTAAAAAGCACCTGGCATCTAGTTTCATCTCGAAAGGCACGAAATGCAAAACTTACAAAACACTTATCAGGCCAGAGCTGACATATGCTTCAGAAACCTGAACAATGACAAGAAGTAGCGAGAGACTTCTAGGTTACTTCGAAGGACGGATTCTAAGAACAATATTCAGAGGAGTACAAGAAAATGGAATGTGGCGCAGACACTATAATTATGAACTAGACCATCTTTACAAAGAGCCGGACATTGTCAGGATAATCAAAACATACAGACTAAGGTAGGTTGGACACATAGATAGAATGGAGGAAGGACAGCCTACAAAACATATTTTCTCCCAGAAACTAATGGGGAGGAGAACAAGGCGAAGACTGCGAAGTAGATTCACAGATCAGATAGAGAAGGACCTCAGAAAGCTGAACATAAGAAACTGGAAAACCAGGGCTCGCAATAGGGAAGAAGAATGGAGTCGACTCTTGGAGCAGGCCAAGACACACCAAGGGTTGTACAGCCACGGCTAATGGTTTATTAAAGTGAGGTTTATAGTATTGTGACTTGCCATAAAGAATGTGATGACATAAAGTACGTTCTAGTTAGCATACATCAGCTATTAAGTGATAGCATACTTTAAATGTGTGATTCAACCTCGTGTGTCAAAGAATATTTGTATTGAACGTTTCGTGTGTTTACAAATTGTATCGTCATGATAAAAACTGTTTCAATGGTAAAGTTACCGTATCTTTAATTAATTGCTGTTTTCTCTGTAAATGTTGCCTATTTTTGAAAGTTTCCTAACATTCACTCATTCAAGTCTTCTCTTTGCCAGAAGTCCAAGAAATTAAATACGCGTTTCCACTTCGTTCTGTCCTGCGCATTTTCTTGATTCCTTTACAAGAGCTCCCTCCCTTGATATATTAATAATTATTATCCTCTGCATTCCTTTTCCATCCTTCCCTTTATTTTTCTTTATATCTAATTTCTAGTAAGACAATTTCTTCTTAATTTATGTCCTAACCAATTGGTTTTCTTTTCTTAACAAATTTTTCTCTTTTACCGTTACTGTCTTGGTTGTTATCACGTCCGTCTATGATGTGGCTGTATCCTTTTCTTAGTCTACGTTTCCAAATCTTTTAGATAATTTGCCTCACTCCCTCCGGATGGTGCAAGTTTCCGATTCCTACAGTGCTTAATGGTACTGCCATATTGATATTAGTGATGCAGAATTAAATAGAAGATGTTATTAGGCCTCAAGTTAAGAGAGTCGTGAGAAGATTTCAAAGAAGCTTGCTTGAATGAATTTTAGAGAGCCGCTCGGGAATTATTTCAAATCGGCTCAACTTTCTGCGAAACAAGCAGAGAAAAACATGAATCAGAGATAAAAACAGGGAAAAGAGAAAAACGAGTAATCGATGTGACAAGTAAAAACATTTGGGATACGTTATGTCTTTGCAAACAGATGTTTTGATTCCCATTCGTACTTCTTGTTACACAATCTTCACTGTACAAGTGATGACAAAAAAGACAGTTTAGATTAGGATACATCAGCGAAGGTAATTCCAACCAGGTAAAACAACAAACCTGTTAGTAACTTTACCTACAAGAAAAATAATTGCAAGGGGCTGTAACAACAAACATAGTAGACCACTTGAGTGAGTTATTTATGATAGCCTACTTGTAGCAGAAAGAACTAATGAGAGCTTAATTACACCGGCAGGCCTACAAGTCCTTGAAAGGTATACTATTATTAAAATTTGTTTGGTATTGACAGATGGAACTGTTGATTAAACAACTGACTGCTACGTGCCTCTCAACCAATCGCCGTACTCAAAACTGTAAACAGTAACTGTAGCAACGCACACTGTTGCCAATAATGTCCCACACGTGCTGTTATTAAAACCAGTGTGGAATGTCGCGCCACAGAGTGAACTGTTAGTCTGTTTGTTAAGAGTGCTGTGTTCTCGGTTACACTTGTTTGATTATTCGTGGGTGTACGTTAGTTTAATACTTAAATAGTTGTGTTGCAGATACAAGTTTATTGCTAATTAATTTCTAATTACTTAACTAATTTCTGACTAATTAACTAAGTGTAGTGAAAACGTGTGAATCTATTATTAACTAAATAAGCATAAGCATGTTTAAATTACATGTTTACCTAAGTATAAATTTACTTTATTTTGTTCATTTTACGGAACTTTGTGCGTGCGATTTTTATTTTAAAACAATTTGTATAAATATCTACATTCTTAAATTTTGAATTCTTTAAAATACGTAACAGCTTTAACCTATACGCGTTTACTTTCAAACAGAAGGTATGTCTGAAAGTGAGGAAACTGGGAAAAAGCGTGGTCGACCGCGAATACACCCGGTAAAAGAGAAAACACGTATTTCCGGTCGCGGAGTACCAATTAGAGGGCAGTCCAGAGAATTCGTTTGTTCTCTACGAGATTATTTCGAGAAAGAGAAGGAACATGGTGGGCCTCTGATTTCAGTTGGTCAAGTTGTTGATAGAACAGCAGCTGCACTCTCTATAAGTAAAAATACGGTCGTAACGATAGGTAAGGAGAAGTGTAAACAAAGCGAGGAAGCTGGCCCTTCTAAACTGGAAACACCAGGTAAAAAAAGACGGATAGAAAAACGTGTTACTAATCTGGATGCTTTTGCAGAAGATGGGATCCGTCGCCACGTATATGAGTATTACAGTCGTAAAGAGTATCCTACAATAAAAAAGCTACTCGTTACTCTTCATGATGCAGAGCTTTTCACTGGTAGCCACTCGTCTTTACGGTCCGTAATTAAAAATTTGGGATTTAAATTTACTACCGTTTCGGGTAGAAAAGTATTAATGGAGCAACACCACGTAGTAGCTTCTCGCTGTAGATTTCTTAGGGGTGTAATAAATAAAAATTTTAATAACGTCGTGTGGGTTGACGAAACATGGGTGCACGCAGGACATTCTTTAAAAAAGTGTTGGTCGGATGATTCTACGGCGGGAACTATGCCAGTGCGAATTGGAAAAGGTGGAAGACTTATAATTATCCACGCCGGAAATTCTCAGGGGTTTATTCCCAATTGCCTCTATGTATTTAAATCGAAAAAGACTTCTGACTATCACGAAGAAATGAATCAACAAATTTAAAACATGGTTTGAAGAATTCCTGTTAAAGAATATTCCTCCCAAATCAGTGATCGTGATGGACAACGCCCCATATCATTCAGTGATTAAAGACAAGGCTCCAACAATGGCTTCAAAAAAAGAAGAGATGGTTGAATGGTTAAAACGCCGAAACATTCCATTGACAGAGGATATGAAAAAGGCTGAGTTGATGGAATTAGTACTATTTAATAAACCAAAGTTTCCTGTGTATATTGTTGACGAGTTGGCTGAAAGTTACGGTCATGAAGTCATCCGGTTGCCTCCATATCATTGTCACTTTAACGCCATAGAA
This sequence comes from Magicicada septendecula, assembly GCA_034769895.1. Classification (NCBI taxonomy): domain Eukaryota; kingdom Metazoa; phylum Arthropoda; class Insecta; order Hemiptera; family Cicadidae; genus Magicicada; species Magicicada septendecula. The sequence goes on from CM068372.1 coordinate 119,882,945, forward strand.
CTAATATGGGCCAGGGTTAAAAAATACGTTGCCATAAATAATACAAAATTCACGATGACTGAAGTAGAAAAATTAACAAATGAAGCCATGCAAATGATTACTGGAGAAGACTGGAAGAAGGTAGTCGAACACACCAAGTCAATTATTGAAGACGCTTGGAAAAATGAAGGTATAGTGGAACAGCAGGTAGAAAATTTGATCATTTCTGTAAATTGTTCGAGTGACAGTGAATCAGTTGAATCTGAAGATAGTGATTCTACATTAAGCGGAGTTCACCCATTATAAACGTTTTTATTTTGTTTAATGTTAGAAGTAATGTTAAATATAAAATTGCGATACAAAAATATTTAATTTTATCTTTAACTAAACAAAAATTAACAAACGAAATGTTATAGTCCAATATTACAAATTTCTATCAATTATAAATTAATATTTCACTATTTATAGGCAGTTTCATTTATGAAGAATTCGCAAATATTTATGCTTGCTTAATACCAAATTATCTGTATTTATTAAGTTCATGATATAATAATAGAGTAATTATTTATCACGTTTTTCGAGTAAATTATTATGATATTAAATCCATACCAAAATATTAAGTAAGATCTCATATTACCATAGTTGGACTTAACTAGAATTTGCGTAACACGGTTCACGTCATTTCACAAAATAAAAGATTTTTTACGCGATGTGAACAGATTAATGTGCACTATGATTAAGGCAATGCACAGTATAATACGTACATGTTATTGCAACCATACATTAAATAATCGTATTCACTACGATATAAGCTACGCGACTTCACTACAAAAGCATCTCTCGATGCCTTACTGTAATTAAAAGTACATTAAGAGGTATCATATCATGTTTTAAAAGTAAACTGTTTTGTCTTGAAAATCCGTATTAAATGACCTTGAGCGTGAATGTGTTGTAAGTTGTTTGTATGTGAATCATTGTTTTGTGTTTATCAACTTGTAGAAGTCACGTGGTCAGAGTTTGGCAACATTGTTTCCCTTTCAGTACAAACGTCAATACCAAACAAATTTTAATAATAGTATAAGTAAGTTAAAAAGTCTCTCTCTCTTCTCTCCCTCTCCCTCCCCCTCTCACCCTCTCGCCACTCTCACCCTCTCCCTCCCTCCCCTCCATCCCCCTTCCCCTCTCGCTTCTATCTATCCAACTATATATCTACACACTCTATTGAAATTTAATTGAAAACACCATAACTCTCGAATTTAACGTAAAGAGTACAAATTTGTTGATTATTGCAGGAAAAGTGAATGTAATCCTACAAATTCAAATTAGATCCTCATTTTATGTTTTATTATTATTAATTATTAAATATTATATATTAATTAATATTTATTAGTTATTAATTTTTAATTATTGATTATTAAATAGTATATATCAATTATAATTTATTAATTATTAGTTATTAGTTATTAATTATTCGTTATTAATGATTTGTTATTAATTATTAGTTATTAATTAATAATTAATAATGATCAATTATTAATTCTTAGTTATTAATGATTAATGAGTAATGAGTAATGATTATTTATTAATTATTCGTTATTCGTTATTAGTCATTAGTTATTAGTTACTAGTTATTAATTATGCATTATTCATTATTAGTTATTAGTTAGTAGTTAGTAGTTAGTAATTATTAATTATTATTAATTATTTATTTATTATTAAGATTATTAATTATAGATTATCGATTGTCAATTATAGATTATCAGTTATTAGTTATCAAATATCAGTTATCGATTCTCGATTATCGATTATCAATTATCGATTGTCAATTGTCAATTATTAATTAATAATTATTTATTAATTATTAGTTATTAATTATTAGGTTATTAGTTTTTACATTTTATAACTTATGTATGGAAACGTCGTTTTCAAGAGTGATTTTGGCAAGGTAAGAGCACATCGTTTCTACAACATCTCATGCCTTCTAAAGTTAGAACCTGATTTTTTTCTATCGCCATCAGGGGTTAGTATGACTAAGAACACCATTTCAGTTATACAGTTTACAAAAAACTACGTTTGTCCTTTTCCGGAGTTTGACACCAATCAACGTAATACAGGAGATAAACACTGTAAACATTACAGTACATCGGTAGAAATTATTTGCCAAATTGTGAGTAAAACCTTTTGTTATATATTTTCCACTACACGGCCACGACGGTGAAAGGAATGTATGTAAATGGATGCGAGTATAAAGTGAACGAAAGTCAAACCAGCTGTACCCGAAAATAAGCTTAGTATTTCTCGTTTTTATTCTGTTTAAACTACTTCGCAAGGGCTTTTACGTAAACTTTCCTTCTTTTTTGTGTATTTAGTCATTTACGTCACTTCGTCGTGTACCACAGCGACATAAGACGCAGCTCGACGTTCAAATGTAGTATGGATTAGTGTGATTGCTGTGAGGTGCACCTGGACACGAGCTCCCAAGTTGAAGCAAGCACCGATGACAAAAAATTCGAAATATTTTATTCCGTATGAAACATACATGTTAGGTTACTACGTAGAAGATGCTATGTGAGTATAAACTTTAAACAAACAGTAAATTTTAAAATGTCAAATTCCCATGACATGAAGGTTAAAATACAGAAAGATTGGCAACAAAAAACAAAACCCACGGTTCGACGTTGCAGTTGTTTTTGTTATTGGGTGAATTTTTACAGTGTTCTTTTTAAAAACATTTGTCTTTTCATGTAGAACATATTTTTTGATGTCACGAATATAAATTCCAACTTTTTCTGTGGTTACAGTTGAAGAGTCAGGAGAGTCAAACATTTCTGTACGTCTGTTGACAGTCGGTTATTTTCATTGTATGAGAATCGACGACAGCAATCATTTAGAAGTCATACTGTATTGATAATCAGTCTTTCTCCCTGTCTCTGTCTGTCTGTCTATCTATCTATCTATCTATCTGTCTCTAGCTTCCTCCCACCCTCTCTCTCTCACTCTCTCTCTCTCTCTCTCTCTCTCCCCCCCATTCTCTCTCACTCTTTTGGTGTCCTTCCCCAGTATGCGTTTTGTTTTCGTTCACTTTGTCATCAACTATATACACCTGATGCCACGCTCATGTGACAAGGATTCCACTTCAGATAAACTCTGATCTCGGTAAATTAGATTGGAGTCTACTGAACACGAATGGCTCTTTCACCACTGCTGTGTCCTTTATCTTACTCTCTCTATCTCGCTCCCTATATCTCGTTCTCTCTGTATTTCTTTTTCTCCCTCTCTTTCACCTTCTCCTGTCTTTCTTAATGTACAGTCTGTCCTTTCCCGCTACATACCGTATTTTCCTCTTTTCGTAACACCGCTTTGCCTCTTGGAAAGTAAGTTTGTATTTAATGTCTTTCGTCATCACGATTTTTTTCCCTCTATCAAAACTGTTTTGCTCACCGCCCCTTTTAATTCTAAATCTATATACATCTGTTTTTGGTAAAGTATCTCAATTCAAACATCTTTGAGCACTATTAATTTAGAATCAACTCGTCTCTGCAAAAAAAAGAAAAAATAACACTTTCAATTTTGTGAATTTCAGTCTCGATTTCTTGTGCAATAACCGAGGTGTGTGTGTTCTATGTTGTTCTAGCTTTTCTCATTTTTTTTTTTTTTTTTAAATGCCCCTACGGATTTATTTCTTCTAGAACCAACAAGCTCACCTAGTCTGTGTGTAAGATCATCGGCTAATTTATTAAGATATAACATTTGTATTAAGACTTCTTTATATTTTGAATATATTATCTTTACTACTTTTTAATATTTGCCTCCCGTGGCATTACTTTGTTTTCTGTTATTATGTGATAGTTCTTTTATTTTTTATAACTTACACACATTGAGCTACTTATATGTTAAAATACGCCTTTCATGCAGTATATTATAAACGATTTCTAAATTGCATTTCCGAAGCGTAAGCAGCATATTTGGGAGCATGTGTAGCGCAGAATACTTGGTAGGCTGCAAAATAGTCCAATAACTAAAAAAAAAAAAAATAATCTTGGATAATAAAAGTGCGTGCATTAAACTAATAATTGCTTACTATCTATAATTAAAAGAACAGCCAATAATTATCTTGGATTAAAATACGCAAAGTTAATCTCGCCACGTTTATACAGAGAAACTTCATTTTTTTGTATACTTATTTCTTGGGGGGTCAATCTCAAAAATAATAAGAATCTGTAGGTTAAAGGTGTAGACATGTTTGCCAAAGGAAATCGGTTGATGGATTCAGAGGTTATGGTTGGACATGCTCTAAGTAGACAGATAAGACAGATTCCAATATTAATAAGACAGACAAATTCCAAATAGCCGAGTTAAAACTGTAAACTCGCTTTCCTCGTTCAATAAATATATAGGCCTAACAATTGACAGTTTAATATTGCACGCAATCGAAATAATAAGAGTAAGAAACATACACGTATTAAATGTAACAAATACAGAATATGGTGTCAGAACCCTGTGGTGGAGAACTCTTTAATTTACAACTGCCCATACAATTGAGAATTCTGTAAATTTTTAATGAGCTGAAAATAATAAATATTTTTAATAGAAAAGAGACAGGGATAAATTATTGAGAATTTGTACAATACATTTTATATCTTTAGATGTCTGGAGACTGTTGCAAATATATTTTCAGTAGTTTTAGAGAACTTATTAATACAGCATAACAATGTCTTAGTAACATAATATAAAAATGTTGACAATAGTGTATTAAAAATTCCAAGATAAGTATTACTCTGAATCGAAAGAAAGCCATAGTGGCGATTGGATCTAAGAACGTAAAATCTTAGCCATAATAACAATTTATCGAAGGGAACTAAAACTCCGGCATACGGCAATCGTCAGCATCCGACGTCAGTAACTGCTTACAAGATAACAATAGTAACAAACGCTGTAGAGTTTTATGAAGCCAGATTGCATCTAGGTACACTTTTGATTATAGTAATCATTTTACCGCCAGTTTTATGCAGACATGAAGCAGGAACCAGAGCACATTTCAGCGACTGTCGACAAGTTTATTGTCGCTGAACGGAAGAGAAAAAAACAGTGTGGAAGATTATAAAATTTTTATACTTCATAATTCCACTGTATATCAATACTATCTATCGATGACTGCGAGCCCTGTGTTCGTTGATTAGATTGAACACTCGCATCAGTTTGAAAATCATACATAATCTTGAGCGCTTTCTCTCCTCCTACACACACACGCGCGCGTCGTTGTTGCTGAAATGACAAAAACAACGTTTTCACTGCTATTAAAAACATTATATTGTTGTTTGTAAGACACTCATCAGTCATCTGTAGTTTTTAAATTCTTAATTTTACTTTTTTCATTCGAACATTTTCTATCTTAATCACCACTTCTATATATTCAAATTTAATATCTTTTTTCTACTTCTTCTGTAGTTCTCTCCATCCAAGACCTCTGGGTCTTTGCCTTTTATTTCTTCTTTGTAATCTAATTTCATGTATCACATTAGTAATGCAGTCCTCGTTCATCCGGCAGACAAGTCCAAACGTCTCTATCATTTCTATACATAACTGACGCCCTCCACTTCTTCCTTGAATACCTCAGTCTTATTTTCTTTTATTACTGCTCTCTTTAAAAATCGTATTTTTGTACGTATGAAATGATATTCCCACTTTTCCTGGAATTTATTTATCTCTTCATCCACTCTACCACTTCCTCTATTATTGATCTCAGATATTTAAAACTCTTCACGTGTCCGGTTTAGTTACCTCGATATTGTACGTCGCAACGTTGTTTGCTACTACCATAATCTTAGTTTTCCTTCATCATTTATCATAATTATTTTACCCAATGTCTCGTGAGGAAATAGAATAAGAAGAAGAAGAAGAAGACGATGAAGTAGAAGCAGTACCTTGAACCATAATCCTAAATTAAAGTATCGGTATGGAGAACCACACACACAGTCACATTTCCATACACACATACACACACACATACATACACACATTACACATTATATGTTACATTATGTGTGTACATATACACATTTCTATGTTCTAAGATTTAAATTTAAATCATTTTCGAAATGAAATATTTCCATAGATACTACTTCCTTCTTCAGCCTTAACCACAATACTGTGGTCACTAACGTATACCACCTCACGTTAGCGCACTCAATTTTCACTAATGATGCCAGTCGATGGCACTGCCGAAACGTCTGGTTTTGCAGAAAATATTGGACAACGGCCAAAAAGCCCGGAAAGGAATTTAACAACAAACTACTTCTTTGTTGTCTATAACTTAGTACACATAAAAAAAATCCCCTTACCTTTCAACTAACATTTCATTGATAGAAAATTACCCGCTCCCCCTTCAACTACCCTTTTCATTTATAGATATTTCATCTACCTTTCTACAGTGGATTATTATGGCCTTCTTTTGAGGATACTTTATTTATCAAAATTAATTACTTTACTCTTGTTAAAACATAAAATGTTGCAGGTAAACTACTCCTTTTCTTTAACCAATGTTCACCAATATCAACAGACCTTGAGTCCTCTACAACTCAGGCACATATGCAAAACATTATTTGATTCTATTTGAATATGCGGGAGTTATCGTTCGCCATACAAAACATTTTAAGTCACACGGACACACAGACACACAGGCAAACGGAAAATGACTTTTCTTCATGTTTGAGGTTAGTACAATCAGAATTAGCCCTTATCTCGAACACGATTTTTTCGTCATCAGCATACTTCCATTTGCTTATGGAACATGGAAGTAAAAAGGATATTCAAGAATGAAGTATTACAATCTAATGAATAACCAGATTTTAACGGTTATTGTGAATTAACGGTCAAGACAAATTTTTATTTTTGTTAACAAATAATCAATCAATACAAACTGACCAATAGTGATGATCATATCCCAAGACAGCAAAATACTGCCAATAAAGTATACACGGCAATGCTAGAAGACAGGGGAATACAGTGAATACTATACACGAGATAACAAAGTTATCAACTGTCTATTCAGATTCCGAGTGCAGTGTTATTAGCATCGAACGAGAGGCAGAGCGTCTATTGGGTCGAGGGACGTAGCAACAGCAATCACGTACCGGAACCGGAGTACAAGTTACAGGATACGAGAACGTGTGTTGTCTGCATAGTCGGGGTCTGACAGCAGCCAGCAGCCACCGCTTATTCGATAATAATAGCAATGTGTAAAGCCAGACGCCGCACGTTTGATTACCGTAACTGTTTGCTGTCAGGTTTATGCTAAGAGGGGAAGAAGTTCATCAGCAGACAGAGCACGACCGCAGAGTCTGTCAACACAGTTACTGACGCATATCGGCAACTCATTTTTTTATTATTATTTTCTCATTCATCAATCTATCTCAGCGACACAATAAGCATCACATTTGTCTTACTTCATACTGCTTATGTTAAGAAAGTTTTACGATATAAAGGCGCAGCCATTACTTTTTGGAGGGATGGAGGTTCTGCGAAGGAATCTGAGGAGGGTTTTGGAGCTTCACAAAAGTCTGCATACTAATTTTGTGAATAAAACCACGAACGTTAGAAGGAAAATACCCGTTATTTGTTATTACTTCAATGTTTTCATACGGAAATGGTATAGTGATGGTGAAAAAATCGTGTTCGAGATAAGGGCTGATTCTGATTGTACTACCCTCAAAACACGAAGAAAAGTCATTTTTCGAAAAGTGTCTGTGTGTAGAATTTTTTTTATGGCAAACGATAACAGCCGCAAATTCAAACAGAATCAAATAATGTTTTGCATACATCCCTGGATTGTAGAGTACTCAAGGCCTGTTGATTTTGATGGAGATCGGTTAAAGGAAAGGGGTAGTTTACCTGCAACGTTTTATGTTTTAACAAGAGTAAAGTACTTAATTTTGATAAATAAAGTATCCTGAAAAGAAGATCATAATAATCCACTGTAGTAACGTAGATGAAATGTGTATAAATGAAGAGGCTAGTTGAAGGGGGTGGGGGTAATTTTTCTATAAATGAAAATGATAGTTGAAGGGGGAGGGGATAATTTTTATTTATATGTCATGTGTACTGCGTTATCGGAAACAAAGAAGTGATTTGTTGTTTAAATTCCTTCACGGGCAGTTTGGCGTGGTCTAATGTTTTCTGCAAAACCAGACGTTTCATCAGTGCTATCGACTGCCATCATCAGTGAAAATCGAGTGCTCTAACTTGAGGTGGTATACGTTAGTGACCGCAGTACTGAGGTTAAGGTTGAAGAAAGAAATAGTTTCTATGGAAATAGTTCATTACGAAAATGGTTTTATATATACATTTTAGAACATGTAAGTCATGTATGGTTCTCCATACTGATATTTTATTTTGTTGTAGTCAAGAAGGTAAGTGTAAAAACATATGGACCACTACATTAATACAAATATAAAATTTAACAAAGTCATTTAACAGTATAAAGAAATCTTGCTACACAAATAAAGTAAACTATACCACGGAACTGTTATACATTTTCTTATGATTTTACATACTTTATTGCATTTTTACCAGTACTTTTTAAATTTTACATTTATTTTTTTGTGCGTCCAGTGATTTAAACCTCAAAAACCCCGCTGGCGTCGCCATTGCATGAGCGAATAGCGTACATGATTTTAAATTATTGTGCCGTGCGCCCAGGCGGATCAAAACAGCCCAATAAGCCGAAGGTTGACGTTCAATTCTTTCTTCCGTAGTCAACGCGCGATACTTTTGATAACTATACCGTCAAACGGTAATGGTAAAATCACCATACGATAGCTATAAATTGAGAACTTGCACCTGTTTTGATTTATAGAGGTTGAATACTTCTCAGACAATAAATTACGTTTACCTTTGACTAATTACGTAGCGAAGTTAAATTAAAATTAAGGATATAGTATTTACAAAAGATTGGGATTTATTTAAAGAATAGTGTAGTTTTCTGCAACAAATTTACACGGTAAATTTTTATTCAAATGGTTAGTTCAAATGTTTATGCGACCTATTAAATTTTAAGTATAATCACCACGTATAAAGGTGACATTTTATAAAGAAATAAAAAATACGAGAACCGAAAAAATTGCAGTAACTTAAAATTACTGCAGTAACAGCAGTTGAAGTATCTTATACGTGGGTTGAAAAATCAATAATGTGTGTTTCCTTCTCTGAGTTATTCTCCTCGCCGAAATATCTGTCCATTTCCGTAGACAAATTAAGCGCTGGGGGTGTAGCGGCTTATTTTAGAAGACGCTTAGATTTGAAATTTACGAAAAATCCACCATTTTGTACACATGATTTAGATATCCACTTTTTCAATTTCTGATAATTATGCCTAGGACTGGGCGGATGATACTGATGGCCGGATAATCGAAGACTGCATAATCGCGAGTCTACGCTAATTCTAACGAAACATTTGCCATAGGGTCAATTTATAGTGCTACTTACTTACTTACTGACTTCTCTGGCGCTACAACCCTCAAGGGATCATGGCTTCCTTCAACATTGATCGCCATCCAACTCTATCCAAGCGCTGCCGTCTGCCAGTCACGCACTCCCAACATAGTCCAGGCGTCGGCCGCCACACCATCCGCTCACCCCAGTCTTGGTCTGCCAGTCCTTCTCCTTCTACAAATCCTCTCTCTTAGAGCCTTCCTTGGAATCTCCTCTTCTGATATCCTTGACACATGACCAGCCCAACGGAGTCGGCGTACTTTAATAGTGTGAACCACATTCATATCCTTGTACTTATTCATTAATTCATAATTGGTACACTGCCTCCAGTTTTGTCCTTCTTGTACTGCTCCAAAAATTCTTCTCAAAATTGACCTCTAAAATCTCAGCAGGGACATTTCATCATGCTTTGTCAGCGTCCAACACTCAGATCCATATGTCAGGACAAGTCTTATCATAGTCTTGTAAAGTTGTATCTTCGTGGTTCGAGAGATATATCTGCTTTTCATGTGTCTCTGAAGCCTAAAATATTTTGTCTTGGCTTCATTTACTACCGGCACAACTTTCCTGGAAGCTCCATCCAATTCAAGGAATGCATCACCCACAACAGCATAAGACCGGCCCACAAGGTCAATATCACGAGCATATGATAAAAGATGAACGGACCTGTTGAATATTGTTCCACCATCCTGTATCCCAGATTCCCTCACTGCATTCTCCAAAGCAAGGTTGAATAATAAACATGCTAAACCATCTCCATGCCTAAGACCTTTACATGTCTCAATGTCTTCACCAGACTTCATCAGACCCTTTACGTGGTTCAGCCGTTGAACACCAGAGCTGTATGACGTACATATAAACAGGTCTGAGGTATATATATTATAACGACCTTGTTATCTAACAATCTACTTTCTATATATAATGATAGAACAAATCTTACTTACCCGTGACTTTTTCTTTACCTGGGCGCCAGAACAAATCCCAGATACAAATGACACGGATTCAGCTTAGCTCAGAGCACACAGACTCACTATCTCAGGATTCGTTCAGTGAGTGTGGAATTTAAGGGGAATCGTTACAAATAACTATTGAAATTTGTTGAAGTTTGTTTAATTAACGATTCTGTTATTGTATTAATTTCTTTAAAAGCTATGTTAATGACTTATTGCTAACCTAAATCTTATTGGTTAATGAGTGTGCTTGAAAAGTGAAGATTAAAACGTCCAAACGACCAATTGCTCTTATATGGTTTATTTAGGGATTTTATATCTCCCAAACTAGTGCTAAAGAACGTGTCTGCAATAATTTGCACGTTCAATACTACACCTCACTCTCCATTCAACACTCCTATATTAGTTTATATGTAATCTTAATAATTAAATACAAAATTTGAATTTATATAGTGTCTTTAAAAAATTTGTTTATTGATTTAATTTTTTATTTTGTTATTTATGTTCATTGATCAATGAATATATTTCTTATCTGATTGATGCGTCGACCGTAGATAGTAATCAGTAGAGATACTCCTTTTGATGGTTCGGCTCAGAAGAAATGATGTTGACCAATAACGTTGACTGATGATCCTGGACAATTACAGATGCTGTAGCTACTCTGGTGCACAGGTCACTTCGCTGTTACTTAATTATTAATTAATTAATGAATTAATTTGTTATTACGCAGAGAGATTATTTATTGAACCTTACTAGTTCCTCTACTACTGCGGACCACTTCGCGAACTGTTTATTTAAATAAATACTTTGCGTGGTTTGCACAACTTAGCTCGTATTTAACACACGTCTTGCTTACTTAATGCCCGAACGAAGAGTGCTCAATTCCCTCATACTGAGTTGGCGTCTCCTCTAAATACAGGATTCTGATTGGTTGTTTCAAATAAATCATGCGTTTTCCACTTGAAACAATATCGAACAAGTCGGTCAAACGCTCCTTAACAAGTTTGAGATGGTAGAGAATTACTGGCTAATTTCATACTTCCTCTGTTTGCAAATCGTTTGATTACAGGTATTTGCAAACGTGATTTCAAAGATCCGACCACAGAATATTATTGCTTTGGTCTTTCTCTGTATGTGTGTGAAAACACCTAATTCGTACCTAGCCTAATTCTCTAGTTATATCTCTTGGCGTTCTTCTTCTGTATAACTTCTTTAAATGTTAAATATATTAGTTGATATTTTGGCTACTTATAGAGTTTTAATTGCTGAACATTATGCAGGTTTCAGAATTGCCGTATATTTATCAGTTTTGAAGATAATAAATAAATAATAATAAATAATAAATAAAATTAATTGACTAAAATTTCATGTCTGTGCCCGCATCAGTAGTAGCAGTGGCGATGTTAGACAGAGATGGCTGCGATTATTCCCTCTCACTCTTGCTTACGCCGCTAGACTAGCACAGTTTGGCACTTTCATATAACGATCTGATAGGTCGACTATATGAATCGTTATAATATATATATATATATATATTATATGTATATTGCAATGAATCACAGGGTCCTGATAAGCGGGGGAAGCTCATATAATACACAGACTATAAACATTCATGTTTAAATTGGTAGGTTGTTAGATTTGGTTATGATATCAGTTGTATTTTAGTAAGGATAAGGATTTAAGTTTATTAAAACTGTGTATTATTTATTTATTGTTTATTCATGCACTGTGTTTGTGGAAATGTGCGCGCGTGCGCGAGTGGTTAACGTTTCCCTGGGTGTGCGTGAATAAATTATCGTTGTGCGTTGTGTTATGACATTGAACTGAACATAGACATATGTATTCGCTACAATCCCTGTATATTTCTGGCTATTATTTTCATTCATATATGATATTATTAAAGTATGCAGTTATGCATGAGATAAGGATATTCTGATTACCGCTATGCATGCTCTTACAAAGTTAATGCACTTTACAGCATGAAAAGTTGCATGTCATGGTGTATGTAACCATGTGAGTTCCTTCCACCAATAAAATGCTGGAAGGTGGTCGGAAATTTTCTTAAGCCTGTTGTTGCACAAGCAGTTCTTCTCAACCAGCTATCACGGTCGGTTCGCGCAGTTCTTGTTCAAGATTCTACCGCTTGCAAGAATCTGTAAAGACTATTCGGCGATAGTAACGGGTGTGAAGACTCAGATCTGTGCGTGTATTACACCTACACACAGTATTGTTATTAACGCATTGCGCATATAATTACGAGAGTTCTTCTCAGCCAGCTACCGCGAACGGGACGTACGATACTTGTTTAAGATTCTGTCGCTTGCAAGAATTTGTAAAGACTATTCGTCGATAGTGACGCGTCAAGACTCAGAACTGTGTGTGTATTACACCTACACACAGTATTGTTATTAACGCATTGCGCATATAATTACGAGAGTTCTTCTCAGCCAGCTACCGCGAACGGGACGTACGATACTTGTTCAAGATTCTGTCGCTTGCAAGAATTTGTAAACACTATTCGACGATAGTAACGCGTGAGGACTCAGAGTTATTCGTGTTTTACAACTACACACAGTGTTATTATTACAGCATTGTGTGCATAATTACGAGAGTTCTTCTCTACCCGCTATCACGATCGGGTCGCGCAGTTCTTGTTCAAGATTCTGTCGCTTGCAAGAATCTGTAAAGACTATTCGGCGATAGTAACGCGTGTGTAGACGCAGAACAGTTGAATATTATCTCTTTACACACGGCATTATTACCAAAGTATTACGTGTGTAATAAGTGAGTGTAAAATTTATCACTGTGTGAGATTTTCTGCAGTGTCAGTAAAATTTAATACTTACGCAATAGTAAGTTGTTTCATCAAGAAGGTTCCGTGTAGTGGAAGATTTCCGCATAGGGTGGTCTGCTGATCGCGGTAGACCCGTAAGTCGCGTGAACACTTGAAGAGTCCGGAGTGGTATAAGTTCAATATACCGTTGTTCTATTAAACTCACTGTTACCTGAGATACTTGTTAGCTATAAACGCTATATTAATTAAACGAATATTAAGATCCGTAGAATCGTTGTGGTGTGCGAAGCGTCAGAGTCATCGTGGGAATTACAGGACACCAGCCCAGCTGTTACAGGACACCAGCCCAGCTGAAAACGTTTCAGGGTGAATCGTCTATGATCTATAAGCCACGCCTGACGACTCAACAACGCAGCAAAGCCCCCCCTTCTCTTCATCAACATCATCGTGGGAATCTTCACTTATGTAACGTATCACATCATGTGTATGAACAGTATTTAACATTTTAAAAGACTCTATATCAAACGCTACCATTATTATACTTATTAAATATACCATATAAACAATTACATAGGTCTTGTGCAATAAATAATCTTAAACCCTCCAATATAGACTTTTAACTTAAGGTACACATACTACCATATCCTATGCGCCAATAGTTTAGTAATTTGTGTTGTCGCATAGTGATTTGGCGCTTAGCAACGTGGGGCACGTAAAATAGCGGTAATTTTACGCTATTATATATTTGTGTAAGAGTATTAAATTTGTTGGTAACATCCGACGTATAATTGTAATTAATGTAATATTTCTGTGTGTATGGTTCATATGAAAATCTGAGGATATAATTTATCAATTGTGCATATTCTCGTGTGTGTCATATATGAACAAATTTTATCAGTATATTGGAGGTAGATTATTAGTTGTTGTGTGTTAGATAAGGTTTATTTACATGTTGATATTTTGAACTGCTTTCTATGTGTGTATAAACTGATTACACTACGTTAATAATCTGGTGATAATAATAATTTTCTTTGCGTATAAATAAGTGAATTTAAATTTATTAAATTTTAAATTAATTTGTGATCACTATGGCGAAGGCAAAAAGGCTTATAGAATCTTTAAGGGCCATATCAGATAGTTTAAAAACCATGTCTGAGGAAACTAAAGCCTGGCGTGAGAGGAACAAAGCCAAGGAAGAGGAGATGAGAGCCATTAGGTAGAAATTGTGGGAAGAAATGGCGAAACCACTATTCACCACTTATGGGGAAATGTCAGCTGATATTGAAGAAGATTTAACTGTTGAGAATAGTGTACCTTGTGATAATTTTGAAGTACCAAATGTTCTGGTTGAACATACTTTCAACGAAAGTAATATGGAAGTTAACCAAGATGTTACATCTGAAGGATTAACGGAGAACAGTAGCGTAGTAGATGAAATTGAAAGTGATTATACTGAAACAACCCACTTAGAGCCTAGTATTTCATTATTCGATATAGTCGAGTATCTAGATTATGCATTAAATTGTAGTGAAGATAACGGAAGTGAAATTATTAGTAACAACACTATTAGTCCAGAACATACTTCAGGTAAGTGCGGTGATGAGGTGATAGTTTATAATGTAACAGATATAGCATGCGAGAGCTGTGAACGGATGGTAGAATCTGAAGCTATTATGGATTCGGACAGTGTATGCATAACACATAAAATTCCCGAACCAGTAGTAGAGCCTGAAGCTAGTACGGAGACTAACGGTGCAGGTATTTATGACACATGTCGTAATGATGAGGTACTAGATGGATCTATATCAGGTACTGAGGTGTTTATGGAGGACGGTGAGGTGAATGATACTGATGACAATAGGGTGACAACAATTATGGTAAATAATAATGAACCACCGCGTAATCAGTGTCATGTTCACACACCACAAAATCAGCCACAATCACAACAACATAAAAATACAACTCAGCAATTTAATACCAACTTATTAGCAACAGCTACTGAAAATGATTCGGTTAAAAAGCAGTTCAATCAATCAAGTGTGAAAAATGTTAGTTATAAGAATAAAACTGTTATGTCCGGCCTATATCCTGCAGAAATTAGGGATAGTTTAGTGTGTAGTAATGATAATAGTAATAAACATGAGGGAAATATTTGTATTGAAAATGGCACCGACCTTATTGTCGAAGCAAAAATCAGTAGTTATGTTGACGAGATATTGTTCGACAGCGGTGCAGAAATATCGCTGTTGGACGAGCAGTTACTAAAGAGGTGTAAAAACCACTTTATACAAATGCCGATTCTGCCGGTAAGTCACACAAGGATAAAATCAGCAACGTATGAGTCGCAGATAGTTGAAAAACCGGCACTTATAACAAGATACGTACAGGGAACGGAAATAGATGTGACCGTACTTAGAATTAGAAAACTCGGACATAATATTATTTTGGAAGTCGACAAATTGAATAAACTGCACGCTACAATTGGATTTCTGAATGAAACATTGCAAGGTAAAGTTGATAGTGTACCGCACGTTATCAGACTGGGCCGCTCGAAAGATAAGATAACGAATAACTCACTGTCCCGCAAAGTTCAGTTAATGGGTTGCGAGATAAAGCAAATACGGCGTATATTAGATAAATTAAAATCTATGTGTCCAAATAAACGCGTGCGTTTCAAAACTGAGAAAAATTTATACAAAAAACTCAGAAATAAATGTCAGGATATAGGGGTAAGAATGTGTAGCTATTTAAATATGCCAGTTCAGGTTTAAATGTTATATGTAAGATGACTCTGTGAACAAGCGATAATCTAGTTAAGATAAGGAATGCAGTCTGTTGTACTTTGTGACCCTGAGTAATTTTATCTGCTTATCAAGAACATGTGTATTTGTTTTGGTTTTAAGGTTACCACGTGTCTTTGATTTGTTGCTTCTGTCAAAGTGACAGTTATGAAATGTTAGTATTGATATGAGGATGTTTATTTGATTTTTGGTTTGAGGGTATTAGTAGTATTGTTTCAGGATTAGAAAACTGTTTTGGTTATATCAAGGAAAAAAAATTTTATTTTTTTGTTAGTTAACTAAAAAAAAAAATTTTTTTTATGCGGGAAGGGGTTAATCCTGCAATGCATCACAGGATCCTGATAAGCGGGGCAAGCTCATATAATACACAGACTATAAACATTCATGTTTAAATTGGTAGGTTGTTAGATTTGGTTATGATATCAGTTGTATTTTAGTAAGGATAAGGATTTAAGTTTATTAAAACTGTGTATTATTTATTTATTGTTTATTCATGCACTGTGTTTGTGGAAATGTGCGCGCGTGCGCGAGTGGTTAACGTTTCCCTGGCTGTGCGTGAATAAATTATCGTTGTGCGTTGTGTTATGACATTGAACTGAACATAGACATATGTATTCGCTACAATCCCTGTATATTTCTGGCTATTATTTTCATTCATATATGATATTATTAAAGTATGCAGTTATGCATGAGATAAGGGTATTCTGATTACCGCTATGCATGCTCTTACAAAGTTAATGCACTTTACAGCATGAAAAGTTGCATGTCATGGTGTATGTAACCATGTGAGTTCCTTCCACCAATAAAATGCTGGAAGGTGGTCGGAAATTTTCTTAAGCCTGTTGTTGCACAAGCAGTTCTTCTCAACCAGCTATCACGGTCGGTTCGCGCAGTTCTTGTTCAAGACTCTACCACTTGCAAGAATCTGTAAAGACTATTCGGCGATAGTAACGGGTGTGAAGACTCAGATCTGTGCGTGTATTACACCTACACACAGTATTGTTATTAACGCATTGCGCGCATAATTAAGCAGTTCTTCTCCGCCAGCTACCGCGAACGGGTCGTGCAATTCTTGTTCAAGATTTTGTCGCTTGCAAGAATTTGTAAAGACTATTCGTCGATAGTGACGCGTCAAGACTCAGAACTGTGTGTGTATTACACCTACACACAGTATTGTTATTAACGCATTGCGCATATAATTACGAGAGTTCTTCTCAGCCAGCTACCGCGAACGGGACGTACGATACTTGTTCAAGATTCTGTCGCTTGCAAGAATTTGTAAAGACTATTCGTCGATAGTGACGCGTCAAGACTCAGAACTGTGTGTGTATTACACCTACACACAGTATTGTTATTAACGCATTGCGCATATAATTACGAGAGTTCTTCTCAGCCAGCTACCGCGAACGGGACGTACGATACTTGTTCAAGATTCTGTCGCTTGCAAGAATTTGTAAACACTATTCGACGATAGTAACGCGTGAGGACTCAGAGTTATTCGTGTTTTACAACTACACACACTGTTATTATTACAGCATTGTGTGCATAATTACGAGAGTTATTCTCTACCCGCTATCACGATCGGGTCGCGCAGTTCTTGTTCAAGATTCTGTCGCTTGCAAGAATCTGTAAAGACTATTCGGCGATAGTAACGCGTGTGTAGACGCAGAACAGTTGAATATTATCTCTTTACACACGGCATTATTACCAAAGTATTACGTGTGTAATAAGTGAGTGTCAACTTTATCACTGTGTGAGATTTTCTGCAGTGTCAGTAAAATTTAATACTTACGCAATAGTAAGTTGTTTCATCAAGAAGTTTCCGTGTAGGGAAGATTTCCGCATAGGGTGGTCTGCTGATCGCGGTAGACCCGTAAGTCGCGTGAACACTTGAAGAGTCCGGAGTGGTATAAGTTCAATATACCGTTGTTCTATTAAACTCACTGTTACCTGAGATACTTGTTAGCTATAAACGCTATATTAGTTAAACGAATATTAAGATCCGTAGAATCGTTGTGGTGTGCGAAGCGTCAGAGTCATCGTGGGAATTACAGGACACCAGCCCAGCTGAAAGCGTTTCAGGGTGAATCGTCTATGATCTATAAGCCACGCCTGACGACTCAACAACGCAGCAAAGCCCCCCCCCTTTCTCTTCATCAACATCATCGTGGGAACCTTCACTTATGTAACGTATCACATCATGTGTATGAACAGTATTTAAAATTTTAAAAGACTCTATATCAAACACTA
Organism: Magicicada septendecula; assembly: GCA_034769895.1. Taxonomy (NCBI): domain Eukaryota; kingdom Metazoa; phylum Arthropoda; class Insecta; order Hemiptera; family Cicadidae; genus Magicicada; species Magicicada septendecula. The sequence continues at coordinate 119,901,208 of CM068372.1, forward strand.
CCATTATTATACTTATCAAATATACCATATAAACAATTACATAGGTCTTGTGCAATAAATAATCTTAAACCCTCCAATATAGACTTTAATTTAAGATACACATACTACCATATCCTATGCGCCAATAGTTTAGTAATTTGTGTTGTCGCAATATATATATATATTGTAACGTAACTAGGCTAAGGTCCCCTACGTTACACAAAAACTTTATCACTATCAAATAAAACAACATCAAATGTTAGTGATAATTAAGTTCAGGAAAGTAAACCTTCGTAAAATAAACAGATCAATAATACCAAGTAAGGTTACTAGGTAATAGAAAAATAGAAATGTCTATAATTACAAACTATGAAGTGGTCAGTGGAAAGTGTAAGCTATAAACAGTGTTAAACAATGTAAAAATACTAGAGACAGGTTCATTAATTGTCTATAGATAATTAGTATAATTATATACTAAAGAGGAGACTAATTAATTAGTATTTAAAATGTTATAATAATGTGCATGTTATTATATTTTGTCATGTTATTTTGTTTGCATGGTGAGAAAACATCAATTCATGGATGTTAATTTCATTTATGTTAAACTTTATAAGAGTAAATATTGGTATACTTACTTTGAATAAATAATAGCGATATTATTATTAGATTATATTTGTAAACTTGGCCATGAAGGCAATAATTGTTGATAAATTGCAAAAGGGTTATTGTAATTATGGCATAAACAGATGAAGGGTTCAATACTAAAATAAATAATAATAAATTGAAATCAGGATGAAATTAAATCAGAACGATTGGCCATAAGCCAGTGACACATTGTGCAATAGGTCAGGTCAGAAAAGTTAAAATAAAAAATTTATAAAACATGTAATAAAACAAATAGGCCTAAAATTAGTATTTTGTAAATGGAAAATAATACCTATTAGACTAAGTCGATCAAGAAGAAAATGTAGCAAAATGTACATAGTTTAATAACACAGATTTTGTGAAAGTTTTATATGATGTAATGTAATTTTAATAAGGGAGTATTTTATTAAGTAAGTGCAAGAACATTTTTCTAATTACGGCTCTAGGATAACAAATATTATCCAATAACAGAACAAGGAATGGTTGTCATGGACAACAAAATAGCAGATATCTTGTTGATTCAACACTCAATTGTTATATTGAATTAGGACAGTTCAGTTGATATAAATCTAGCAAAAGAAACCAAAAACCTAATGAATAAAGTTAATATAAATCAAAATTCATAAATAGTAATTAATTAAAAGGACAATTGATCGACTTCCGAGGCTATCACTCAACAAGTATAATTCGATCTACCAATAAAGTTAAACAAATTTCTAAAAAATAAATTAACCAATCTGTTAACGTCAAATGAGTAATATTGAAAATTAACCATAAATAAATGAAGACAATCCAAAGCCTGGAGAAGCCAATTTAATTAAATACCTTAAAAAACAAACAGAAAGAAATTTAAAATTACGTTCAGAACCTCACTTTTCACAACCGAGCGAAGACTTAATACTACACAAATTCCATTGGGACCTGTAACCACCAGAACCGTGAATATTAGCGAAGATCAAAACTGAAACTTCTACTACATCCTGGGACATCAACACCAAACTTTTATTGACAAGCTGGAGGCTGATATATTCCAGACATTGGTTCATCATTCTGCTCTCCGTCTCTGTGCAGTGAAACACGGCCATAATGAGCATCTTGTCAACGTACGGTAAAAAATCACCTTATGTTTGAACTTTATATAATAAGATTTTATATCAAAATTGTAATACCTAGTAACCTTAGTTTGCATTACCTGACCTTACTAATAGTCACAAGAACTCCATGTACCCTGAGATTAAGAAAAAAATTAATAATAATATTAAATTAAAATTTAAAAAACATCTGGACCCGAATTCAATAGCTAATCGATTGAGTCCTGTTTGATCGATGCGTTGTATCTGTGTCTTGAGAAACATCTGTTTTGAGAAAAATATAAAAAAAAAAGAATCTTTCCTGAAGTTGATGAGTAATTATTCTTGATTAACGATTTAGTGTATTTTAAGGAACTTATAGTGTATAAAGGGAGAAACGAGAGGAACACCAGGCTCAACCCACGTAACCTATAATAACTGGTTGACTGTAAACAACAGCGCTAGTCCGCGGACGGATGGTGAATTACGCAAGAAGAGAATTTTAATTCACGTCATCCGCTCTCCGCTCTCTCGATAGTGGATGCAGACTAGGCTTGAATAATAACGATCTAATTACTCAATATATTAACTGGTGTCAAGCGTTATTCCTTCGTAAAGCACGCAATTACTATAAAATACAGAGATATTATCCATAATTGAATAATATCACCCATATAATAACATTGTTTCCTTATAAATAGATTGATATTGCGGTGCGTAAGAGAGACCACTTACAACTTCATAAATAAGAAACACACACCTTGAAAAATTATATTACAAATTGGCGCTTCCAACGTGAAGCGTATTTAAACCTTGTTCTACATCTATTGAGTTAGATTACAAATTGACAAGATTACAGATTGACACCGACAACGTAGCGGCTTTTAACAATTCTTAATTTAATTAGAAAATAATTACTGTTGCTATACTATATATATATATATATATATATATATATATACATATATATAGATATTGCAACGATACTCTTAACAACTCACTTTTGCACATATGCTATTACTCATTTGTGCGCACTTACCCACGTCTCGAAGGTATGCTTTTCTTCTGTAGTATTTACCTTGATGTTTCCCAGCTAGGTCGCAGGCTTTGGTAGTTAATTGAGGGTGGATAAGCACGTGAATATCGTTACAAGTAAAGAGTACAGAGGATTTAGTACTGGTTGTGATATTAGTACGACTTTGTTAATAAAATTATATTCATTTTGTTTATTAATTAAAAACTGCAAATTGTCATGTTATTAATTAGTGTGTGGGTTAACTATTATTGAAACCCTTATATTCACTTATACGAATACCGTATAATTACAACGTGGCAAAATCTTATCTCTTATAGTCTAAGACACATTATACACAAAAATAAGACATATATGACCTGGAATATTTACACAGACATATAATACATAACACATATATTATTACAATGCGTGATTAACACGTACGAAATTGACTATTAATATTGACTTAGCAAGTGTGTTTTTTTTATTATGTACCACTTAATTAAAAAAATAACTAATTAAATATTTATAAAAATTCTAATAGAGACCATTCTATTACCTTATTTAACATTGTCTCCTAATGTCTCAATTAATTAAAATCTACAATTGAAGTAAACTTTCGTACTTGATTTTACGTTACAGTTACTTGATTTTAATTATATAATAAAAATATAATAAAATATGGTTTCCCTAATTACCATTTATTTATGAGATTAATAAGTTTTATGTTCGTTGTTATAAATTAGTATTCTCTGAAATTTTATTAATTATTCATTATGCAAATATAAATAATAAAATTTATGTAAACTTGTATATGGAATCTAGAGCCTTCTTTGATAGACCTCAGGGTCATTTATAAGATTGAATAAATGTTTGACTTCACCTGCATATTTCTGCAACCATTTAACTGTGTTGTTACCGTCACCTGGACTCTCGAGTTTTGGGATCCTCTTCCGGTATCACCTTCTCTGTCTCTGCGTCGTTTGGAATTACTCTCTCCGTCTAAGGGATGCTGAGTTCTAACATGGACCTCTGGTCGTAATGATGTACGGCTGGATGTAGCTGCTTGTGGCTGTCCCTGCGTCCTCTAGTATATTGCTCTGTTTCCTCTCCTCTCCTCGTCTTTTCCCTCGTGGTTGTCTCGAAGTTCTACGTGGACTTCTTGAAGTTCATCGACGACTTTTTCACTCCTCGTAGTTTACAGTATTATTGTCTTTTAAATAACTCGTGTATATCACTAATTACTTTCACCGACGTACTGCCGGTTCGATATAAAACATTACTTAAACTTTGTAAAATTTACGGTGGCGAGATGCGTGGATTTCACGTACTGTCTGTTAATGATCTGAGAAAGCGTGTGTCGCTCGCTGGGGTTTTATACTCCTGCCGGCGTTCAATTCCTCTTGAAAACTGTTCGGACAGAGTTGAACAAGTCAGCGAGTCGGTTTATTAACTAATTACAACCTACGCGTCTTTCTATGAAGCGCACACATTTTTATAAATATTATTTGACAAATCGTTAGGTACATTAATAAACTTAACCTATGCAAATTATGAACATTAAGGTGTGTAAACTATGGAAGTTATGGCAAAATTTGACACGGTAGCTGAACGGTTCTCACGATCATAGACCTCTTAGTATTGAATTGTAGCGCCAGGCGCCAGCTGTTTTTCAACATATGTCTCTGATTCGTGTGACTTCTGGTTTTCGTTCAGCACTTAAAAAACGGTGTAAAATTTTCCACAATCGTATACATAATTCAACTTGTCCTTTATTTACACACTAACACACACACACAAACAGATACACACGCGGTTGCCTGTCGCCATGACGTCACAGCTGCCTGTCTAGGCTTGTTTCGTCTCCCTTCGCTGCGTTTAAAACAAACAAGGCTTTGCAATTCCATATGCATGTTCACTTACAATTATTTCCTTATTTAAAATTAATTAATACGTTTGTTTCTTTTATTTATGTCTTATACCTTAATTATTACATTATTTTCATTATTTACACCTTTTACACGATTCATACGTGCGTTCGTATTTTCTCATACCGCAGTCAGGGGTTGATACGAAGACTTATGTTAAACGTATCGTTGCAATATATATAATAATAATATAATAAAATAAACAGGTCTAGGTTTATTATATAGGTTTAATGTAAATATACAGGTTAATATTAATATACAGGTCTAGGTTATAGGTTTAATATATATTAAAATATATATATATAATAGGGTTGCTACAGCTAGTGCCGTCTCCTCCCTTCTTTCAACTTGGCTTTCCAATTCTCCTGATGTTCCCATTGTCCTTCCTCAAGACCTGTACGTTGCATAGATTCATCCACTTCGTCCCTACAAGATCTTCTCGGTCTTCCCCTTTTTCGCCTGCCTAATGGACTCCATTCCGTCACTTTGTTGATCCACCTATTTTGAGCTCTCCGGATATGATCGCGCCACACCAATCTTTTTTCTTCGATGTAGTCAATTAAGGTCTGAGTATAACTTTTTGTAAATAAAAATTCAATTTCCAGTGTTACCTACTATCTCACTCTCTATCTGAGCCAGTAGAGTTGGTCAACTTTACGCCGATCTGTCTAGGTTAACAGCCACATGTTTGCGCCAAGTGGAACGGCTGCTGAGGTTCAAGTCTAGGTGCTTTATATCATCTGCTTGTGACAGTTAACGATCATCGAATTTAACCGGTGGGCAAGTTTTCTTTCTCTCAGTAAAAGGAAAAATATTTTATTCGCTGTTTTTTCCTGTAAAATTCAAACAACGTAAGACTTTTCTGTTGATGATGAAATTAAAGAAATATTACAGGGTTTTAATTTAGTTGCAAAATTAGGAAATATAAAATTTCTGCTTAACTGAGTACCTTAAACTTAACATCCATCCGTTATGAGTCTTCTAGAGTCTCTCGCATTCTGCACACCAGAGGCTTTTTTGTACCAATCATCACGTTCAAAGCCTTTTTACTTTCATGTTCCATAAGGAACTCTCAAAACATGAAGAAAAATTATTTTTCGAAAAGTGTCTCTGTGTGTGTCCGTGTGTCTATGTGTAGAATTTTTTATATGGCGAACGATAACTGTCGCAAATTCAAAAAGAATCAAATAATTGTTTGCATACATGCCTGAATTGTAGAAAACCTAAGGCTTATTGATTTTGGTAAAGATCGGTTAAGGGGAAGGGGTAGTTTACCGGCAACATTTTATGTTTAAATTAGAGTATTTTTTTTTCTGTGGCGAAGGATAACTGCCGTAAATTCAAACACAATCAAATAATTTTTTGCATATTATAATATCACAAAAAATATAATTAATTTTCAAATGTCAGTGATGTTTGTAGAGCCCCAAGTTGTTGGTGCCAAATATGTTATGTTTGTACTTATTGTTGAATGTAAATGAGTATAAATCCTCAATTAGTCTCAGCAATATTCTGAGTTGTATGTTTAATGATATTCATTTATAAATGAGAACACACTTCTTCTGCTGCTATGAATCATTCAATTTTTATTCCTAAATTCTCTTATTATAATAATTTTTTTTTCTATTAATTAATAACAAATTTTCCTTTCTTAAAGTTCCTGCTCCATCTAGCTCTCGGATGTATGAAACAAATTTTTATCTCAGGGTTATAACCAAATTAACAATCGTCTTCAGTAAAATTATAAATACATACAGCAAGTTTTACGCTAATAACATACATGAAAACAAATTTTAATTGTTGTTTATGTATGATTGTTTGGATGTGAGTTCTTGTGATTATACAAAAAGAAATCAATTCAGATAACTTTACACACTTAATATTACACATTACAAATAAAAACAATTAAAATAATTAATAATTAGACATTAGTAATACAATTGACAAGAGAAAAATGTAAAAAAATAATTGTCTATTCTATAGCTCATAGTTCATTAATTCTCAACATGGCGCGCAGCTGTCCCCCTTCAACAACATTGAAAGAAAGCAAGAGACGCCATTTTCCTTGAGTGGTACACACACTACTGAATGTTTAATAAAAACTATATGAGTTCTACACTTTTGTTGGTTCAAAATAAGTTTGTGTCACTCACTTTGTATATCATAGATTATGTTTATAATTGTAGTCTCACTAAATATGTTCGTTATTTAGTTTGTATTGAAGTATTGTGTAAAACGTTGATAGTGGTCAAGATGTCTTTTAGTATTAAAACGATCTCACCAAATTCAAGATGTAGTACTCCATTTTAGGATATTATTCTCACTTTCCTTCTTCAGGTTGGTCGAATACATATTGTTCGTTAGTTTACTGATATCTTTATAACTTTACTTGTCTCTTTTCTATAACTTTCTTCTCTAATATTAGTCGGATTGGCAACTGATTCTGTTTGTTCTTTCTACATCGAACGCCCGCACTAGACAAGAAAGACCTTTCTTCCTTGTAAAACCAGCTTTAGATTCATCTATAAGAGGCCTTGGTTTGTTTGGTGTATTTTTCGGTGTCAGGGCTGTTTTATCCGCCTCCAGTAAACATAAGTTTTTTAATATAACCTTACTTTTCCTGCTTATTTGTACATAATCCTGTTTATGTTTTTATTTCACTTAATTTTATATTGTCACTCACACTAATATAGTTGATTTTATTGTTATATGGTCATTTTATATAAAATACATGCCATTCTCTCCTTTTGGCCATACTACGTTCAAAACCCTATATATTTTTATCATTGTTTACACTGTCATTTGCACTGTTTCATTATTACTATTTATCACTTTTCTATTCACTTATCTCACCTTGTACGTTTTTCGAATAAACACAATTATGAAAATAATTACCTTGTCTTTACCATAACGCTATATTCGAGCGAATTACAAATCCAGTCTTAGGTTAAATACCTAGCTTGACTTTTAGGCTTGTGTTATACAAATGATTTTGCTTAACTCTAAATACATTTTTTTTTACTTACATATACAACATTATTGTTTACAATATTATAATAAAATATAATAAATCACTTCCATAATATATTGGGTAATTAGTACGTCAAAGACACAGTCCAGTCTAGTCCTTTATTATGTCTGTAAAGTTGTTTACTATGTTTGTTTACAAAACTAACTCCTGTTGTTAATTTATTCATCCATCTGTAAAATACTTATTTTTTATTCATGGTTTATTTATTATAATTCTTCCTTATATAATTATTTTTGGTTGTTCTCATTTGATTACTCATTCTTTATTGCATTCCCCATTCAGTTACATAATATTTATCTATTTGATTAGGTTTACTATAAATTTTGATGATTAAATTGAGTTTCCTTTTTTTTATTATCTCGTGATGCTACAATATGTACCTGAGTTGTAGAGGATTTAAGGCTTGTTGATTTTGGTGAAGATCGGTTTAGGGGGAAGGGGTAGTTTATCGGAAACGTTTTATGTTTTAACAAGAGTAAAGCACTTAATTTTGATAAATAAAGAAGGCCATAATAATCCACTGTAGAAAGGTAGATGAAATATCTGTAAATGAAAAGGGTAGTTGAAGGGGAGGGGGTAATTTTCAATAAATGAAAATGATAGTTGATGGGGGAGGGGATTTTTTACTTCCATGTTCCATAAGGAAATGGAAGTATGGTGATGGCGAAAAAATCGTGTTCGAGATAAGGGCTAATTCTGCTTGTACTACCCTCAAAACATGAAGAAAAGTCATTTTCCGAATTGTGTCTGTGTGTCTGTGTCTGTGTGTAGAATGTTTTATATGACGAACGATAAACACCGCAAATTCAAACAGAATCAAATAATTTTTGGCATACGTCCCTGCATTGTAGAGGACTCAAGGCTTATTGATTTTTGTAAAGATCCGTTAAAGGGAAGGGGTAGTTTACCATCAAAATTTTGTTTCAACAAGAGTAATTTTTTTAAGATGAACGATAACTGCCGTAAGTTTAAAGAGAATCAAATAATTTTTTGCATATGAGCCTGAGTTGTAGAAGACTCAAGCCCTATTTATTTTGGTGAAGATCGGTTACAGGGAAAGGGGAAGTTTACCTGCAACGTTTTATGTTTTAACAAGAGTAAAGTACTTAATTTTGATGAATAAAGTATCCTGAAAAGAAGGTCATAATAAGACACTGTAGGAAAGTAGATGAAATGTCTATAAATGGAAAAGGTAATTGACGGGGAGGGGGTAATTTTCTATAAATAAAAATGATAGTTGAAAGGGGAAGGGATGATTTTTTTATGTGTTCTACGTTATCGGCAACAAATAAGTAGTTTGTTGTTAAAATTCCTTCCTGGGCTGTCTGGCCGTGGTCCAATGTTGTCTGCAAAACCAGACGTTTCAGCAGTGGCATCTACTGCCACCATCAGTGAAAATCGAGTGCGCTAATGTGAGGTGGTATACGTTAGTGACCACAGTACTGTGGTTAAGGCTGAAGAAATAAGTGGAAAGAAGTAGTTTCTACGGAATTATTTAATTTCGAAAATGAACTTAAATATAAATCTTAGAACATGGAAGTCATGTATAGTTTTCCATACAGATATGTTTTTATTAACGTGTTAAAAATCTTTCTTATTTATATTTAATATTTATATATAAAGTAAATATATAGAAAATAATATATAAAATATATTTATATTCATACTGTGTTTTATTTAATATTTATATAAATGATATAATCCGAAACTGGAAAGAAAGAAATAAAGAGGGAACATATTTAGACAAGGACACAATATTAAATGTAATTTTATATGCTGATGACCTCACCTAGAGAAAAGAGGAAGAATTGCAAGAGGGATTATACAATCCGCAACAAATTTGCGAATGATACAATTTCAAAATTTCAATTCCTAAAACAAAAATAATGGGATTCTTAGGGAAAAACCAATAAGAGCCAAATTAATTTTAAACGATAAAACACTGGATCAAATAAAACATTTTAAATACCTTGGTTGTCATATTTCCTTCGATTACAGTAAAGATATTGACAAAAAAATTAGTACTTTTAACCGTATTTGCGGAACTATCAGTCGATGCCTGCAAAGTAAAGCCAGGAAAGAGACAATGTTGAAATTTTATACAACAATGGCTGTCCCCGCACTTATATATGGCAGCGAAACATGGGTAACGACAAAGGCACAAGAAAATCGAATTCAGGGACAGGAAATGAGATTCTTAAGACGAGTTAAGGGCTGTAGTCAAATAGACAGAATAAGAAATGAAACGATTAGACAAGAACTTCATGTATTCAACTTAAATGAAAAGATAAAATTTAATAGAAACAAGTGGGAAGAACATTTAGAAAGAATGCAACAATACAGGATTCCAGTAACAGCTAGAAATTACAAAGCCAGAGGAAGAAGAAATTTAGGTACACCAAGGAAAAGGTGGGAACCGTAACAGGCAGAATGCCTAAAACATGGAGTGAATAAGACGAAGAAAATCTTTCTACGATCTACTGGATCTATCCCGTTTACGTTGACTAGGTGGAACCCAGTATAACAACTTTTAGATCCTATTATCATCCAGGCATTCGACCAACATGGCCGACGAGGAGCTTAGTATTTAAGGTGTCTGAAATTGTTTTGTCAACATTAATTTCGTTCTAATATCCTCATTTCTAATGTGCTAGAGCCTGGACATCCTACAAGACCTTCTCCAGAAATCCGTCTTCAGTGTTTGAAATCTTTGGATTTTTTAAATTTTATATCCCTAGTTTAACAGCAACACGTGACTAAACTTTGAAGACGTCAGAATAAATCATCTTTTTGGCTTTGTTTTTCCACTCTAAAGCGTAGAGTTCAGGTACTATCTGAAGTATTCTGAACATTCTTGGATTTCGTTGTCCACGACGTGTCCGTTGATTAACTAAATATAATTACATCACTACCGACTCAGAACACAAAGTTTTTTATGGACTTAACAACATCCTACTAGATGAAAAAACTACAAAGACGAACTAAACATGATAAAATATCTAGTAGAATCCAACGGATACGACAGAACAATAGTCAATAAACTCCTACACAAAACACAAAACACAAAACAAACAACAGACAGAGACAGAAAACAACTAAATTCATAACACTAACATCAATAACCACACTGAAAAAATAGCCCACAATTTCAAAAAAGCACGATACAGAATCGTATACAAAACTACTAACAAAACAGAACACGCACACAAAGCACAAAACAAATTCGATCTACCTGGTTTTTACAAACTAAAATGCTCAGGTTGCAACAAATTCTACATAGGCCAGACAGGACGTAGCTTCAAACAAAGATACATTGAACACACAAAGGCACTACACTCCACTACCGAATCCACCTTTGCAAATCACCTCATTGAAGCAAACCACACATATAAAAACATTGATAATAACATGGATATTCTATACTTACACACGAAAGGCCGAAAACTAGACATTCTTGAACAATGGGAAATATAGGCCTACAAACACACAAAAATACATAAAAACGACATCCTAAACGAACAGACACAGTTCAGATCGCACGTATTAATCGAACATATCACACCACACACAACATTGATCCTTCAAAAGTCGACACGTCGCCAATAACAAGACGGACAGCGCTCCCAGTGCCAGCCTCTGAAGAAGCTTATAATAAGCGAAAACTGGTTCAGGCTATAAGGTAAAACTTTTACGTTTTTACCCATAAAAAAACTTTGTGTTCCGAGTCAGTAGTGATTTAGTTATTTTTATTCTGAACATATTTATTTAAGTATGTTAGAGCCTTTTTACCAAATGATACATTGGTTCCTACTGCCAAATGTGCCGATTAATGTCCAGCCTTTTTTAGTTGCTTGACAGCCCTTGACTAAGGATTTATCAAATTTTCCCTTTTATGAGTATCAAACTTATAGGCTCAAACCACTTTTTATTTAATTGCATAATTTATAGCGATAATAAATCTTAATTTGGAATTAATTTAGTCTAAAAATCAATTACACAGTCTATTCTAGTTAGTTTAGTACTGTAAGCAGACACGTGGGGGATACATTATGCGTACCACGATGTACTGTACTGTTACGTAATGCTGAAAAAGTGTTACGTAATACGGAACGTTCTACCAGTTTATCGAATGTTACAGTGGAATCCGGCTGTAATGTGTGTGCGTACTTGATTCTCAACGCATTAGCTAGACTGTGTCAGAAGTCACGCGGCCACGCGCACTGTGTCAAGGCCGCAATGAATTACGCTCTAATGTTTTCCTTTATTGCTACTGCGTAGTGTAAGGATGTTTTTGAATTTTCGCCGGGGTATAAATACAAGTACTCAGCGACGCTCAGTTTCAGTTTGAGTTGCGAGTTATTGTCGGGCGATTACTCTGTGTGTTCAAGTGGTTATTAGTGAAAAGTAATTATTGTGGCGAAGTGTTGTGTGTTTTATAATCGCGCGGCACAATTGTAATACAATTGTGTTTTATATCAGTTGACATTTTATTGCGTGTGAACAATTTTTATTTGATTTGTTGTAAGAGACTGTCTTGTTAATTACAAACTGTTTAGTTGTGATAATTAAAGCTGGTGATTAGTGACTTAATTGGTGTCTTGTATTTTGTTTTCCACTGTACCATACGACGATCAGTAGACCGTCGTAACAGTATTAACTTCAGCAATCATGTTGTAGTACTTCAGCAAAGATGGTGTAATTGCCGTGCGACATACGTGGAGTAATTACTTACACGTTGTCATGGTAATCGTGACCGCATTCAATGCTTAAGTTTACGGAAGCGGGAGCGCAAGACGAACAGACATGGAGTCGAAACAGAGGATAGGGGCTAATTAAACTACAGTCGCAGATGCGGCGTACAAATGTAATGACAGCATTAAACGAATAAAAATATTATTTTACAAGTAAATACCTTACAGTAGACAGGCCCGTGAAGGATACGGTAGGTTATGTTGTACTGTACTGTACTCGGTCCGGGATAGTGGACAAACTTCACAGAGACGAAGTAATTACTGTGCAACTGCAACTGACGCGTCGCCATGGTAACCGCAGCGCGGTGAGTTTACGGAACTGACGACACACCGCAAACAGATACGGAATCGAAAGAGAGGACGGAGGGGAATTTACACTGCATTTCAATACTTACTCATGAAATCAAGTAGCTCTTTTTATTTCAGACTCTGATTACAAATATATAGATAACACGAATAAATATAGATAATACGAAAAAGATATGAGTTTTATGAGTGTAAATAAAAAAAAGATTTTCCCATGCTTCGGCTTTAACATCTTTTGTGAGTGTTCACAAAACTTTGTAGTTAACATTATTCATGTTAAGTGTAATGGCTTTGTGAACTTGTCAATATTGAATATTGGAATTACAGCGGAACAAGAACTGAGGAAGTTAAAACAACTTAACGGAAAAATTTAGGGTCGACAAACTATTAACGGATGATTTCTGCTTTCTGTGAAATTTATAATCGAGCTGCAGATATTGACTATCTGAAAGTTTAAAACTGCAAGTTTAATTAAATTCATTGAACACAGCTGATAACACGCATAGCTTTGTCGACAGTTTCAACTAATCGTGCTTACAGTTAATGGTTTCTCCACACGCATCAAACAATATTGTAAACATATGCTTTAGCACTGCTGAGAAGGACAATTTCCGAGTCTCTAAGTGTTCTGGAGGGGAGAGCGCATATCCTACAGCTATTGTATTTCCAAATCAATACCAATACTAATAGTGACTTAACGTGACATTTGTCAATAATCCATTTTCATTAAGAGGCTGAAATTTCGGACAGTCTGTACGAGAAGCAAACGGTGATAACGTACACTCGTGGGGATGCTTAAGGAGACACGGAACAACTGAATAAAACTTGAACGCAAGAATTAAACAACACACACACAGAAACCTCTGAGGATGACAGTGTGGAAAGTGTGGATAGATAAGAGAAAAAGTGGAACGAATGTCGAGGAAGAAATATGAAGGAATATGTGGTCACGGTGCTGACAGTATGTTATCATTTGCAGTGGCGTATCTAGATTTTGGACTTGGAAGGAGAGTCCACGATTCGGTCGAGTCGGCGTCATACAAAAGAATAATCAAGTTAAGACTAATCAACATTACTGTCTTTTACTGTCTTTAAAGTGGCTAGAAAACGTGTGATAACATCGTGAAATCAATCCCATTAAAGTAAACTGTAATAACACAATAAAAATACGCATTACTGAAACATTGTTTAGAAGATACTTACTGGCTGAACTGTGTATTTCATATTTCAAAAGTATACAAACATTCTGTGCAATAAACCTGTTTTTATATTTAAAAAAGAGTTACTAGCTTAAAAAAATAAGAAAAGAGCCTAAAAATTAAGTGATTAACAAAATCCATCAGCTTTTTTCGACCATCTAGAGGGTCCGGTTCCGTTCACCTCCCCCCCCCCCCATAAAAACGCCCCTCACCATTTGTAACTCCTGCCCACTGCTAAAGAAATATATTGCCTGTCATCTGCCGCTTACTCACCTAAAGTTTGCATTATGCAAATCATACTTTCTCTATTCAAACGGTCATCATCGTAATGTCTTTATACACGTATGTATTTTGGTTTTCAATTTATAAATTTTGAAGTTATCTTCTATCTACTTACCTACCTAACAAGTTTGGCTACATAATTATATAGGCACAAATAAGTGTGTCATTATTTATCTTTTAGTGCAGTGCGAAATACGCGTATATCGAGTAGACTTATTCGTAGTAAAATTTCTTTGGCCGTTATCAGCGGTTACGTAGTAGGTCCGCTTCGGTGTCTCCCACCATGCCGACGATAGAAACTGAGCTGGCACTTGCTTTATAAGAAGAGAGTACAAACACGTATTCAATACTGCTGATGAAGTTGAAAAAAGATCGTAAATTTTAATTGTAAAAATGTGATTTACGAAGGAGTCTTCCATGTTCTAGCTAAACTACTTGAATATATTTAGTCAAATTATATTAAAACAGAGTTAGAAGCCGTGTTCCCTTCGTTTTGATATTAGGAAACTAAGAACGTTATACTAATTGAAGACTGTTGTAGTAATAATAATTTTGATCCACAGGAATTTTGATACCAGTGTAATTAATGGGAAAGGAAATCGTTGTTTGTTGGAAATCTCGTCATCACCATCATCTTCCTAACGGCTTTAGGCTTTAGCGGCCTGTTCCTATTCCACAGTCTACCTTTTCTTAGGCCTACCAACTTTCCTTCTGCCTCTTGGGCTGTAATCTGTCGCTACCTTGGGTATTCTACTTTCTTCCATTCTATATATGTGTTGAATCCATTTTCTTCTGTATTATTTAATCCTTTCATTAACTGCAAAAATATCTAAATCACTCCTTATCTCCTCATTTCTTATATGATTTCGTCTATTACACCTTCTAACTGATCTCAGAAATTTCGTTTCTGCTGATTGTATCTTTTCTACATTTATTTTCCAACGTTCTCCAAATCGTTCCACACATTCTTGTAAAATTCGTCACTTTATTTCCTATATCTCTGTCTTGATCATAAATAATGTCACGTCCAAGATAGTTGAAATGTCTTACTTGTTCTATGCACGTATTGTCTATGCATATTTTGTCCGAACCGGTTCATCTCCTATAAAGGCTATTACTTTTGTCTTTAATTCAGGTATGTTACAGTTATATTCTTTTCCTATTTTATGTAAGATGTATATTGCTCGCTGGATATCGTCTTCTGAAATGGCGAATATAGATTGGTCACCGCAAAGACAATGGTTGTCAAGCTTATATTTCAGTGGATTTTAATACCGTCAGATGATTACTGTTTCCATTTTTTAGGAGATCATCTAGATAAAGCTTAAAATGTAGTGGTGATAGACAACAACCTTGTCTTACGCCGTTGTCAATCTACTCGGACAAATAACTTCACACTATTCCTAATTAATAGAAATATGCAGTGGAGTGTATAGACACATGAAGATATCGTCATGGTCACATTGTACAGAACTTACTCTATGATACTGAACAAACTTCAGTAAAGACGAAGTAACTATTGCAGGCGCTGACGCGTCGCCATGGTAACCGTGACCGCACTCAACGTGGTTGAGTTTACGGAAGCTACAGCACTCCGCAGTTAAGGGGGAGCCAATTTATACTACATTTAAGTACACAAACGTGTAATCAAGTTGCTCTATTTATTGTAATCACTGCTTACAGATATACTGACAACATATTATGAACATTCCAACAAACATAGAGACACAATTATACGTTTGTACATAAAGTTGAGAAACGAACGGTTTTCCCTTTTCGTTTGAACTTTGTAAAAGTTCATATAATGTAAATTTTATTATTACAGTGTTTTAATGACTTTGTGGATCTGCCAGCACTGCTATTACTACTATTGTAGAGCAAATATTGGAGACATTAAAAAAGCGATTCGAACGTAAATCTATTAAGTTAATGTAACATGTCTTCCGTTCACTGTTAAATGCACAACCCACTCGGCGAATATTGAACATCTTAAACATTAAAACAGTGAGTCGGTTTAATTTTATTGCATCCAGTTGGTAACTTTGTCTATAACTTCAACTATTTTAAAGGTTCCTTTAGTTAGTAGTTTTCTGACACGCACCAAACATTATTGTTATAAACGTGTCACATGACGATGGCTGAAGAAGGAAACTATACTAATCCGTAGTGCGTACTAATAATGTCTGAAAACTTGAAACCTCCTACGCCCCTCGGAGGGGTGGAAACGGAGGTCAGAGTTACGGCCTTACGCAGGTACACACGGCTATGTAGTTTCAGTTGGGTCAGATACAAATGCTACTTGAGTATTCTTAAAAATCTATATTGTCAAACTATTTTGAATACTGTATTGTATTCCAGATACTGAATGTCTAATAGGTGACCGTTTAAACAAGTGAACAATCGTCTCCTCATAGTTCCTTTATCCAATGAAAATTTTAAAAAACAAGTAAATATTATAAAAACCATAGCAGAAAATAACGGTTGTGACAAAAGAATAATATACTCATTAAATTAAAGAAAAAGACAGAAGAAAATTATTTTAAATTAATTTTATTCCATAGAGCCAGATCAGGATAACAAAAATGTCATTTAACAAATTACATTCCGTTTATAACAGATAGGATCGATAATAGGTTAAAAAATCATTGTCTTAACATGGTATCAGTAAACAAGCGTAATATTTTTTCATTACTAGTAAACAATAAAGAAAAATCAAACATTCTACAGAAAAGTAGAGTTTATAAAATGCACTGTGCAGAATGCGATGCTATTTATATCGGACAATGTGGCCGTGTTCTGAAACACCGCATTTCTGAACACAAGAAAGCAATTTTAACTAATGCAGCCAATACAGGTTTTACAGATCAACAACACAGCACAGGTGTTGTGCTTACAACACAATCACTTCATAGGTACACAAAACATAACACTACTCCACAACATACAAAATGGTAAAAAAATGGATTTATTAGAAATTATAAAAGCAATCAAAAGTAACAAAAATTTAACAAACGAACAAACTGAATTCTGTGTATCCCCTTTGTTAAAAGTTGTTATTTAGTCCAGTTAATTTTTTATATTTTGCCTTCCGATTGTACTTAGTTTTTACAGACACTTGAACTTCCCTTACTAGCTTCTCCACCCCGCCCCCTCCATCGTACACACCCCACGCACATGTCCGGATACACACCCTAAACATATTTTCACCACCCTTACATTCTTTGTTTAGTTGTTCCTTGATCTCTTTGAGAATAGCTTAATAAGCTGAAACAGCTGTCAGAGGTAAATAATAACTGTGAAATTTACCAAGTGTTTGTATATTTTTGAAAACCTATGTATTAATATGTTTCACCAAGTGCCCAACGAATCATCAATCAATATCGTGTCCATTATGGGCTGACCGCTGGCCGACGGAGGAGGTGACGGGGATGGCGGGGAAATTTACGGAATATAAAACCCGTTCCTCAGAAAAGTAGATGTTCATAAAGGTGACGGCTGAATAAATGTTGCCGTTAGTTCAGGTAGGCCTATTAGTGTATTTAAAAGTTCGTGCTGACAAATTTGTATGTCTAATGGTGTATCTTTCTTCCATTCTCTTCATTGATATTAAAAGTCTCAATGATAAAGCACATCCCTGTCTTACGCCTTGATTAAATTTAATTTTCTGAGTCATTTGTTTGCCAATACCCGTACCAACTAGAATTACTCGCGGCCTCGCTGTTCCGAGTTGCGGGAATCCCCTACGCAACTAACGAGTAAACGAGTACACGAGTACAAAGTCACTTTTTGGTGATTTTTCGTACTTCATTCTGCGCATGTGCCCATTGCCATACAAGTACGAAACGAAGCAAAACGGCGAGGTTCAGAATATCTATATGCCAAAGAGACGAAGCTGTTTTTAATAAATAAAAAACATTCAGAATGATGTTACATTTATCCTCGTGTGTTATGCAGATATATAATACAGGTTATGATAACAAATTATACGAGTATATTATACTAGTCACCAACTTGGTAAAATTTGGAAAAGCGAATTATATTGTATTATAATTTACAGGTTGGCTGATAGGTGATGGGCCATATAGTACTTTTTGTTAATGTGATTCGGAGACGATTTTAACTTCACTGCACATCTCACGTAAATAATGAGATTGTTGTAACTCATTTGGCTTACTGTTATAGTAATGTTTTTATCGTATGTTTCTGATGTTTTTGACATTATTTGTTGTGCTATTACGTGCACTCTAAATTTCATTGCCTGAGTTTTTAACCAAAATGGAATCAATAATTTAATATTAAATCTGTCAGTTTGTTTACTCCTAGTGATAAACTTAAATGAGTATTCCCAAAGGGAGACAGGCCTATAAATTCTCTTGTTTCTTATTTTTTTAAACAGTAAAAGCTTAATAAAGTCACAGTGTAAAGTAATACTGTTAATACTTTTATTTTAAATTTATTTCTTATAAAAAATTATTTAATACAGGTATATGTATAATAGGTATATAATAACAGGTATTTGTACGTGTTATTATTTTTGGAATGGTTTCGTTCGTACCTGTTATTTTTAAATACTAGTTTAGCACACCTCTAGTTACTTTAAAGGAATTGTACAGTTGTGATTAAATATCTGGGATATTGTTTTTCCCGTTACAGACCAAAGTTTGTCTCCAGGAATATGATCAAATGCTTTCTCATAAACTACGAAGGCTAAGTATTTCTTTAAATTAAATTCTCTACGTTTCTGTGTTATCTGTTTCAAAGTAAAAACATTGTCGAAACATAAACGTGGTTTTCGGAATCAAGCAATGTACCTTCAGTGATAGTTTTAATGTAATTAATTATCTTAGTTTTCCCCGTTTTTATTGTCGCGATCTTTTCTATATGGATCTATCAACCTTGGAACAGGGCCTTCCTCAATTCTCCCAGTTCTTCCAGGCCATTTAAATCTCCCAGTTTAACCACATAATCAAGATCTGGTTTCGTTATCCGTTTTTACAGCACCTCGTATAAATTTTCGTTTCTTCAATTTTTCCGTCTGGGGGGGGGGGAGAGTTTATTGCGAGATATCCTCTGTCAAACATGAATCATACAGTTACTATTCTTCCGCTTTCAAAATAGGGCCGTGTAACTATGTAATTCCGTCACAGCAAATGTCTCTCTAATGACTTCTTTCTGAACTATTATTGTCTATTTCATCCCATGTATCCTAATCACCCCGCATTTCGCACAACCGTAGTGTTGATACAAAATACACGATTATACGTGGATTACGTTTGTTGTATAAATCTAAAGGATCATGTTGTTTGCTGTCTAAGAATAGAGAACTTATAGCCTTGAAGCATAACGTCTCCAATGTCTCCTGTACACTGTAGACGTTGAATACAAACAACAAAATAAACGTTCATTGAGAGTTAATAGTCTACTATAACACACATCATCCACTATCGCCTGTGTTCATTGTATATAAACGATACGAGTCACTATGTGAAAAGGCAAATGTTCATTCTAACTCGCCACGTGTCCGCCCATAGAAAACGTGTAGAGGATAGAAAATGGAAAATTTGCTATCGCATGTGAATAAAATTTCGTGTTGCATATGTAGTAGGTCTACATTGAGAAACATTCAGGGGTACTCTGTGAGATATCAACTAAACAATTTATATTTACTGATATTGCAAAACGTTTCTTTTCAACTGTTCACGTGGTCTGTTTGTATCTTCTGCCATCTTCTCACTAGTCAATACGTTATTCTACATACTTTTGTAAATGTAATTAATGTATATCAGTTGTTTCTCACAACTTAATGTCAAAGATATTAAATGAGCCTATTTTCTAGTACAACGCCTTTATTTAGTCGTTTTAACGGTAATTTAAATAACCTCTTCGAACCCATTAAACGTCTTAATATCAGAAATGGGCGTATCTAACATTTTGAGTTCATCGGATATGCTGAAGGTTTAAACCAAAATTTGTATCGATCATCAGCTATTGAAAATGATAAGTTATGAAAAATGACAAATGATTAACATTTGACCGAGCTTAGAAAATTCATCTCCGCTGCTTGTACGCGGTTTTTACCTCTCTTTCTCATTATATATGACTCACTTCCATGAAAAAGCATAGGGGCAGCAATTACCTGGTAAAACTTGAGCTGAGTACCTTTCCGCACTTTCTTTCCTTAGTGTTCTTCTTATGGTGTTGCACAAGATTGATTTGGAAATGAAGAGATTAGAGAAGAGTTGGAAATAAACAACATAAGTGGGAAAATAGAGTTGCATAGAAGAAATTGAAAGGATCATTTGGAGCGTATGGATAATCCAGGGAAGAAGAAGAAAAAGAAGAAGATAAATGATTAAACTATCACAATTTAAAACTTTGAAAATGATAAATATTGGTTGTAAAAATATGATTTAAAAACGTGCTTTCCAACATTAAGCCTATACATTTAGTCCTGAACACATTTATATTACTACGTCGAGACGTCAAGATTCCTTCCTACTTGATAAAGCGCTCAGTAACGTCCAGTCGTTTCCGATTACTAGACAAGCTTGGTAAAATATTATGCCAATTAAATGTAAAATCAATTATAAGGCTGTACGCCTTCTAAGTCTGGAACAGCGAACGAATTCACAAATACGGAGCAATTACTGTGCGACATGCAACTGACGCGTCGCCGTGGTAACCGTGGACGCGGTGAGATTACGGAAGTGACGGGGCACCGCAAACGGATATGGAATCGAACGAGAGAACGGGGACTAATTTACACTGAGTTTGAATACGTACACATGTAATAATTCGCCGTTTTTATTACAAATTTTAGGTACAAATGTACGGACAAATTATTTGACTACACATTTATGTGCACACGCACGCACACACACACACACACACACACACATATGCACATGTGTTTGTATCTACACACATATATGTACATATGTGTATATTTGTCTGCACATATGTATGTGTCTGAATACGAACAAATATATTAACTTCATGATTGTATAAAAGCGGGAAAGACGAACGGTTTACCCAGGTCAAATCATCCGTTTTGAGTATTCACACAAAGTTAGAAATACAAATTCTTTTTAGGACCTTTTTAAATCTATTAATTTTATGATAATTGCTGTTTTAGAACAAACACTGAGGAAATTAAAATGAAGAAGAACGTAAAGTCAGTACAAAGAATTTAATGTTAGCTGTCTTCCATTTCCTTGTACAAGGCGTAATGGAGCTAAGGAATATTTATTAAATAAGGTGATGGCAACTAAGGTTAGGTTCCAAATAATTTCCCATCCGCCATTTACAATGTACAGTAGTTTAAATTCAAAATTATAAAAATATTAATTTATTGTGTTTGTTATTGACTTTTTAAAATGTTTTAAAAAAAAATATAAAAAATTAATCACTCCTTTTTTACGCTATCCGTAACAAGGGCGTTATTTGGGACTAAAGTATTTCTTGCTTAGTTCTAGTCAGGAAGAAACTAATTTCTAATATAATGGAACTTACAAATTATAAATTTAGATGGAGTACCAGATTGTAACAACTGCAACAAGGGTACAGATTGTGCTACAGACGTAAAGTAACAGCACCTTAATTTGGGTACCCTTACTTAAATGCATTTGCTTGAAAAGACAAGATTTTTAAAACGATAAGAAATGTACTGTTTTGAACCGAAGATTCGGAGGCGTGGCACTGTTACAAGTTACACCCCGGGCTTCCGCCGTCACTAAACTCTAGTTGCAAATAGAACGTTATGACCGCTCAGAATCAGTGGTATCACCAGGCGTACAATAACAGACAGCAACAAAACGTAATATACTATTATGAGGATTGCGCTGATCTTGATATTACAACAGTAAAGTAAAATACTGAACGCCAGATAAATCGATACTCTGAATTTATTAAATTTTTCTAAATCAACAACACTCGTTATACATCAGTTATACAATTGTCCAGTACGTTTATACACAAACAAGCAAATAAAATTACAGTAGTACCTACACAAATATACAATTAACACTTCCAGTTAGTACAGCTGCCAGTTAACGTTTAGAACTACTGGTATTCATACTGCTGGTGTGTTCGCCCGAACTCTGAAACTCAACTCTGCTCTTGTCAACGGACTCTGTCGATTAAGTACGCTAGCCAGTTGCGTAGTGTTGTTTACAAGGAGGTTTCACTTGTAATCAGATGTAAGGAGAATAATCGAGTAACGACCTAAATTATGTACAAACAATAAAATGTTAAGTATAATAAAGTATGGTAGAAATTTTGTTTAAAAAGTTTATACTATTTTCAAAATTTCACATATTTTATTATTGTTCATAATATTCTATTTATCTTTCTACAAAAATTACTACTAAATACAGATCAAATTTATTATTAAACAATTCTTCTTGAATACTAAGCAAAATTATTGTTTAATCCTAAATCCACCTTCCTTTTACATACCACATTTACTTTATAAAACAGTAGCTGCCCCTATATTATTGGATGATGGCTAGCCACGCGTTAAAACCACAAAAAATAACAACAAAACATGGTTTTACGAGACAAAATCCCTACAAGGCGTTGACTGAAATACGAAATCCGACAGAATTTGAATCAAGACATTTCCGATTATGTAAATATGTACACACCTATGGAAAATAGAACAGGCAAAAATGGAGATAGTGTATAGAAATAAAGACAGCACGTGACAGCCTAAAAAATCGGTATGGAGAACCATACATGTCTTCCATGTTCTAACATTTATATTTAAAATCATTTTCGAAATTAAATATTTCCATAGAAACCTACTTCTTTCTGCAGCCTTAACCAAAGTACTGTGGTCACTAACGTATACCACCTCACGTTAGTGCACTCGATTTTCATTGATGATGGCAGTCGATGGCACTGCCGAAACGTTGGACGTTTCGGAGAAAATATTGGACCACGGGCAAACAACCCGGGAAGGAATTTTAACAACAAACTATTTCTTTGTTGCCAATAACGTAGTACACATAAAAAAAATTATCCCCTCCCCTTCAACTATCATTTTCATTTATAGAAAATTACCCCCGCCCTCTTCAAATACCCTTTTCATTTATAGATATTTCATCTACTTTCCTACAGTGGATTATTATGACCTTCTTTTTAAGATACTTAATTTATCAATATAAGTACTTTACTTAATTTATTAAAATAAAGTACTTTAATTTTGTTAAAACATAAAACGTTGCAGGTAAACTACCACTTCCCCTTAACCGATCTTTACCAAACTCAATAGGCCTTGAGTCCTCTACAACACGCAGGCACATATATATGCAAACAATTATTTGATTCTGTTTGAATATGCGGCAGATATCGTTCGCTATAGAAACAATTCTACACACACACACACACACTTTTCAGAAAATGACTTTTCTTCATGTTTTGAGGGTAGTACAGTCAGAATCAGCCCTTATCTCGAACACGATTTTTTTCGCCATCTCCATACTGCCTTTTCCTTATGGAACACGGAAGTAAAATGTTTTAAAAAGCAAAGTACGGTGCGGGAAAATTTAGTACGGTAAAAGAAAACGTGTTCAGATAGTGGAACACGGAACAGACTAACACGTAAATTATGCAGCGAAGATGATGAAGCTGAAGATAAAATTGATTAATGACAATGTCGACAGCTGTCAAACAGCGGCAGAGTAGCAGCCACTCGGCATCTAGCTGCATGTGAAACGATAAAAGTTCCCAGATGCCAAGACAGGTTAAAGGTTAAGACAGGTTTAAGACATAATAAAATGTTTTATTGTCCACCATTATATTGTTGTCAAGCAAGTCAAGAAAAGCAGGTAATAGTATGCATATTTTCTTTATTATTCAAGCAAAGTAACACAGTTGACCTGAATTTTTCAAATAGCTATAACGCGTTGATAAAAGAGTATAAAAATTCCACTCTCAACGTGTTGTTAATCTCTCACATAAACACATGAAAGTCGTTAAATGGTGTAACTATCCGTCCGTCTTTTCCCGGGCATCTCCTATTTTTCTAAGGCAGGAAAACGTCCGGGGGGATTTTTGTCCAACTCTGAGATCTTATCAGTTCTTAAAGAACGGTTAGTGACGCTGATTTTTAAGTACTATATTTGCTAGGTCTGGCAGCACTGCACATACTTGCTCAGCTGACAAGCGTTTGTAACGTTATTCTCTTTGCGTTTAAAGTGCAATAGTATCAGTTTCACTTACTTTTAGCCTTTCATTCTTTACTTTAATAATTACAACATGCTAAACAGCAAGCGACATGCTTTGTTGGTGCATTTCGTAAAACGTATCCCTCAAACGAGAGAGGAAAACTGAAAATTGAGAAACATCTACGTAAGAGTGGCCAACAAAAAAGTACTGATTATCGCTTTAAAAATGAGAAGCGTTTGTGAATATTGTAACGTGATGTTTCCCTCTACATAAAGAATATACCCTAACCTAACATAAATGATTATATTCTCCTAATAATGAAGAACAGAATAATAATTAAGGATCCTGTATAATGTAAAAATATGTGTTAAATAGTAAAGGTGAGATGAACATGAAATAAAATAATAAGACCAAAATACCAAATATAATTATCTGGAACTTAATAATAAATAACTCTAGTAAACTGCATATGTAATGTTGTTAAAAATAGGTGAAAGCCTATACAGCAGAACTGAAATGGTTTACCAATCAGGAAAATTAATAAACTAGATAAAATTTGAAGTAAAAGAAATAAAGAGTCAGAGAATAATCATATCTGAGTGTGAATCAAGTCACTAAAACCATTCAGAGAATGATTAGTGTAAAATAAGTGAATAATAACAGTTTTAATTGTATATAAAAGTGTTGTAATGAAAGTTAGGTTAGACACCATATGTCTATGTTAAAGCAAGACAAAGAAATAAAGAAGAAAGTAAGATAAATTGTTTCATGATAATAAGTATGAACAACAAACAGTATAATAAATAAGACAAGTATAATTAACTATTGATGTTTAGGAACTAAGTAATAATGTAAATAGTAAGAAACTGATGAGACAAAAGCCTACATGTACTGGGTAAGAAAAATGATAACAATTTATGTAAATAAAACCTGTTAAATGATATAGTATAGATTATAAAAGAATGTATGTTAGTAGAGTAAGAAGGTAATAATGAGAAAAGTCAAGAATTGACCAGACATAATGTAAATAATAAGTTGTCAGCTTTGACAAACACTTCATACAGCTAATGTGGAAGTTTATAATGGACAGTACAAGGAAAATATATTGTAAAAGTTCAAGTAGATCATAAGTGATAATTAAGAGTTGTTACTTTGTAGTAGAATTAAGTAATTTTAGTTTGAGAAAGGAATTAAGGTATCAATGAGCTTGGACATGACGAGGCCTAGAGGGCAATACTAAGTTTTATAATAAATTGATGTTTACAATTATTATAACTATTGTTAAACCATATAATGCTAAAGTAAACCAATTGTACAACTAAGAATTAAATGATGGAACAGAAAAATTAATATTTTATAAAGAATACTAGACTAAATCAATTTGTGAAAATTTTTATTTTATTATTACTGAACAGAACTATGCCTTAAAATGTCTCAAAATGATCAGCATAAAAAATGCTGATTAATGGTAGTAATATATTTGTAATTGTAAGTAGCATAAGAAAGACACGTCAATTTTCAGATTTTTTGAAATATTTGATCAAAAAAGGGACGCTTAACTTGGCGTCTGTTGATGAGCATCAACCAGAAAACGGAATTTTTGTCATTAAAAACGAAAATGTTTAATAATTCAACGAATCAGAATCCTTCACCGGTCAGGTGAATTAACCCATAATTCAACGGCAACGCATCAGTCTTTCTCCGGTCATCATGCAGTAAAGAACGACTCCTCTGTGGTACGAAAACTGTAAATAGTCTTGTCACCAAAGTCTTGATCCTGATTGAGGTTATGTGCAGTGTAAACAAACCCCAGTCTAACCTCCAAATGGGAATGTAACCCAACAGTGAACGTCAAGCGTAGGGAAGTGGTCTTAATCATTATAGGACATTACACTGAATAATTAATAAAAGTGAATTATAACGAGAATATAAAGAAAAGGAAAGTATAGTATTTATTTTGAGAATTAATAACGAACATAAGAATTAATGATCACGATCCCATAGTAACTTGTAACAGACACTTGTGAAGTTATGTTTATATTATCACTGTAGATAAACACTAACACTATTAATATTATTTCATTTTAACTGTTGTATTTTGTTTCAGTATTCAATGTTTAATTAAATAACTTAGCCAAACTAGGTTAACACCGTTTGTTTTATAATATCATATTTAATTTTATATTGTAATGTTTTGTTCTTCAAAAAAGGCATTTTTTGTTAATTATTGTGGTCAAAAGAACTCATAAGAGTTATATTTCCAAAACGTAAACATATCCTTCATCTCTGAGATTTTTGAACTCATGCTACCAACTATTGAGCTATCCATACAACAAGCCTGG
Organism: Magicicada septendecula; assembly: GCA_034769895.1. Lineage (NCBI taxonomy): Eukaryota > Metazoa > Arthropoda > Insecta > Hemiptera > Cicadidae > Magicicada > Magicicada septendecula. The sequence continues at coordinate 119,927,926 of CM068372.1, forward strand.
TTAATTCATATTATGAGAAATGTTCTTCATTTTAATGGTAGAAGAATAAAATTTTAAAAGAAAATAAAAGAAAAACTGAAAGGAATTAATGGTGTATGACGTATTATTTTATAATAATTAACATTTTATAATCAACTTTGAACATTAGTGTTTACTTCAACTCCAGAAGAATAAGTTGGCAGAACTTATGTTAGCACAAACCGTGCTATTTAAACGAATTAACTAGGTCAGTGAACTCATATCAGATAAGAGAATAGATTAGATGAAACTCATAAATAATCATTAATACAAACTTTTAATATCTCAAGTAATTAAAAAATAAAATAAAAGAAATATAGAACATCCCAGAAACATACCAGTGAGCACAGGGCATAATTATAATTATTTCAATAAACTGACCAACCTATTTAATTTATAATAAATCTTGGTGAATCGTATTACCCAACCAGAGAAGAAGCAAACAGAAAATCATTTAATAATTAAACCATTAATTAACCAAACTATTACCAGTAAGTAAAGACAATTACAACACAAAAGATATTTGTAATCATTATTACAAATTGGCGCCCAAGTCAACAATGATTTTAACCAGGTAATCCCAAGTTTTATTATATAAAATCAGTAATATTGAACCGAATATCAGTACTACTGTAGAGATCACATATAAAAAGCATATAACACAGATTGAACTTAATAATCGTGGGTTATAATATTTTTCTGATAAATTTTTAATTTTTTATTTATAACTGTTTTTTTATTTATTAACTTATCGTTTCAGTCAACAATATGACACCATTTTATATGAATAATGATAGCGAAATTTATACGTGTATATTCTGTTATTAATAAACGGAACGTGTGATTTATAAACTAAATATAGTTTTTTAAGTCATTTTGAAAATAGTTTTTATTTTTTCAACAACATGAAAATTGCATTTTGAATCACATGGTAATGTCATAGCCGACGTGCCAGAACGTTTTGTTGTTTAAATTTACGCACACAGGTTTCAAGTCCGGTATTCTTCCAGTTTTTGAATTCGATCGTCGTGAGAGTTTATTTCAGTGCATGGTAGCCCTACATTTGGCAACATAAAGGAACAATAAATTTCTAAGTAACACAAAATACTTGACGAGCAAGGAACATTTTTCTCCACGATCTTCCAAGCCTGGGGCTCTAGGATTCCCATTGCTTCGGCCTGGGTCGTGCATGCTTGCCTGGGCCTCAGCAAGCTGCCATCTATGACTGGACCGCTTACTTACTTTTACGGGTCGATCAGATACTCTTCGTCTTTCTTCTGACGTAGAGTGTACTCTATGTACACTGCAATAGCTTCCCAGGTGACTTCACACTAAAGCATCAATCCAACAATGCTACCTGGACTGTAAATTCCGATGCTTGTGCTGATGTTCAGATGATCACGCTCAAAACCTAAGAACGTAAACAAAAGCACATACAGTACATGCACTGAAAGCATGCAACCATTCCTATCCGATGGAGATACTCACGAAAATATCAATGGCCTCATGTACAGTACGTGCATTGAAAGGATGCCACCCTACCAATCCAATGGAGATTCTGACGAAAATATCAATGGCCTCATGTACAGTACGTGCATTGAAAGAATGACACCCTACCCAACCGATGGAGATACTCGCGAAAATATTAATGGCCTTATGTGCAGTACGTGGATTGAAAGAATGACACCCTACCCATCCAATGGAGATACTCACGAAAATAGCAATGGCCTCATATACAGTACGTGCACTGAAAGGATGCCACCCTTCCCATCCGATGGAGATAACTCACGAAAATATCAATGGCCTCAAATCGATGTCAGGAACTGCGTGAAGAAAACATTTACCTCGCCAGACTGGGCTCAATTCACCGTTCCTAATGAGCTTTGCCGTCTAGAAATCTCTATTACTCTTATCAAATTAAATTTTGTGTAAGTTGGATAAATCGTGGTTAACTCAAATATGGATATTTTAAGTTAGATTTTGTTTCCTTTATTATATAACTGAGCTTGCAATATTTTTTTCTAACTGTACATGATCAGACACACTGCCAACCGTTTTTATTATAATCTTTTGCCATCGTTCACAATCTAGTAAATCGAAGAAGACAGTTTATTAGTCTTCCTCTTTAACGCTTTCTCTTTCTCTGTCCTATTTCCATGTGTTTCTGTAGTTTACTGTCACCACACTCTTGTTTTATTTTCATGCTTTGTCGTTGTTATTTTGTTTTACAAGTAATTTCCAATATTATTTTTCAATTTAGTACGTAAATCACAACTTTACCGAGTAATTTCTTTCAGTTACAAAAATCAAAGTTGTAACAAACACACTATTTTCTCGATTGTTTTCACTTAAATTTATGGGTGAGAACTGTAGAATAGGGTCCACGATAGAAACTTTATTCTAAAATGACCATCTTGTTATCTTAGTGAGATAAGACGCACTAAACTCAATTTCCGAAACTGTTTTGGGAATATTAAAAATTAAAAAATTTAAAATTTAAAATCTGATAAGAGTGTCTCTAATTTACTGGTGATTCTCTCATCACACTCTAAACAACCTCTGTCTTTAACGGCAAATGTTGAAAAAACTATTCCGTGGAGTCTTCGCACTTTATTAAGCTATACATCATTTCGTTCGTTAACTAATTTAGCTTATATTGTAGCTTATCACTACACTTGAATCTAATGACATCAGCGTATTCTAGCCAATGACATCATAACTTACTCAACGTTTGTTTGTAAATTTTAAACAACAGGTGCTGGTTATTTCTTTTGTTGTCCCAACTCTTGTGCTGTTACGATGTATCCCAACGTTCGGCATAAAACAAAGTTAGGAGAGATGCAACTCTTAAAATTTATGAAAAATCTTTCAAAATACCGTTTTTATATAAGTCTATATGTGGGAGAGCTAGATACCGATCACAAAGAAGAACTGGCGCGTTGGAAGCGACATTTTTACGAAAAGTGAAGAGTTGTACCGAATCGAATATGTTACGGAGTCTAGACACACAAGAGCACAGGGATTCAAATAATTATTTATCGCATGAGATATTACCAACAAGTATGGAAACTGTACGTGGAAAAATACGCAAGCCATCAGGAAACAAAAGTGTTGGAAAATCCAGGAAGACACAGAAACGTTACATTTAAGGTCAGAAGAGGCACTGGACTTAGAAGAATAGACGAAGAAAAGAAGAAGCCACATCAAGACAACAACACTTCCTTCCCGAGACATCCACAGGTAGGAATGAAGGAATTTCTTTCCTAGGCACCGCTACAGGATTCTTATTGTGTTATTTTAAAGTTTCATTCGAAAGGTTCGCGGAGGGACGTCTAAAGCTTAGAGCTAGAACTAACGTTTTTCGTATGCTGTCAGATTCGTATTTCATGTAGACGCCTGTTAATTTTCAAACCTATCTGTCAATTTATTCACTGTTCAAAATTTACGTGTCACACGTGTATTGAAAAATGGACAAAATTATGAATTCTCAGTTAAAAATAGTCTGACGCTAACGGAAATGATAAGTGTGTTAGTAGATGGTATACATCTTCAAAAACAATGGTTGGAAAGTGGGGACTCGATTTTAAACTTATTCGAACAAGCATTGGAAATGGTGCCCGGCAGTGGACTTCCAAAAAGCAACACTTCAAATGCAGCATTGATCTTGCACGAACTTTTTTCACACCAAGTTCTTGAGTTAAAACGTTATGCACACGCTCGTGTAAGACGCCTATGATCTCTGCAATGCCATCCACTCTCAATATTTAATGATACAGGTATTTGGAGTTGTTAATTTTTTGGGCGCCTACCGCAGAAATACTCTTCAACGCTCCTGCGACCGCATTTAAACTCTATTACCCACTTACAAACTACCTTTTTTGAAGGCGCAGCGTCTTCTAACACATTTAGTATTTTGTTGTGAATTTTTATTGGCTATAGGCCCGTTTAACAAACAACTGAATCACAGCACAGTGTTTGATTCTGTCCACTTTTCAAAACACTCGTGACACGTAAGTGAGTCCCATTGCACTTAATCTTTCTCATCACGTTATGCAACTGAGACCGATATTGAATTGGGAATGCCGATATTTGTAGGTTTAATACCAACTGGCAAGCAGAAGTAAGATTTAGATGAATGTGATGTGGGAATCTCTCTGAACGTTTGAAAGAATAAGTAACATACGTTATACAGATGATGATACCGTATACTCGCAGATAGCTTAGAGGGGCTGTAACAACTAATGAATAGAGTGACAGAAAGCAGCCGTAGATACGTACTAGACATCAATGTTAATAAAACGAGGCTAATGGTTGTATCTAAGAAAAAGTACACAAACTGCACCCTTAATATAAGCCAAAGGCCAGTTGAACGTGTAAGCCAATTTACATGTCTTGGTACTATAGTCAATGAACAATGGGTCCACTCTCAAGAAATAAAGAGCAGAATTGAAAAGGCAAAAGCAGTGTACACTAGAATGAGCACTTTATTAAAAAATCACGATTTATCAATAAACACAAAAATGAGACTTTTATGCTACTACGTATTCTCGGTCCTCTTCTACAGTGTAGAATCTTGGATTTTGACTGAAGCCAAAACTAAAAAATTGGAACCTTTCGAAATGTGCCTTTGCCGTAGAATACTGAGCATTTTATGGACAGCACATATAACTAATGTTGAAGTTCTTAGAAATATGTAGAAAGATAGTCAAATTATTAAAACAGTGAAGATAAGAAAGCTTCAGTATTTGGGACATCTCATGAGAAATGAACAGAGATTTTACTTATTGCAGTCCATACTACAGGGAAAAGTACTTGGAAAGAGAGGAGTTGGGCGACCGAGAATATCGTGGCTGAGAAATTTAAAGACCTGGTTTGCCATGAATACAACTGACTTATTCCGTGCAGCAGTGCAGAAAGTTAAAATAGTCTGTATGACATCCAACATCCGAAACGGATAGGAACTATCAGAAGAAGAGCCAAGCAGTAATCAACGTTTTCAGGTACAACATTACGTAGGTTAAATATTATCCTCCCTCATGTCCAACAAATTAATTCCGTACATTACAAACAGTAATGAACTGTAATGAACAAACTGTAAGGTGCTATCAGCATCGACGTCACAGCACGGTTATGACGTAACTATGGCAACCGTTTTGCAGCAACCAAACGTAATTTAAACTTGCATTTACAATGCCAGCCAGTGTAAAATGGACGTCGTGTCGGTACCTTTTGTTACGTGTAATGTCATTAAACGTATCGGATACCGTAGTCACAAAACATCAGATTCCCTCAGTGACTTGACAGTGATCAAGTGACTGGATGGTAGGCAGGTGCCGTAGTTGTGCTCTATTCTGAGTTTAGCGCCATCAGATGTATGCCTCTAACACAAGTGGGACACGTTGCATCATGTTCCTGCAGTTACAATATGACCAAAGAGCCCAGGCGTAAAAGACGCTGTGAAGCTACCAAACTGCACTACGGTTACGTGTCATTATTGAAGAACTAGTCACATGTGAGGAAGAGCTTCGGCTGTGATAGTAGCGTATCCAACGTGGAATCGCGGGGATACCATGAAGAAGTTCAAGGTTTAAAGTGAAAATTTGTAGTTGGTATTCATTAATCTAGAGCTGCCACCTTTACGGGTTTTCCCGGATATGTCTTTTTTCTTTTTTTAATATGAAGGTAACGTTCCATGGCGTAACGTTTCATAGAAAGATACAGTACCGTTTACCAAATGGTAAAAGCTTAAGAGCATGATAATGTCTTTCAGCCGCCAGCTAAACGCAACATTATTATGGTTACTAACTGACTGATTGTTTCTTTTGCGCAAATGTTTTTTGTCCTATAATACTTTGACTGCCGTGGACGAACCGCAGGCGTCGTATCTGCATGAACGGTAGACGCGGTGAGACCAGACGTTCAGTTATACAATCAAGCGGTGGCAAATAATCGGGATACTCGGGGTACACGAAGCTATTGGATCTTGACAAGTTAGGTATATTCTCGAGTGCTAGGGATCTTTAACACGTTTCGCACACTTTGAAGGTAGCTACATCGTCATCGGGGAACTCAGCAGCCAGTATGTGTTGACTCTTTTGCGGCGGTGGTCGCAAATCTCTCTCGAACCATAAGCGATCGCACACGGAGCAGGCGTAACCGAACTCGTTGTCGTCGAATCGTTTCGTGAATTCCGCATCTGCTGCTATCTCTTCAGTTTTCAAGCGTTTTGGCGATACCGCAGCGATTGCCTATTCGAATTCAGCTGCTTCGTTCGCTCGTTTAGTTGCCATCTCAATTTTCTTATTCAATCTACAACGTTTTACTCGTTCGTTGGTTTCCCTTCGCTTCTCTGCCAATTTCATGTTGTAGAATGCATCGATTTTCTCCTGCTCAGTCATTGTCGACGCGAACGGTGTATTTATTAAGTACTCGTTCAATTCTTCGCGCATCAAGTCATCTTCCTTTCGTTTTTGTTGCGATGGGGCCGCTGGTACCGAAGCTTCACCGCCGACAGCAGCCGCTGGTTGCTGTTCCTTCTCGAGCTTCTTTCGTTCCCGACACTTTCTTACTCGCTCGGCATTTTGTCGTTTCTTGATCTGAGCCTTCTCGTCGCTGCTATCCATTGTCGAACGCTGTTTTAGTCAGTCGCCACGTTTGGTTACTATATATCAGCAGCAGTGTATTTCACCACAACACAAAACAAACCTTTATTTACATATTGCGACGTATCAAAACAAACCTTTATTTACAACAATCCCAATGTTACAGAAAGTTTCAAACGATGCAGTACAGACAAAAGAGCATGTAAAACCAAATTTATTCTCACTAAAACGTTTGCTAAACTCAATGTCAGCATCTTGATGCGTTTACATATCAAATTTCTAGACTGTGGGGAATCGAAAGTGTGGAAGCGTCAGGCAATGATGACGTCATACAGCATGCATGTTACAGAAAGTTTCAAACGATGTCAAGCTAAAAGACATTATCATGTCAAAAACGCAGTATCTATGTGTCCGATGTTGGAGAAGAAACAACAGAGTTAATCTTAGAAAACAACGAACGTATAAAAAAATGCGACAGCTACAAATATTAAAAAAAACCTTTAATGATGAAGGTACAGATGATGTTGAAATAAAATCGAAAATAAACAAAGCAAAACAAACAATTAGATCATTGAATGGGATTCTAAGGACCACAGAAATTGGAAAAGAAAGGAAGAAAAGAATATACGATAGTATGATTAAAAGCACGTTGACGTACGGATCCGAAACATGTAGAATAAAAGAACAAGTAAAAATAAAGTAAGAAACTTTAGGAATGGCTGCTTTGAGATGAGCTGCTAGAACTTCAGGGCTTGAGCGAATACAAAATGAAACGATCAAAAAATAAATGGGCGTACAAAAGACAATCATCGACTACATTGAAGAAAAACTAATCTGGTACGGACATATACAAAGAATGGGGGAATGAAGTAACTTTAATGTTGACAATAGTCGAATTAATAATTTTATGTTAATAATTGAAAAAAAAAAACTTTTAATGTAGTTTTGTTTATACTAATCAGTTCCAACTACTCATTTTAAACAGTAGTGCAGACATTTTCTGTTATGTATCTTGCAGTCTCAAAGGAACCACGAAAAATTTGTAAAACTAATGAACAAAGATTCAATGATATATTTAAAATTTATGTTAACCAAAAATAGTTTAACTACCCTGAGAGTAAGAGTTAATAAGCAATAATGTCAGTGATTAACGAGGCAAACAGCCAGTCATAAATATCAACTAATAAATTCCAGTTTATTAAATTATGTTAATAAAATCAAATTGTATAACATAAAAAGAATTGACGACTTTCATTTAATAGACAATACTGATACGTGTTAGGTAACCCATTAGTACTTCCACAGGTGGCACCATTTAACTCTGATATATTAAAATCGAGTTATCTATTCGCTTGTTAATGTGTTTGTTAACGAACTAGACCTTCGAACTCAGTAAGTCTATGGTGAGCACATAACTTGTGTTTATTTCAGCAACATTAGAATCTACGGCGAATTACACCTATCCACGTGCGCCTGCGAGGGAATCAACCCGACTAATTCGTATCTGAGCTTCGAGTTAAACATTCACTCAGTGCAAAGAAGAGTTATTAAATAATTCGTTATCAAACTTTTTGATTACACTTTATTAAACCAATTTTACAAAATTAACTAATTCGAATAATTAAATACGAACGAGCAGAATCACAACATCGGCACATAACCGTTATATTACAACGTACATGAATAACCACACTGAAAAAATAGCCCACTAATTTAAAAAAGCAGGATAGAGAATATCATACAAAACTACAAACAAAACAGAACACACACGATCTAAACACACACACAAAGAACAAAACAAATTTCATCTACCTGGTGTTTACAAACTAAATTGCTCAGATTACAAAAAATTCTACGTAGTCCAGACAGGACGTTGCTTTAAACAGAGATACATTAAACACACAAAGGCACTACACTCGACTACCGAATCCACCATTGCAAACCACCTCATTGAAGCAAACCACACATACACAAATATCAACAGCAACATAGAAATTCTACATGTACACACAAAAGGCCAACAACTAGACACTCTTGAAGAACTAGAAATATACAAACACACAAAAAACACATAAAAACGACATCCTAAACGAACAGACAGAATTCAAATCACACTTATTATTCTAACATATCATACCCCCCCCCCCACACACACACACACACAAAATCGATGTTTCAAAATACTGCGCCGTCATCAAGAACAAGACGGACAGCGCTCCCAGTAGCAGCCTCTGACAAAGCTTATAACAAGCGAAAACTGGTTCACGCTATAAGGTAAAAAATTTTACATTTTTACCAATAAAAAAACTTTGTGTTCCGAGTCGGTAGTTTTATACTTATAATTAGTTTTATCTATCCTTTATTTTGACAAAAGTTTTAGTTGTCTTATCGTTACCGTGAGTTTAAATTGTAGTTAAATAAATTTTGCACGTGAATCCAAACAACGTTGAGCTGCATGAAGTACGTGTATGCACACAGTCATAAGGTGAGGGGGTGACAATTACTGTCAAACAATGTAAGAAGAAGATACTATGTATGTTACTTCAGCTTACAGAGAAAATTTAAGTCTAATTAAGGTTTTTAATGAAAAGTGAATATCGACTTTTTTCTTTTAATTCAAAGATCTATCAATTACAGGTGTTATTTATTTTTCCATTTCCCACTCATTGCGAAGGGGTGGAAACCATCCCATGAGGGAGAACACCAAAAACTTTGTTTTAACTTTTATCTAGACACTATGCAGAGGATATTACGAAAGGTTTCATGTAGCTTCCTCCAATTACAGAGAATTCCAAGGTAAAAAGCTTCATTGCCTCTATTAATTACCATGTTGTTGTTAGTCTTGGTCTGTTGCGACGAAACGACGTTTTTACCCGTTTTTACCTGTTTTTACCTGTTTTTACCTGGTCAATTGTGGCCCATAATTTCATTTGGTAGCGACTGACCGAAACTCTGGCAATTAGTAGAAACCTTCCTGTTCCAAACTTCGATGGGGTTTTAATTCTGTATATTTTTCATTTGTAGGAGAAACCTCTTTTCCCAATATTTTTTACGTTAGGTTACGTTAGGTTGGGTTAGGTTAGTTAACGGTGGGTTACGTTATGTTAGGTTAGGTTAGGCTAGGAATGAATAGAATAGTAATTGTAATTTCTGAATTATAATGATAATAATGGCTTCCATATGTACCACCGAAGCAGCTTAGTAGGAGTCAGGCAGGGTAGGCTGCCTTATGCGAGCCGTACGGCATACAAGGAAGGCAGTGTGGCCAGCACTACGCTTCAGCCGCCCACTATTATCCCCAGGATGTTATTCCAGGTACTCATTTTCAACAGGCTGAGTCGACCTGGAGGCTGAAAAACGCACCTTGATTTTTTTACGGTGCGGGCCCGGGATTATTATTATTATAATAACATAAAAATATTAGTAACTATTGACACCATCTTATGACAGCATAAAGTTCCCTCTACGATAGCACAGATAAAGGTGATTGGTCATAACAGTGTATGGACATCAGAACTGTCGCAGCGAATTACCATGCCGTAACTTATGGGAAGACATTTTCGATCTCAATTGGCCGGACCACAATTGACTGGATTCAAATTTTCACCACGGTCGCAACCGAGCCTGTTTTATAGCATTGTGTTGCAACTGACCGCGGTCCATTGTTGTCTCCACTATTTGCACCGTCTTGTGTGCTATCATGACTATTATTCTACAGGCTCTCACACTACACAACAGTACAGTACGCTACACTATACACTATACAGTATTAAACAGTGTCACTAACAACCCGCCAATGTGAGTGACCACGTTCACTTTTGAATCTTTTAGTGTCATTTCAAGAATTTCTGTTACCATCATCGGCATTCCCAATAATTTCGTACCTCATATCACCCTATCTGTCTTCATCAAACTCAAAAGTTTCATGAAACCCTAAACCAAAAAAACTGTCTGCAGTTCAATACCCAGATCGTAAGAGGTCTCTATTATTTGTCGCACTAAATAGACCGCACGCAGTCTTGATGTCTCGGTTCTAAAACAGTTTTGATGATCTTAAAAATCGAGATTAGCAAAGAGCATTCGCTTTTACTCTTCATAATATCAGGATTGTTGAAACTTCAAAAAAATTATTTATTGCGTAAAAATATTTATTTTATATTTCTAAAATTCTTGCAATCCATTGGTTGAAACTTGTATACATTATTTATTTTGATTCTTTAATCGTGGTGTTGTGGAGGAGATATTCCAAAAAGGCTTGTTCTTGCTAACAGGTCTTACTTCAGCTTATAGGTAAAATTTAAGTCCAATTTGTTGTAAAGAACAACGAAGAGCCTCCTGTACAAGACACTGGTTGTCCCAGTGCTACTGTATGCATTGGAGACAGGTTTCCGAGCAGAAGCACTGAAAATACTGAAACGAATATATGGGCCAGTGAAGGAGGTGTCTGGAAAAAAGAACTAATGATGAGCTATATAGCCTGGTACACGACCTGACCTAATCGAAAAGATAAAGATAGAACGGCGAAGACGGGCAGGTCATGTTGTCAGGATGGATGGATTATTTTTTAGTAATATGTGAATGACAATATATGCGTAATAAGTTTTATTATTATTTAGAAAGTAACCTATGCATAAATATTTACACAAAAATCACTCATTATATATGTAGTCGTATTTGTATCTGTATTTTCCAAACAGAAGTCGTGATGGTGTCAACAAATTTTGTAAAAACCTCGACACAAATGTTTTAAAATTCTGTTTAGTGAAATAACCGAACCTCAAACAATCTACATTTTTGAGTTTACGTTCATTAATAAACTGAGAATAGCTGCCACAGTCAAGCGACTTACGGACCATTCTGTATGGTAACATGTATATTATCATCATTATCATCAACTATCTGTCCAGGATTAGGCAGGTTGCCTGTTCCGGCTTCACCATCTCCGTCTCGGTCTGCCAACATTTCTTCTTCCGTTGGGCTTATAATTCAGGATTTTTCTTGGAATTCTTTCTGGAGACATGCGCATAACATGCTCTTTCCATCGTCTTTTATAGTTTTTCGCTAGATCCGTTACTGGTTGTACTTTTAATTCCTGTCTTATATCTTCGTTCTTTATGTGATCTAATCTCAAACAACCTTTCATAGATCTAAGATATTTCATTTCAGACGTTTCCATCTGTCTATAATCTTTCTTTTTTGGTGCCCATGATTCGGACCCGTATAATAGCATTGGGACTGCCATCACCTTATAGAATTTATTTGTGTTTCTTTCGTGGTCTGTCCTTTGAGTGTTCCCCGTAATGTCCCACATATTCTTTGGAAGTTGTTTGTTTTATTAAGAATATCTTTGTCTTCTTCATATGTAATATCACATCCTAGGTAACTGAAATGTGATACTTGTTCTAAACTTTCTTTTTCAATTACAATTTTTGTCCGAATCGAATCTTTTCCTAGGAATACTATGGCCTTAGTTTTTCTATTCAAATGTTCAAATTATAACATTTTGATAACAGATTTAGTTTGTGGACAGCCAGTTGTAATTTATCCTCACTATCTTGAATTACAAATTGATCATCGGCAAACAGCATAGTGTTTAGGAACTCGTATCGGCTAATCTGTATACCTAGAGGAGCACTTTGATTCCATTCTCCCACGAGGTCATCTATATATATTGAACAGTGTAGGCGATAAAGTGCATCCCTGTCTGACACCTTGGCTGGTCATAATTTCTGATGTTAGCTCTTTGCCGGTTCCAGTGTCAATTTTAATTTTAGTGTTTTTATAAAGGGCTTGTACCGTTCTAATCAAATGCATTGGATATCCTCGTTTCTCCATTATGTGCCAGAGTTTGTCTCTGTGGATACGATCAAACGCCTTTAGGTAATCTATGAAGGCTATGTGCGTCTCTAAATTGAATATCCTACGCTGCTGTATTATCTGTCTTAAACTGAAAACAGGGGTCCAAAGGGGGTGTGATGCGAACATATGCTTTCATAGAAGAGAAATTCACCAGCCTCTCCACCCCAACTCCACTCTCACCTACACGTCGGTGGGCCCTGTTACGCCGAGCAATCCACTCCAAGGTTGTCGTAACCAATCCCTTCGGCGGAGTGGATCGGTAAGCAAACGAGAGATGAGGGTTCTGTCAGGACAGCCTGGAGGTATCCTGGGTCCTGGCCGGGCAGGATGGTGCACATCGGCAGCAGGGTGTGCATCTAGTGTGGAGGCGGAGGAGGCTATAGTAGCCCAACGGCTGCACACATGGGCTTAGTCAGTTAGCCTACTGCGATCGGGCAGAGAGAGCTCGTCAGCTAAGGTGAAAGCAACTCTCTAGGGGAAGAGCACCCCGAAATCAAAGTTCCTGGTCCTCCAGGTTGGGGGTTGGATTGGAGAATTCACATAGCCCATCTGTAAAAGTTTTATGTGCAGAAACCTGTCAGTTTCTTTCGCCAGCCAGTTTTTACAAATATGAATGTGACGGCTAATAATTTTTCCCGTAGGGGCCGGATCGGATCCGGGGGGCCCCAGTCCTCACAACTTCATGTTACTGCCAAACAAAGAACTCGCAAAAATAATCAGATTAATTTTAATATTGCACTATGGAATACGCTCAGTTTATACCGACCCGGAGCTCTCAGAGTGCTCCTAGACCAACTTGACGCTTTTGCAATAGACATAGCTGTGATACAGGAAATCCGGTGGACAGGCCAGGGGATTCTTGAGAAGCGGAGTCACACTGTCTATTACATCTGTCATGATAGGCTGCATCATTATGGAACAGGATTCATCACCCAAAAGCGGTTCAGACAAAGGATGATTGACTTTAAACCCGTGAGTCCACGAATCTGTTGTTTAAGAATTAAGTGAAAATTCAAGAATTACTCCCTCATCAGTGTTTATGCGCCAACTGAAGCATCCCCAGAAATGGAGAAAGAAGAATTTTATGATCTCCTTGATGAGACTTTTGATCAGTGCCCTAGTCATGACATCAGAGTGATTGCTGGAAACATGAATGCGAAAGTAGGTAGAGAAACAATCTACTCTCCAACAATTGGACGGCATAACCTGCACGGATCAACTAATGATAACGGGCAGAGGCTGATTAATTTTGCCGCATCAAGGGACCTGGTCATTGGTGGAACACTCTTCCCTCACAAAGATATACATAAGGGAACATGGACTTCACCTGATTGTACCACCATTAACCAAATAGACCACTTCCTCATTAGCTCACAAAGTAGATCTAATCTACTGGATGTGAGGACACGAAGGAGAGCCAATATTGACTCTGATCATTACCTAGTAGTTGCACGACTGAGAGACCGTATGTCAATGATTAAGACACAACGTGCTCCAAGAAGAAAACAGTAATCCAAACTAAAGGAGGAGGAAAACCGCTTGAGATTCACTGCACTAGTCGGAAATAGAATCACCGAAACGACTACAGGAAATCCAAGTATAGACATTGTTTGGGAAGAAATCTCTTCAGCACTTGCCGGTGCCGCAGAGGAAACTCTAGGCCTCAAAGAAAGATAACCTTCAAATCCGTGGTTTGATGAAGAATGCAAAATTGCTACAGACCTTAAAAATGAAGCCTATACGACAATGATACAGAGGCACACAAGAAGAAGTGCAGAGGAGTATAGGAAGTGGAGGAGAGCGGAGAAGCGGGTACTTCGGCAGAAGAAGCGCCATTGGAAGAGTCAACAGCTGGTAGAGATTCAAGATCTTAAGGATGCAAATGAAATCAGAAAATTCTACAATAAGGTAAAACAAGGTAGGAAACCCTTTAAACCCAACACAACAGCTTGTCGTGACATTGACGGCACCCTACTTACAGAAAAGGGGAAAATCCTCGAAAGGTGGCGCAAGCACTTGAAGCTCTTCTTTCTAAGATTGACGAGGTGGGCAACTATGTACCACCTGTGCTAGAGGAACATGAACACATCGAGCCTCCGGATGAAGATGATGTGATAGCTGCAATAGAAAGCCTAAAAAACAACAAAGCTCCCGGTTCTGATGATCTTCCTGCGGAGCTTTTCAAAAACGGTGGCCCAGAGCTGGTTAAAACCCTTCATCACCTTGTCATTGATATATGAATAGAAGAGAAACTGCCAACAGTCTGGCAGAAGGCAGTTATATGTCCGGTTTCTAAAAAGGGAGATCAACTAGACTGTAACAATTATAGAGGCATTTCTCTTCTCCCTGTGGCGTATAAAATAGTGTCCCATATATTGTACCAAAAACTGCTTCATACGATTGGTCCATACTGATAACTGGTTCATACTGATTCGCACCGATTGGTCGATATCAGTACGGATTTAGAAGAGGAAAATCGACAATAGACCAGGTTTTCACACTCCGACAAATTCTGGAGAAAGGTAAGGAACATAAGCTACAAACCCATCACCTCTTCATAGATTTCAGAAATGCATACGACGGCATTGACAGAAAAGAATTTTACACTGCTCTTGAAGAACTGGGCATACCAAAGAAATGCTGATGACAATGCTGACAGTGAAGGGCATGGTGAGGATTCAGAATGACTTATCAGGAGAGTTTGACTATGGAAAGGGAGTCCTCCAGGGCGATGCTCTTGCTTGCTTCCTCTTCAATCTTGCCTTAGAAAAAGCTATGAGGGATGCTGGAATAGATTCCTCCGGGACTGTATTCAACAGGGTGTTGCAGGTCCTAGGATACGCCGATGACCTAGATATAATCGGGAGGTCCCTTCGAGAAGTCACTGAAGCCTTTCTTGCTCTTGAAGTTCCTGCAAGGAGGCTGGGTCTCATAATAAATGAAAGCAAGACAAAATACATGGCCACAGGACAGGAGGCTAGAGAAGGAGAGCACATCCAAATTGGCATCTATTCCTTTAAAAAAATTAACAACTTTGTTTATTTAGGATGCCAAGTTAACGCTGATGGGGAAACAACAGAAGAAATAAAGCGAAGAATCACCTCAGCTAATAGGTGTTTCTTTGGTCTCAGACCCCTGTTCCAAAGCAGAATAATTGCCAGGAGCATCAAGCTCCTTTTGTATAAAACACTGATCCGCACAGTTCTCACCTATGGTTCTGAGACCTGGACCATTTCTAGAAAGTCTGAGTCAAGCCTGCTGGTTCATGAACGCAAAATCATCCGTAGTATATTTGGTCCAATATGTGTAGGAGGTGAATGGAGGAAAGAACCAACCAAGAACTGAACACCCTTCTGAATGAACCAGATATTGTGAAAATTATAAAACTTGGTAGACTCAGGTGGGCTAGACACGTGATCAGAATGGGGGAGAATGAAATACCAAGAAAGGCACTCACAGAACCGATCTGTGGCACCAGGAGAGTTGGAAGACCCAAACTACGTTGGGAAGACGGTGTGAGCTACGATGCGCACCACATCCTTGGGACCCGGACCTGGAGAGCAGCTGCACTTGACCGGGACAACTGGCGGAGGCTGTTAAAGGAGGCCTTGACTCAGTAATGGGTTGTTGCGTCACTGATGATGATGATGATGAAACTGAAAACATCGTCAGTGCATGATCGTCCTTTACAGAATCCTGCTTGCTCTTCAAGCAGTATAGTTTCAGAGATAGTTCAAAGCCTTTCCGGCTATGTAAATATGTAGTATATTTACATATATTAATGAACGGAAATTAAAATTGTATCTCACAACACACGACCACGTTAAACGAATTAAATGTTACATTTAAAAAATCTGTGTTTTGCAACTCAACCAACATGACCTGCTTGACATCCCAGAGATTGTAATTAAATTCAGTTGTATATAAATCGTTGTTTTCTCAACTTTAGTGATTGAGAGTGTGATCAAATTTGAAAGATAAACGTTTCTGAAAACAATTACAGTAGAGTATAAACTGTTTTAAAAAAATGGACTGTAAGAATACAAACCGAATTTAACGCTGGACTAAAATCACACACACACACACAACCAAAATACGAACATGCCACAATACTTTCTGTCAGTGCTACTACAGCAGTGAAAACAGAATTCTCCTTGCTCTTACACGCCAAAAAAAAAAACTAGTTAAACCAAAGATTTGGATGCTTAGTGACACAATGAATTTTTTTTATAACAATTTAAAAATTTCATAAGTGGAACCTTTCTGTGAGTATAAAATATTTAAATTTATTGTTTGCATTTAATAACCATACCATCATACTCGTGAAAATGAAAACAATACATTTTTAAGTGTACACAGTTGCCAGACAATTATGCACTATTCAACTTAGTTTATACATAGTATCTTCTGTAAGCATGTAATTCATGTGATGTGTCTGTCTATCTATCTATGAGTCATGGAAATCATCACATAGTTAATTGGAATCAATAGGTACATTATAACACACTGTACAGCAATCACAGACAGACACGAGCTGTGAGTGCGCGTTTGCAATCACGGTATTACGACGACAAGAACTACAACAAAAGCCGTGTTCTAATTAAATACAAATATATATAGAAACAGACAGTGTGGCTGGTGTTCTATACACGTGGCTGACATTGTTTGACATTAATTATCACCCCCTCACCTTATGACGGTGTGCAAACATGTACTTAATGTGGTTTGAATTCTCGCGCAAAATTTATTTAAATACATTGTATCAAAAACAAAATTTTCTGTAATTAGGAATCGTCATAATCAGGGGGTGCTAAAATTCAGCGTGGGTCCTGGCCTGCTGAACCAAACCAGACCACGCTATCGGAGGTCTCTGTCAGATGCAACCATCCTCCAGTTGCGAACTTCTGCCCTTTGTGCGTCTTGCTGTACTCCATTTCGTCACCTCAGCTTTGGTCTTCCCACTTCCCTTTTGTCCTATGGGTCATAGAAGGAGAGGCACTTGACAGGGACTAATTATACTTGTTTTAATTGTTTCTGTAGGTCATTGTGATGGCAACAAATTTTGTCGGAACGGCGATTCGAAAGTTTTAAAATTGTGTGTCGTTAATGACTTAAGCTCAAAAAAATTTACCATCGCTAGAAGTTATGAAAAAGACAAGACAAATTTTTTCGTATCATGTTCAACCATTGCGTGACCATTTTCATAAAATCTGTCTACGCCTGAACATTCTTAAGACGGACGTTTACTGAAAACTGTCCAATTTTTTTACTGAAAGCTAAAACAAATCTGTCATTACTAGTATTTATGAAAAACACAAGAGAAGTAAGAGAAGATCTTTAGTGTCATCATGGCGTCACCATCTTCATCAGTTCGGTGTATCCCTTGAACATTTCGCAAGGGAAACAGACTTTCGAAACTTTCCCATGCAGTAGCACCATATAAATAAATGCCAACCTTCCGTTACTTAGAATCACGTTTGCAGAGTGACGGCTGCTCAAGTGAAGACTTTACAAGCTAGGATTAATACCGACTGGATACGACGGAAGTGACAGGAGTCCTCTGTGACAACAAAATGCCAATCCGCTTGATATCTATGATATACCGCACAATGATGAGACCAGTTGCCCTGTACGGCACCAAGTGTTGGGCTGGCATCAAAGAGCAGAGAACTCATTACACATCGTGGAAATGCGCACGCTGCGGAGGACAATTGGGAATTTCGCTGTTTGATCATGTCAAGAACACCACTGTCAGGTGCCTGGCTGGTGTCGCGCCAATAAATGGAAAAGTTCAGGAGTGTCTATTTTGTTGGTACGGTCATATTTACGAGCAGCACCCAGTACCATCATAAACTTATCACCAGTCTGTCACCTGAAAGCAGACGATGTGATTGATAGACTCTACAAATTCCTGTATTCAAAGTACAATATTGTGCCCAGAAGACGTGATAGACCAAATTAACTAGAATTTACTGATCCGGAGAGCGGAACCCGTTCCAACGAGAAAACGCTAAGAAGAAGAAGAATACTAAGAACAATAACAAGACTAGAAATTAAAAAAAAAATCATTTTTTGACAAGCGACTCACCTGTGTACGTATATAATGTATAGTGTAATATAATACACAATTTTCAATAATATCTATATATACGTGTGTGTGTGTTTGTGACAGGCAGAGAGAGAGAGAGAGAGAGAGAGAGAGAGAGAGAGAGAGAGAGAGAGAGAGAGAGAGAGAGAGAGAGAGAGAGAGAGAGAGAGAGAGAGAGAGAGAGTTTATGCAGTTTTGATGGAAATATTTAAATAAAAATGTTATTGTTTTAATTATTTCAAATACGTTACTTAGATATAACAATGTTATGTGCATATGTGCAAGTGTGGTTCTATCGTCAGTTTTTCTGTGTTCCTAAAATACAGTGAGTTAAGTTAATTTTAATGCAAATAACTAACTAGGTAATAAACTTTTAATTGACTGAATAACACTTAATGTGATCTGAGTATTATAGTTGAGTAAGCTGATCAAAATTATTATGTTTTGGTTTTGTTTTTAAATACGTAGCGAGTCGAGTTTTGTCCGTCATCATTAGCATCCACCGTTTCCCAGGAGTTCCTTTCTTGGGGATATATTCTGGTTTAACTTGAGGTGTTAATTTTTTCCCCCAAAATATATAATACAAATATATTGTCTGGAGTTGGAATGAGAAGAAGGCTTTTTAATTGTACATTTTTCTGGAGGGTTTTGTAACTGTTGTTGTACTAACTCTCCAATATATAGGGCTGCAGCTGAGTCTTTTTTATTCCTTTTTACTTTTTATGATTGGTATTACTTATCTTAGAATTGACAAAAAAAGTAGCTTACAAACCTGAGTCTTAGGAAAAGATACTGTATCAGAATTCAAAAGGCAGAAATTAAGTTTTATCTAAATGTCAGTGGCTGGATGAAGGGAAAGTCCAAGTCAACCAGGCGGCTCAACGATCGCATTGGCCAGAATCGCACCAAGCAAACACAAAACCCACGAAAACGAAGTGAGATTTTAAAAGAAAAACTCCTTGGTCTTACACCTTGAGAACCAGAACTTAAGAATTAACTTTATCTTTGAATAAAGAAGACGAGGAAGAAGAATAAAGAGAAATTAAAAAAAAGAAGAAGAAGAAGAAGAAGAAGAAGAAGAAGAAGAAGAAGAAGAAGAAGAAGAAGAAGAAGAAGATATAAATTTCAATCCACTTAGGGAATCGACCAGGATAGTTTGAATCTCTGTTCGACCACTTTTGCGAACATAAAAAATTATAACAACAGTACGTATAGGATACAAAATGATTTTTCTTTGTACTGAAGAACTGTACTTATATATTTTCATTGTTAATTTAAAAAAAAATGAAAATAACTTAGCCAATGAACTTGTATCACATAGGATGCATTGAACATTTCCATGACGATTGCCAAATATTCTGATTACTCTGTCGTTCCGCGCGCGCGCGTAAACACACACACACACACTACCCGCATGGGTTTCTACTGCCTGGTGCATCGCTACGTTCCCAGTTTCACATCCCCAAGTTTTACTAGCAAGTTGTAAAATTTACCAGAAACATTTGTTTGTAACCTTTGTCAACTATTTGATGTAAGTCGTAATGTTCTACAGTTATTGTGTAAATTGTATGTTTCTAAATTATGATTGTTTGTTAATACCAGTAGGGAGTGAAACATGTTAAAAATAACTTTTAATAATTACGTAGTGAACATCCCCTAATCTGTTTTAGTTATAGGTAATATATTTTACTTTGCTATATGTTGACTGCTGTAGGTATAAACAATTTATGTACCAATCTAATATCCAATTGTTGATTACTGTTTGTTTAATTAATTAAAATATCATTACATTTAGTAATTTAAATTTTAATACTGTATAAATTAAGTTCTCTCATACTATAATATGCTAGTTTTCTTAAAGATAATTTGAAGATGTAAACAATCTATCATAAGTCTTCACATATACAATGATACATACATACGCACGCACACACTCACCTACACGAACACGTTCACCCAAATATTTAATTTTTCCGTTGTGTTTGACATTTCTTTTGTATTTCATACACAGGTCCTGAAGATGACAATAAATATTGTCGAAACGTCGACGCAAAATAGTTGAAATTTGTGTTATTTTTGACCAATCCTCACTAACCATCCACTAAAAAATTCATTGATTGACGGTCACTAAAAATTTAAGGATATAATATTAATGATATCAAACGTAGTTTAATGTGAACAATGAAGCTGCTTTTGGACAATTAGCTCTGCAATATTGGGTTTAATGTCTGATAATTTCAATATAAAGTCACTCTCGACATCAAGTTTATTTCTTAACTTTGACTTCAAGTACGTGATCAAGGAGAATGCGGTTAAACAAATAAGTAGAGGAAAACACAATTAAACGCTTCAAAGCTTTTTTTGTGTGTTCAGATTGTTCAGTATAGTCAGTCATTACATATAACCAGACGTCAGCTAGCTGTAATTGAGAAAAACAGTAATTTTAATGAACTGTCAGTTGAAAGTCCTGCCAATGAATCTTCTTTTGTAGTGTAAGAGAGAGGTCTAGTCAGTTCGGCTGACAAACAGACCTGCTACACGACATGATTTAAAGACATTATTAAAGCCATTAGTTTGAAATTACTTTTACAATTACAATTAGTTTGAATCCCGCAAAAAAATGTTAGAATCATCTGCTAACAGTTTTAAGATTCTAAAACTTAGATTTTAGAGCATAAAAAGTCAAGAAAATTACGGTATATAGTAATTTTTCTTAAAAGTGTCTGCGGACCTCCAGGGGTCCGTGGACCCCACTTCGGGAACCACTGCTCTAGATAATTCCAGACGTTGGTCGATTGTTATTTGTCAAATACTACGCTGCAACCGGGATATAAGTACGTGTGCTCAGGAGCGGAGTTAGTTTTGGAATAGTTTTATTGCTGTGCGTTATCGTAATTGTTATTGTGACTTGTGAACTGAACTGTGTGTTGATCTGTAAGTGGTGACTTGTACTATTTAGTGCGACAATGTTAATTAGGTAATATTTATTGTACATGTCGATTTTTTGTTTTGTTTCTAATTATTGACTTTGTATGAATTCTGCGAGGAAGGTCGTTGCCATAGCTTTTCTCAAACGAATCACGATACCGCTACACCTCTCGTCCTTCCACAGTGACACTGGGTAGAGCTAACTGTCTCTTTGTGTACAAACAAAGCTATCACAATATCTTTGAAACGTATTCGCTCGTGTACATGTATGTCGGAAAGCCTTGCAGCCTGGTGTGATTGAGTTTGATGAGACTTGGTTTGAACATGGCAACTGCATCAAAACAGGACTTGAGATTGAAGTCCTGCACAGTATAGCCTACACGTATATCACATACAAATACAGGCATTGGCTAACAAAGCAAAGAGTTAAACTGAAGAAGATTAATCAAGTTTCACAAAACGTTATATTAAGTAAGTCGATGAATATCGGTGTTAGAAATAATAAAAAAACCGTTATCATGAAAGGCATCATAAACTTTTATTTTTATTTATTACAAGTGTAAATTATATTATTAATCTATTTTTTATATCATTAACAATAAACGTTTCAATAAAGCAACAACAACAGAACATCACCAACCAACAATAACAACAATATCACATATTAGATTTGTACACGCTGCAGGAACAACACAGCTTAAGCAGGACATATTAGGGGACACTTTTTATAATTATTGCGTCAAACATTATTGTCTTTATCTACTAAATATTTTTAAATATTGCTTTCATCTTTAATAAACACAAGTATATA
Source organism: Magicicada septendecula (assembly GCA_034769895.1). Classification (NCBI taxonomy): domain Eukaryota; kingdom Metazoa; phylum Arthropoda; class Insecta; order Hemiptera; family Cicadidae; genus Magicicada; species Magicicada septendecula. The sequence continues at coordinate 119,950,232 of CM068372.1, forward strand.
CACATACCAACACATACATACACGTTCTCTAATACTGTAACTTGAATTATTATTAATAGGGATAGACTTTCTGAAGGAATATATGTAATATCAGATTTAAGAAAGTAGAAGCATAAGATAATTTGCTTTCCTACTTCTGCTCCTATCTTTTATAGTTATAGTTTTGTCGTAGACCAACACATGTGAGATTGAATGGTTTAACCGATTTAAAAACTTTTCGAACAAAAGGCTTCCAAATCATGATAAGAGTAAAGAAATAAAAAACGGTAAGATGAATGAGATTTTCACAAAATTTGTTTATCTCAGTTTTATCAGAGACAAACTGAGGTTACGATCGGGATGTTAGGAAACGATTCGAAAAGACAGAAAGTCGTTTGCAGTGCTGAAAGTCGTCTCAAAATTAATATTACACTACATTAAAATTAAAATTTGTATTCAGGTCTCCAGCGTCAAATCCGTCTTCTTATAAGTCTCAAAACCGAAAAGTCACAAAATCTATTGTCAGGAAATCCATGACAACTGGACAATGCTTGTGAAGACTACTGTACATATTCCAAACATACCAGATTAGAAACAAAGAAATCAGAAAGTAAACAGAAAAGAAAACACAGAAAGCGAGGGTTGAAAACTAAAACGGAGTTCGCAGGCAGTATCCTTAGTAAACCCGTGGAACCTCGCAATAAGGCACTGAATGGACTCCACAGTTTTCTCAACAAATGGTGACAAAAAATAAATAAATAAATAAAATGGTGAAGAACATAAAGAAAGCGAAGACGATGGCCCCTCCCTGTTGCTTTTGGAAAATTAAACAATCGCTAACAATCGTACTGATGGAGAGACTTGTGGACTCCCTATGTTCCGAACGACTGGAAGAGGGTTTGTAATTGGATAGAGGCACAAATAAAAACCTGAAGTTTGAAATGATACAGTCACATAAGTAGAAACAAAGAAGATTCAATGTTAAAAATGTTATGATTTAAAAATCACAAGAAAGTAACAGACTAAAAATAAGTCGAATTGTTAGGTTATTGAAGACATATCGAGACTGGAAATTACGGGCTGGAGAGAAAGTCGAGGCTAAGAAAGAATAGTGATGGATAGTAGATAATGTGGATCAACGCAACAACGTAAATAAATAAGAAGGAAATTAGATGTGAAATTACTAACACCGCTGTCATAAACGACAGTAATTAAATACATTAGTCTCCATAAACCATTGACGTTAAATAGGCTAAGTTCCAGTTTCAACTTTGCTAGAAATAAGTAGGTTTGATTATCAATACTTGCTTAGATTACTAATATAGTTTTTTCTAATCTATGGTTCGGACAAAACGGATTTAAATAAAGAAACAATTATACACTTTAGACTTCCAAAAATTAAATAATTATTATTAAAATTGTATTAACAATATCTAGTATAGTGAATTGCGTGCTAGGGAAAGCTTCAAAGCCAAAATCTTTATCTTACAGTGGCGTATCTAGAATTTGGCGTAGGGGAGGTTTCCGGGGTCAAATCGGCTTCGTATAAAAGTAAAAACAAGTTACGACTAATCAACATTACTATCTTAAAAGTGGCTGAAAAACGTGTATTAACATCCTGAAATTAGTCCCATTAAAGTAAACGGAAATAACAAAATAAAAACACGCGTTATTGAAACATTGTTTATAAGATACAGTATTTACTGAATGAATTGATTCTCTTATATTTCATATTTCAAATGTATACGCTAATGCTGTGTAAGAAATCTGTAGGCCTATATTTAAAAAAGACTTATCACCGTACACAGCTGATAAAATAATAAAACAACCTAAAAATTTATAGATTAACAAAATTCATCAACTTTTTCGACTCTCTGGGGGGGGTGCGGTCCGGTCCCGTTCGTTCCCCCTCGTAAATACGCCCCTGATTCTTACAAAATAGTCACTACTCGGAGAACAGAATCTTGAAAATTGAGTACAGTTCACAGCTTACCATACAGCAAATTTTTATTGTAACCGTAAATTATGGTTTAGGTAATCTTTATATTCAGTTCAAACAGTACTGTAATTTTAAACTCCAGCTAGTTCTAAATTTTATCTGTAAGTCAGAGAAGAAACACAAGTATTTGGTTGCCGGCCCAAACCCCACTTTCCCGACAACGGAGCCAATTGTAGTGGTGATCGATAGGAAGGTCAAACTTACGATTCTTAATGATAACCACGTAACATCTCTCCAGCGCAAACGCTGGTACTCGATAAAACAATTTCATTTCATGCATAGCTAGCAGATTTTCTGTAGTGTGCATAGCTGCTGGGCGCAACGGCTCTCCGGCCTGTAGCCAGTGAGGAAGATGAGGACAAACATTCTCTCCGAATAAGTAGAAGACAAAGAAGTATATCTCCGAGACTTATTCAAGTCGTGACGGAGCATATTCAGAACATCCTGGATCCATGTTACGAAGAAACAGGATGTTTCTACCAAGGATGCTGGTGTTAGAATAAACCAAAAATATCGCGATTTGTTAAACAAAAATCAAAACGATTTACGTGACCCGCATGTTTTGGAACTGTTTTTTCATGAATCCATATTTTGCCATTCCAAACTTACAGAGAGTACTGCACTCCGTGTATGATATTATTCCGTTTGTATTGGAAAAAATACAATACGCGTTGTGGTATTCTCGGGCAGTATCCCTCTCGAGATTTGGTTCTGGGAAGGGTGTTGGGAAGTTTTGCTTGAGTGTCTCCGATGATTTGGGGAGTCACCGGGAGTCTACGACGATAATGAATACACAAACGTTCTACCACAAATTCGGACCATCGTGGTAGAATTCGAGAAGAGTTCGAATAGTCAGACGATGGCACATGGTTTAATGCAAAAATCTGCAGCGACCTCCTACGGACCACTGAACAACTAAGACACAGGTTTTACCCGATAAAACTAAAAACTTATATATCTGTGCATGTAATAATATGTATGTGAGCGCACGAATTTTATTATCTAATTTTTATATTTAGGCGTGCGTGTGTGTGTGTGTGTGTGTGTGTGTGTGTGTTTTTTTTTAAAATATTTACTCTTACAATGCAACATTGTGATAGAAAACGAAAAAAAAACGAAAAATACATTTAAATGTAACATTAAACATATTCGTAAACTGGTCGGTCATTGAGACTATTCAGAGACGTCGGCTGAATACATCTATTCAGACGGCCGTGGTACATTTCTCTGTATAATTATAAAGAAAAATAAATCGCGTGTTCGTTTCTTCAGAAACTAGCGAGGCGATTGAATAACTTATTTCGTTAAACGGCGGAAGGAAACTTGCAAGAACTGTATAACGTGAATTGAATATACACTCGTCAACCGTTCTTTATAATCTGTGCAAGTACGTATCTCTAAGACTTCTCAAGTTTTGTCTTTTGTGTACAAGTTTTTTTCTTTATAAACGCTGAGGACTACGTGCCAACGACGTGGATGCATTATACGCCCACTTCTATTCAGGACAAATTAATTCTGTAGTTAATTAGAGTTTTACAGCTTGCATAAAACCGTGAAAAATTGCATCTCTTACGCGTTTATGCAGACGTTGTGTTGTGTTTACATTCACTCACAGATAAAATCGTATGTACACGAAGCAAAGGCGGATTTTGAATATTCATAAACAATTATGAATATAATTGCACGTCATTGCACTTTTTTTCGTAAAATATGACGAATATCGTAACACTATATAAATTTGATGTCTTTTTGTCTTTTTACGTACGTTTTTTAAAAACGGAAAGTCATCGTCATACATCTGTGCCAATAGTCCTACAGTAAACGATCGGTGAATTTAAAAAAAGTGTTGACCATTATAAAGCACAGTGGCGCAACTATGGGGGGATCAATTGGATCAGGAGATTAACCTTACTCCAGAGATACTAAAATGCCAGAGAAATTCCTTAATCATTTAAAGTAAACCTATTTCTCAGACAGTTCCGTGTTTTTAAAATAAGCCTTATACATTATTATAGAAATAAAAGTAATAACAGTATTCGTAAATTAATACTTTGTTGGTAACTCTTCAGTATTTATTGCAGGTTTTCTACATAATCAACATGTTTTCAAATAATAAATGCTTCTGCAAGTTAATTTCTAATTTTCATTAAATTTATATTATTGTATTTTCACCTGACGCACGTTTCACTGAATCATTCTGTATCTTCATAAGTTTCTTCGTGAGTTAACCAATAATCGAGTTATTTCGATTATAATATAAATTAACTAATAATCGATTTAATTTTGGCATACATTTTTGATTGTTGTAATGTTTACGTAGTCAGCTGTTTATTAAAATATGTAACGTTTATATTTTCATTATTTCAATAAATGTATCATATTATATAAATCATCTAGTTTTGATTTTATTTGAATTGGTTCTTTAATTATTTAGTTATTATTATTATGTTTTTAAATATTGAGATTTTTCTACATATTCATTCTGTACGTTTTTAATTAATTTGAAGTTTTGAATGTCTGAAAATTGATGTTTATTGTTTAAATAGTGTGTCGCTAAATTAGACTTTTAAATATGCGGTCTTAAAAACGAATATTTTAAATATGTATTTAAAATCTATCGATTAGATTTTTCTCTGGCCTATGTAGAATTTATTGCAATCCGGATATTCCATTTTGTAAATTCCATTTTTATTTTAAACGTTGCATTTAGTTTAATAATAACCTTACGATCGCATATTTAAAAGTCTAATCAACCTTTCGGCTAAGGTATGATAACCCTGATAGCAGAGTCTCTGGTCTTCCTAGTAGGGGGTTGTGCAATAGGCGAGTAACCTGAAAACTTTAACATACTTGTAGCATCCAAAGCAACCTCGGAGTAAGAGTGAGGCGTGGGTCATGACAATAAAGGAAAGCGGCAAGTTTCAGAGTGCTGAAATGCAGTTTCTTCGAAATAATTATACATTGCAAGATAGAATAAGGAATGAAGATATCAGAGCAGAACTAGAAGTAAAGGACATAAATTAAATGATTGCAATTTACAGAAGACATTGGTGGGATCATCTGCAAAGGATGACAGAGGATCGATTGCCGAAAGCAGCACTGAACTATAAAGGCATTGGTAGAAGAGACGTGGGTCGTCCGAAGGTGAGATGGGTGCCGGCACAGGTTTATAAACCTAATCCTTGAAGAGGAGAAGAAGAAGAAGAAGTGGTAAGAACCCGGAATTTTTAATTTGTAACTGGAGAGTCCAACCTCCAAGCTAATCTCATCCACCTCCCCCCCCCGCAAGGAGCACCACCATGTTACGCCACTGACAAAGGAAGTCTATAAAGGAAACAGTGGTAAACAAAGTTTAGCAATCCGGTATCAGCACCCTTTCTAGATTACTAAGGTGTTGAGACAAGGTTCAGCGTGTCACCATTTGCATGGAAGAAAAAAAAGAAGTTAAGTATATCACTAATCGTGAGAATGAGTACCTTTACCAAGTTGTCATTTCCAATTATAAAAAAATCTTTTGGAAAAAAGGTACGGTATGTTATTCACGAACACAAAATTTCCCACTCAATTTAATGCGCTGAAAACAAATTACAGTAGTTTTCCTCTCTAATGCTAACTCAGGTAAATCCTCTGCCATTCACGTATATACAATGTTTTTATTTCTTGTTATGTCTGCATGTGTTGTAGTACTAGGATATTCTACATAATTACAGTAATTGTATTTTATTTTAATAAAATATCGTACGTTAACTATCAACTGGAAAGCTGTATGTCGTAGTCTTACAACGTATATGTTATGAGAAAACTGTCACAGAAGCTAAATCATTATTTTACAGCATTAACTAGTTACTAATTAACTAATACGGAATTCCTAACGATGTTTCCGATGATAACTTATTTTGATTTTTGCAGTTTCTTAGAGGTTTTTAACCGACACATTTTGTTTGTTTGTTAATTTGTACAATTTAGTGAACAAATAGGTTTGTATGATTCACTAAAGCCAACGAATTAAATTTTTGTCAGTAAGCCTATATCAGTGTGAACATAGTAAATTTATAAAAATAAGTTTTTTGGCAATGCCAAAATCAGCACGTCAGTGCCTGCCCGTTAAACGACTTATTATTATTGTGGTAGTATCATTCTGCTGTTGGCGGATAGAACTCCTGGCAGTAGCAGGCGTCTCTCGTGTTCCGCCGGATCCACAGCAGGTAGCGGTTTACTCGCGTGTAGACCCCAGGATGGTCCTTCTGTGCACATCCTTCGCCCCACGACACAACACCTGAACAAGCACAAACATGATGCTTCAGTCATAATTACGAATGTCATCAATGAAGTATAAAACAGTAAAATGCCTGGCATAATTACTAGTAGACAGTTAATTTAAATACGAGGTACATAATCAAACTATTCGTTCTTGATAGTTTATCTCTTTTGTAAGCTATCTGTGGGCGAGGTATTTCACACATGCTCAGATGAGTCACGTAATGTGATATGGCATTCATTTTAATTTCAACAACGAATATAGTTGAAACTCTGAGTTCGTCATACTCTTCGTTTGTACGTACAGTATAAAGGACTTCTGTACTGAGTGCCGTATGAAAAGTAGCCTATCCCTTTCGTAGACTCACGATGTTCGTATGTTGTAACGATGGTCAGTGTTACCGTTAATTGTTTGCTGTGACCACACAATGATCGAAAAATGTTGCATCGCTTGACAAGCAAGGACCACGTGTATGTGATAGAGAAAAATTCCAAGTCCTCTTTTGACAAACAAAGACTGACAAAAACGAATACTTTCATAATAAACGCTAACATAAAGTAAACTTACAAATAAACCTAGTTAAAAGTACCCTTTTTATATTCCTGACAGGTTTACGGTCAGTGTAGGTCAAAATACGTTATTTTTTGTTGTTGCTTGGTTCTAAAATAGTACAACTTGGGCACGACTCATTCGATTCACTTAGTTAATGAGCTCATGTACACCCGCTGGGGTTGACAAGGTTTTGGCCGAAATGAATAAATTAGTCATAGTTTATTCTAATGGAACTGTCGACATTTTCATCTGCAGGTCTTGTTTTCAGTGATATTCATATTTGAGAAAAAAATCATAAACACGTAAACGTGAACAGCTGTTTGAGTTGTATAGCAGCAGAAATGAAAACAACAATCGAGTACTCTTGATTTCCTCGGCGATTAGAAGTCAAATAGAATTCGGCTTTAAGCCCACTAAGCTCCACTCCACTGCATTACCTTCTCTTCAAGTTCTTCTTAGTACACGTCAATAGAAAGATTATAAGACGTGTTTGTGGGCCGTTTAAAGAAGATGACGAATGAAGAATAAGAAATAACCAGGAGATAGATAAGATATTAAAGCATGAGGACACTGTAATATTTGTAAAGGCTCAAGCAATACGATGGCTAGGTCAACTAGAGCGGATGGATGATCAGCATCTACCAAAGAAAATCCTGAGGGCGTAAGTCTATAAAAGCAGAAAGAGGGGTTGACCTAGGATAGGTTGGATGATGTGCTGGAAGATCTAAGAAGAATGGATGTGAGTGGTTACACTGAAATGGCAATTGATAGGAGACATTAGAGAAGATTGGTGTTGGTAGCTATGGCACACGTTGCGCTGTAATGCTAAAGAAGAAGAAGATGAAGAAGACAAATTGACCAAAACCACAAATTGATGATTTAGCCAAAGTTTCCCAGACAGTTTCCGTAAGCTCGAAAGAATTTCATCATTGTTTTGGTGTAATAGAATAATGATGGTATATGATACTTACTTTCCCAGGGACGTCTAATTTTCGCCCTAACAAGCTTTTTACAAAAAAAAAGCTCAATCACGGAACACCGCATCTCCAAAAGAGGAACACCGCATCTCCAAAATATTCAAAATATTTACCTTCATCTTCACCTTGAAGTTGTACATTGAGTTCATTTAATCATTTTGTATTATCAAGGAGAAAACTAAATCCTGCTACCAGGAAAAAGTTAGCCTAGTTTTAAACAAACTCTTCAAGTACTTTAAACACTGCAGGCTTCCTCTTTGCAGGCAATAATCTTTACTGTAATAAGTTAGAGTTTGCTTCAGTGTATTAGGTTTTACCGAACACTTGATGTGTTGTATGAACTGGGCCATATTACAAGCGCCTTGACAAAATACCTGGTGATGCATCATACAATGTTATCAGCTCGTCGACAGCTACTGAAAACACCCACGGAAGTTACTGGTAGTTTTGGCCAGGGGCGGACCAGGGGGGATAGGGGGATGAATCCCCCCCGAAATATTAATACCTATAAAAATTTACATAATTGTTAGAACCCTAGCTTTAAAGCAGTATGGTGTAAAAAACTTTTATTAATTTATGAATTTTTGAAGTTCTTTTAAATTAATGAATATTTTTAAATAACGCTTTTGAATCGCCGCGCGCTCTGCAAACGGTGGCGCTTCAGCATCGGCATCGGTACATTCGCTGTTTTATCCACAGGATTTCGCAACTATGATTTTATATAAACAGCGTGTACATCTGCACTATGCTCAAGTATGTGTGAGCTTACATAACCAAGTCGCACGTTGATTGTCATACATAATAGAATTAGCAGTTCTATAAATCCACATAGATAAAAAAGTATGCCAAAACTTTTGGCGACCGGTAATGTACGTTATAGGGGTATTATGCAATTCAAACTTGACAAAACGCGAAATAATTTGAAATAAGCAGAGTTTTAAACCAACCTTTCTCTAACTCAATTTTTATCCGCGCTAAAGAACCTACTCCGCGCCCACGAATATCAGTGATATAGCAGAAGTTTTTAAATTCCGTTGTTTTAATAGTTTAACAGCATTATATGCACCCAGAGAGCAATACATACACTATACGTTCACTGAGCGTGCCGTTAATGAATTATTACAAATCGATGCAACGTAAACAATTGTAACCTATACCATAACGTTATAGGACATTATGGAATAGACAAAAATGTGCCAGCATTTCAGAAAATCTCTGTCATTTATTGAGAATTGTGTAGCATTTCCAGTCATTGTTTCTATAAAAGATGATCTTGGGTGTTCCTATAGAGGATCAGTGATTTAGCTGACAAATGTTTTCACAAGCTATTAGAATGCAGCAATTACTGTGAAGTATTATTACAATTTACTTGCTTATTTACTTTTTATAAAAATTAAATGTTTATTTGTTATAACTGAAGCCTAAGGTTTCTGAGATTTACTAATTGCTATGAAATACGCGTTATAGATCTTTATACTGAAATGTAAAACTACTATTTTGGAAGCGTGACTTTTGATGCAAATAATAATAAAATCTGTGTATTTCACTAAACCTGTTACGGGTTGCTATGCTTTCCTTCTTTGTTTTATGTTCGACGTTGCACATACTAAGACTAACTGGAGCGTACATGCTACTAGAGACAATGCAACTTCCACAACTATATAACTCATCTTTCCTTCTTTCTGTGCATACATTTATCAGTATTAGGAATATTATGTGACACTTAGCCGTTTTTATCCTCACAAATAACGTTCTATCGTCCTCCGTTTCAGTCTTTCTATTGATATCAGACGTTTAATCCCTAACAAGGTACAACGTTGATAACACAAGATAATGTTACAAATCCTCTCTCTGCTCACCGATACAGAATACATCCTACACGTCTTGCTAATTAACGTTTGGTCTAATTTACCTGCTTAAGAAGCACGAGTTTTTACGACTATTTTATATTCTTTTGTATGATTTTGTTTTTGTTTTGTTTGTATTTTGTTCTCCGTTGAGTTATATAATATGTTACGTGTTACTTTATTTATGATTATTAATTTATTATTACATTAATACTAAAACGTGACAATTGATGTGTGTGTGTGTGTGTGTGTGTGTGTGTGTGTGTGTGTGTGTGTGTGTGTGTGTTATATTTAATATTTCTATGATTTTATCTCAAGATGTATTTTCCTTATTTGGAAGAACATGTTTCGGGATGCTTTGTGTTCCCATATATACAGAGTATATACAGGGTGTCCCGGGAGGAGAGGGAAATAATTTGAGAAATGGTTCTATAGTTTAAAAGAAGAAAAAAGTTCATATAAACATATACATTTATTAAAAAGTGTTTTTAGGTTAGAAGTACAATAACTTTGTTAAATGATTAATAAATGCATAAAAGTTAAAAACACAACTTGTAAAGAATTTAATTCTGAGAAAAACGGTGTAAATAAAGTCAATAAAAATCAACAAAAAATTTCAATTTTGGTTAAAAACAATACAATACGTTTTTAAGCAAAGATTTTTCTGTTTTACGTCGGATATCATGAAAGGTATGGGAGATACAGTTCTGCGACCTGTTTTATTCGATTTTCAGGTCAAAAACCATAAGAAACAACAGAATTCGCCCCTTAATTTACCTTCCCAGAATTTCAGAAAGTCTTCATTTACCCGGGGGAACCGCAACCAGGGCGAAATTTTTCGCTAGCCGTAACTCGCTTACAAAGCGTTTCCGGACATATGTTTATATGAACTTTTTTTCTTCTTTTACACTATAGAACCATTTCTCAAATTATTTCCCTCTCCTCCCGGGACACCCTGTATATACTCTGTACGTGTGTGTGTGTTATATATTTACATCCTCTGTACGTGTGTGTGTGAGTGTGTGCGCGAGCGCAAATTTAATGGTGCGTATGTTATAGAGAGGGACAGAGAAAAGAGAGGGAGAGAGAGAGAGAGAGAGATACAAAATATAAAGGTATCGAAAAGTTATAAGAACTAAATATTAAAATATAATTTAAATAATGATAAATAATAAGCAATTCGACTGGAAAATACCTATAAACTTAATTTTAGAACAGAATAATAACTGAAAATAACTATTGTAATAATTAATGAAAATACCCACACTTAGGGCCTACTTCTAAACAAAGTTTCACTCTGTTAATCTATTTTTTACGCATTTAATAATGTAACGTATGTAATATTCTTAATTATATTTTTATGTTATTCCTCTCTTTCTGGTTGTATGAGGATAATTACACAATTGTGAGGGTATGCACAGAATTTTTAAAATACCCCAAGGGTAAAAATATGTTAATGTAACATACTGATAATATTTAGATCTTGTATGATAATGTTTAGATCTTATCCCTTTTAAAATTAAATGGTCTTAAAAAAATTCGATCAAAACGTTAAGAGTGTCGGGTTTCTCCATAGGCTGTTGCGTCATCTTAATGTACATAATAGCTAGGAGAGCGATAAATTTGGTTACAGTGTCGAGAGGTACATTTTCAAAATCTGGGTTGGTTGGTTTTTCGGCCATCCGTTATTTGCTGTACGGTCTACAATCGTCTTAAACATTCTAATTTTATTTATTTTTGTTATTTTTAGACTCCTCAACAAGCTGTTTAATTGAACGATTGCAGAAGATTGGGCAGAAGATTCCTATCCTGGTCAGGAAATCTTCATGATTTAAACGTTTGGGAGTTAGGTTCACTCCAAGTATCTGAAGCTGGTTACTGTATTTTTATAATACCCATTCCCAAATAGAGATGACTAGATTTGCCACCAATATCCAAGCACTAAGCTTCAAGGTACTGATTGTGACACCCCATTCTGTACATTCTTCAACAACCTACTTCAACATGAAGACTGCACCCATCTTGCCTTCTGCTACAATTGCCTGATCGTCCCAAAGAATAAATAATATAGACTCTTATCTCCAACGAGAACTCATATACTATAGCAATTTTCAGAGAAGGGTGCGAGTAACACATTACCCTTGTTTTTATTTTTTTAATAATGCTTGCCTTCCTCGATATCTTTCCATTTTTTTTTAAATTCAGCCAGTGATATTTTTATAAATATGACCAACGGCACGAATTCATGTTAAGTTTATAGTACGGGGTGAATTTGTTATTTAAAATAAATGCTAGAATTTCTTAAAATATAATACACGCTAATTATAAATAATAAATACACAATTAATACTGCAAATTAACATACAAAAACCTATGCCATGTACTTACCAACTATTATATGTGTTGTGCTGTTCGCCACGTGCATAGGCCCGCCGCTGTCTCCCTGTAAAACAAACAACTTCGGTTTAATTTTTGTGTGTTGTTCTTAGTTCTGTTTTAGAGTACAAGCAAAAAGTAAAATATTGTGCCTCGTTCACAATATTTTACATAAATATTACCACTGGTATGGTTTATTTGGTCGCTGTTTCCAGAGGTGCCCATCCTCCCAAAGGCCATGATGCAATTCCCCTCCCAAGTATTCCGAAATCCCCCCAAATTTGATTCCGCGGGTAGGGGGGATCACAATACGGGGGTATGGAATAACCAACCGTTAACGGTTGATGTTGGGCCATTAGAAAAAAAACTAAAGCCATTTAAGCAATTATTGGAATCAAAAAACTAATGTTATTCTTTTTAAATACCGAAAGGTTTTCTTGTATGTCTAATTAATAACTAAATTACGAGAAATGTAAAATCCTGGTATAACCTGGTCTAACATAATTAGCAGTACACTAGGCGTTATCAAGATAATCTAACTTGATTTTGTAATTCCATTCTTTTTTTCACTGATCTATTTGATTTACGACCCTTTTAATGGGGTAATTGAGCCCCTGATTACACAACTGGCTTAAATTCATGTAACTTCTATTTCCAACAAGGCATTATGAAAGGTAAAAGATGATCATTAATGGTAAGGAAGGTTTTGTAATAAAATAATTCCACAAAAAATCCCACAAAAAAATTCCAGTGGGGGAATTGCAGCTGAAATGTAATAGGCCTACATGTGTACATATGGGGTGGTGTTTATGTGATACATATGATAGTTAGGTATAGGTACTGTTGTAGTTTTGTTAACTATCTTTTTGATTAGGTAACAAAGATAAGATAGAGATAAAGATAAGATAAAGGTTAGCTGTTTGTTTTGAGATATAATAAGAACATTTTAACTCCACTTGTTTGCTAAGTCGTAAATAAATTTTAATATTCAAATATCTTGGAAATTATGGGAATTTTTTGAAGTCTTTTTATATCGACAGAATCTCGTCAAGACAGATTTTATTTTTCTCTTTAACCAGTGTTATTGAATATAGTTATCGAAGTAGGCTGATAGATAATACTGAAAATATTAAACTTGCTCCTACTCACGACTTAACTGCTTCCTGGATAGCAAGTATCTGGGCTGATTGTTAAATTTATTAGCCATTTTATTGCGTAACACGATTTTTAAAGGTAATAAGAAAACACGTTTAAAAAAATAACTAGTTAGACATTGTATCGAACTGAGGACTACAATGTGGCACGAGTATGTTTGAGGATAATTACTAAAACAAACAATTCATGTAAACGCAGTTTATTTATATTCTAAATAAATGATTTGTGTATTTACGTGGTATTTTCAAGAGTATTTTACGGCAAATAACAAAAAACGATTATACAGTTATAATTTACAAATAAAAAACAAATAATTTTTATAGCAAATTGGAATTTAAAACATGTTGCTAATTACTTTTCCTCTTTTATCTACCCCAACTCCGTAACCAATAAATATCTTTATCTTAACGAAGCTCACTACATACAATCAGGTTATAAAGCATTTATGATATTTTATTACGAATGGTTTGTTACAAGTTTCATGAAGAATTAAATGGAAGGTGACAGTATTTCTTAATTAAAATGTGCTCGGACTATTCAAATGTCAGGATTTGGATCAGGTCAATCTGAAATATGGGTATTCTTTGTTGTATTAGTAATATTTATAATAACTGTGTAACACTATGTTGCAGAATAATTTTATTTGATGTCATTGATGCAGTAGCCCTTATTGTCTTCGACGTGTGAGGTCACGACCAACGATATAGGCCTAGATGGCTCTGCTACGCACGAGTTGTATCCGATAGCTCTTGATTTTTGTGCTTCTGGATGTAAACTGTATATGCACTTGATAGTTAAAACTATATTAAAGCAAGCAGCAGGTTCAACGAATGTTGTTCAAAATTGGACTATGTGACTGACTACAAAAATTGTTAGCGCTCTTCAGCTAGAAGTAAAAATGGAATTGTTAGTTCAATCATACATTTGGTTATAACGTGTCCGTGTGACTAAGTAGACTGCAATAACATGTTGTATACAAACATGCTGATTAGACGATAACGACGTTTGGTTTATTTTCCATTGTTAAACGATTTGATAATTTGTTAGTGACTGATATAATTTGCAATGCAAACAATAGCAATGGAAAGTAATATCAAAAAACTTCGATACTGTTTAATCAAACGTGCGCTATCGTGTATACTATGTCCAGTCCTGGAAGGTGGCTAGATGATTAGAAGACCCTCACACACACTGACAGGCCGCCTAACAATAGTCAGGAACAGGCCTTTGACCTGCGCTGCTGTCTTTTTAGTTACAGTCCACTATAATAAATTAAATTTTATTGTCGTGCTTAAACTTTTAATTTTGATTGTTCCATTGAATTCAGACTGTAATTTCATTTAAAATAAGTCCAAACACGAAGTTTTTATGGCGATATTCAAATGTTTTACATTTATTTGTTTATTTTGAACTATTGTTCTTGTTAAACTTTAGAACACCATCTAAGCGACTATTATTAAAAATGATGATTATTAAAAACTAAGTTACTGATCATCTTATTTATTTTTCAACTATTTTTCTGTGACACTCCCTTTAATATGTAATATTTTTACAAATTGATTTTGATTTTACAACTTGACCTCGAAATTACGAGAATCTTAAAATTCCTGGCGTCGGCCTTGGCCATTTTTTCTTTTTTTTTAACTCTTCCGATTCACCATTGTGATACTCGATAAAGAGCAGATTGACGACCCACCTCTTTATTGTTATAATACTGAAAAAATTAATCAACATATGTAACAGATTTTAATATACAGATATAAAGATTATTTTCAAACCTCATATTTTTATTTCGAATAAACAATATACGAAATAATAGTTGTTATACGTAATCGAAATAATTGTTTGTCTTTTTACTAGCACGAACTTTTAAAAATGTTATTTATTATAAAAACATTATATATTATTGTTTTACAGACACACAAAATAAAATGTAATATGTATCTATGTAAATATATTAAAAATTTACTGTCCACGTTTTAAACTTTAACTATAAGACCTATAGTGTAAAGTTGCACTCAACCCAAGCTACATTTAGCAAAACAACAAAAT
This sequence comes from Magicicada septendecula, assembly GCA_034769895.1. Taxonomy (NCBI): domain Eukaryota; kingdom Metazoa; phylum Arthropoda; class Insecta; order Hemiptera; family Cicadidae; genus Magicicada; species Magicicada septendecula. Next base: position 119,965,427 of record CM068372.1, read on the forward strand.
TGCTACATTTTGTAAATATTTTATTAGAATTTTGATTTTTAATTGCTGTAAATTTGTAAATATTGAAAAACTTGTATATAACTTTTAATGTGGCCATCGGCAGTCTCAAGCCTGCAAAATAAGCATCAGAGCTTTGAACGCAGAGAGAAAGTAATTTTAAAATTCCGAGTATATACTTAGTTGAATTTTGAGCTCGAGTTTAAAGCCTTGTATAAAAAAAGTAAAGTAGCCTAACTATTTAGCATTAATTTGACGTGTAGTATAAAAAGATACTACAAGTAATGCATCCGGTACGATGAATAAAAAGCCAGCGAGATCGGCCGCTGGCAGTTCTCAGTGTCATTTGACGGGCCGATTTAATCGGCCGCTAGCAGTTCCAACAATGAACCATAGGGCCATTTAACCGGCTTCTGGCATCGAAAGGGAGTGTCTCAGAAAAATAGTTGAAAAGTAAATTAAATGATCAGAATCTTAGTTTTTAATAATAACATTTTTTAATAACAGTCGCGTAAATAATTCTCAGAAGTTTAGCAATCAAAATATTTCAAAATAAACAAATAAGAGTAAAACATTGGAAAATCGTCGTATAAACTTCGTGTTTGGACTTATTTTAAATGAAATCACAGTCTGAATTAAGTGGAACGACTAAAACTATAAGATTAAGCAGAATAACAAAATTTAATTTATTATAGTAAACTGTATTTAAAAAGACAGCAGCTCAGGTCAAGTGCCGGCCCCTGTCTATTGTTAGGCGGCCTGGCAGTGTGCGTACGTGAGCCAAGGGTCTCCTAATCCTCTAGCCGCCTTCCGGGACTGGACATAGTATAGGTGTAAATACTTTGATTACTAAAATTGGATTTTCGATATCATTTCTTTGTATTCAAATACGCGTATTTAGTCATATTTTTATTTCCGAGTCTTCGCGGCTTCTAAATCGTTAGGTATACACTTATCTTAAATTTTAATTATTCTCTATTGTTTCCATTACGATCGCTTGTGTAATCAGATTGCACTATGCTGTGGGCACCCCTGGCTGATTCGTAAGCCGTAAGATGTTTTCGTCGAAGAAATCTACATGAGCTGATCCAGATTTGTTTGATTACACATAACCTGGGTAACTAAACTTCAACTATTACGTCTCAGGAACGAATTAAGTATACAACATTATATTCGACTAAAATATTTTTAAACCCTGGATACAATATGAGAATGACTGTTAGAAATATACATTGCTGTGATGAAGACATAGATGTCAGGGGACAGAATACTTCTGTTGTATATAAATATGCCGACATGAACATGTTGTATGTCACATTTTTCAAAATTAATACACAAATGTTTTAAATATGCAGAGAGCATTGTACGACAAAACGCAGTACCGGTACTTTATTTGTTTTAATTGCGAATTATTAAGCTTGCTGATTACAGTGATAATAATTAATTATTGTAAATAATGCGTTACGAATTAGTGTAAAGAAGAATTATTAAACCGGGCGCTTGACAATAGTCTTCTTCATCAACGGATCGGGTACATTGATGTTCCGACTTGAAATCTTATGTTTCCATCTCTTGCCAGCACTTCAAATATTTCCTCGCCCTTTGGACTTGTATTTCAATACTGGTTTTAAAATTTTTCGTTTAAGCGTTCAGTTTACATGTCGTTTCCTTTTTCGCCGGTATGTCGCTACTTCGTTCATGATACTCTTGGTTCCCAATTCTCCGCTTATAGTCATATTTCTTAGTCTATTCAATAGACTACAACTTTAGTTTTCCGTAAAAAGAAACGTCTCTGACACCTCAATTAAACTTCCTTCCTTTTTACACCCACACAACAGAATCAGTATGATCAAGGTTTTATAAAATTTTACCTTCTTGTCCTTCATATTCTTCACAGTATTTTATCTTCAGCCAGAAGTTATATTGTCTTCTCTTCTCTTGTCTTCTCTTCTCTCCATAGCCTGTTCCGCGTTCACTGAAGCATCTATTTCTTAGTCTACCTATAACTCGTCTTCCTTGAAGTCTCTGTCTTATTACTTGTTTAGGTACTCTCATATCTTCCATTCTCTCGATGTGCTGCCTCCATTTTATTTGTCCTTCCCTTATTCCGTTTGTCATAGAATATACGTTTAACTCGGTTCTTATATCATCATTTCGTACTTGATATCTAAGGGTGCAAACTTTGTTTTTCTTTTTTTGTTATATTATTCCCAAAGTTATATTGCTCCCAAAATAATTAAAGTGATTAACCTGCACTAATATTCTATTATCAACGCATTTCTTTATTCGGACAGATAAGACTGTTTGAAGGCCATTATTTTCTATATCTACGTAGACACTCCCATTTTTTCTCAGTGTTACTGGTTACAATACCAGCTTGCAGTAGCGTTTGGATAAACGCAATTCTCATATTGTGACCGTGTTTATCATGGCAATCATAATTGCGACTCAAATTTTATACCGTTTCCGGTATCTAATTATTGTAACCATTCAAGGTTGAAATCCACGTGGCGGTATATGCCGAGAACAAACATGAAGCATAGATTACGACCGGTTTTCTTTACTGAAGTTGAATCAAACACGGATCGTCTTTATGATGGGAATTATTGGCTCTATTTATAGCGAAGGATATGTAGGTAATACGTGGCATTGAATAGATAAGAAAAATTAATGCATCGTACTGGCTGCTCTGCTGAAAGCTTTCTGCGGATTACAAATACAATCTTGTAATTCAAGTCACGTGCCCTTCTCCGCACGACGAATCGAATAATATTGTGCACTCCTATCTCTTCTCATTTATTAGTACTGACTCTACTACTCCCACTACTCCCACTACTACTACTACTACTATTATTATTATTATTATTATTATTATTATTATTAATATTATTATTATTATTCACTGTTGTGTGTCACCACATAGTATTCTGTAGTCCCGCCAAGCTCCCTCTTATGAGGGTTAGTTGAAAAGTTCGCGGAGCGACATCTATAGCTCAGTGGTAGAACTGAAATCTTTCGTGTACTGCAAGACGCGTATTTCGCGTGAACACCTGTTAATTTCCAGATATATCTGTCAATTTATTCACTTTATACCAGCTGTTTGAAATTTTTCTGTTGCACACCACTATATAAAAATTATTCCGATTAGCGCTTTCAAGCTTCACAGCTCATCGTCAGATCAGAAATGAAACAAATAACCTGAAAACAAGCCCTTTTTGAAGGTGAAGGGTTTGTTTTCAGGTTATTTGTTTCATTTCCGATCTGACGATGAGCTGTGAAGCTTGAAAGCGCTAATCGGAATAATTTTTATATAGTGGTGTGCAACAGTGATAATTCAGCTTGTGATTTTAACCACTAACACAACTTTCTTCATTAAACTTCTGTTGAAATTTTTCTGTCACTCGTATTTTTTAAATGAAAAGAATCAAAGATAGTGTTGTGATGAATTCTCTGTTAAAAACGTTTTAGCGCTAATGGAAAATCAAAACAAAACAGTAAATGTGTTAGGAGATGCTGTGTCTACAGAAACAACGGTAAGTGGGGCACACTCGAGTTTAAACGTGGCCATACAAGCACTGAAGGCTCTCCCAGCAGTGGACGTCCAAAAAGTGCACCAAAAAATGGCATTATTGAAAAAATTGTATAGGGTGTTGGAAGACCTCAGACTGAGGAGTTAATGACGTTCCTGAAATCATAGGCATCTCATATGAGCTTGTGCATCATACTTTAACTCAAGAACTTGGTGTGAAAAAGCGTTGTGCAAGATGGCTGTCGCATCTGGAGTTGTTGCATTTTTTGGGCGTCCAGTGCGACCACGTTTTAACTAAAGTGCCTACTTAAAATCCGTTAGTTTTGAAGTCGCAGCATCTTCTGACACATTTACAATTTCGTTTTGAATTTGCGTTGGCGATAAACAATTTTTAACAAAGAATGACACCACGATGTTGGATTTTGTCCGTTTTTCAAAACACGCATGGCTCGTCAATTTTCAACAGCTTCTAAACAATGAATAAATTGATAGATAGATTTGAAAATTGACGGGAGTTCACATAAAGTACAAATCTTGCAGCACACGAAAAATTTTAGTTTTACCGCTAATCTACAGTTGTCGCTCCGCGAACTTTTCAACTGACTCTCGTACTACGTAAGTTATACAAATGTTCCCCCATGGGTCATGTTATACACTAAATAGTCACGTTAATGAATACTCACTTCGCTCGTTCAGTAATAATTATAATGTTACTGTAAAAGTGCGAGGTAAGGTAAATCTTAAGATTTACCGGTATATCCTAAGTTTTACCGTTTTATGATGGTAAATGTCCGAAGATCCTTTTAAAATGTTTTTATTTCGGACTTTTACCAACAGTTAGTGGTGAATGTCAAGATTTCCCGCTGCATTGTGGTAAAAGCGTAATTATTTTGATTTTAAAGAAATTTATAGTTAATAATTAAAAAAAGTAATCATTTCCATAAAAACGCATGAATAAAGGAGACAAAAAATAACGCATTACACTACTGCTTGTTTCTGAAATAATTTTTATTTAGCGATGTAAAATGAATTATTTTAAAACTACTAAAAAAACCTACAGCCAAAAACATAAGAATTGATAAAATTGACGAAGTTTACTTAAAAAAAAGAACATTTAAAACCATTTTAACCATTTAGTGAGAATGTAATCTTACTGACGAAAACAAATACGAGTCCTTTTTACTGTTTTTTTAGTCCAATAATTAATTGATACAAATAAACGAAAAAGTAATAAAAATAAGATAGAAACTGAGCCTTTGGGATATAAAACACATTGACAATGAATGTGAATAACAAACATGTTGGAAAATGTCTCAACAGGTCGGCAAGCCAACGAAAACCTCCGAGTGCAGGTTTTAACACAACGCAGCGGTAAATCTTGACATTTAAGACTAACTGTTGGTAAAAGTCCGAAATGCAAACATTTTAAAAGGATCTTCAAACTTTTACGATCATAAAACGGTAAATCTTAGGATATACCGGTAAATCTTAAGATTTACCTTATTTCCACTTTTACAGTAACTACATTTAAAATTAACGAATATTATTAACAACACACGAATAAAATTCTTAAATTGTTTCAATAACTTAAAGTTATGCAGTAATCTTTATGAGCATGTCAAAATAAAAGAATCAAAAATAAGATGATCTGAAAGCAACGGAGTTTCTCTAATTTTCTGGATCCCTCAAACACGAGTTATTTTGCCACTGCAGTAAACGGAAGGTACATTTTCCCACGCCAATACCATAATTACTTAAAACTATGTATTTGTACTAGGTTAAGTTGTACGTTAGTCTCGCCGCCGTCAGAGTGCAGCACGTACCTGACACGAATCCTTCTTTCCCTCAGGATAGCCGGCACACATCATGTTCTCCGTGATTCGCGTTTTTCCGTAGGAACTGTTGCGGCACTCATCATTGGACATTATCGGTACATGGACTTCCTGCAGGGTGGACGACGTTGATCCGCCGGATTTTTTCACTCCCCAGCCGGTCACTATGCCTGTATCTCCAATAAAGTTCTTCACTAAGAAGACAGACAGCAAAGTGTTGATTTACAGCTTCAACACATTTCATGAATTATACTCAACACATGTCATGTTATTTCCAAGTATACTTTATTCTAAAAATTTTATTTCATGTGCATAATGCGTATTCTGTTTTCTAGGCTTGCGGTCTTCGTTAATAAAGAAAAACAATATATTATTTTATATTAGGCACGATTCATTTTATCAATATTCACTTTATAAAATATGTAAAAGTTATTATATGTAATTCATACGTTTTGAAGATGACCATGCAACAATGGCACAAGATAAAGAGGATTTGATTTAAGTGTTAAAAAACTGACAAGTAAGCATACAAAACAAGTACTAAAATTAACAAGATGTCAGATATACAAGGTATAATATCTGAGTACACTAAAAACTCGTTTATCCGAGTTTGATGGAACCACGCCCGTTTCGTATAAACGAAATTTCGGATAAACGGAAACTTCTATTTAAATAATAATACATTTGTAAATAGAGTAACTTTATTTAATAATAATAATTTCAAACTTACAGTGAATATGACACAGTACACTATAAAACGGCACCACACTGTAAATTATAGTTTACTGGAACAGTCCTATTGCTTGTTCGTACAGTAATCAATCATAGTTTTTTGCCTCAGCTTTGAAGCTCATTCACTGGCTGCCCGATCTCGGAGTCGCTCCATTTTAGAAGTTTTGCAGGGGAAGTTTCAATGTTTACTTTTATGTTAATGTTACTTTATGTGTACAATATATGAACAGAACAGTTTATGTTCGAAAATCCGAACAAATCGGTAATACAGAGGACCCCTTATCCCAGTTATTTCTGGTTATTAACTTTCTACTTTATATCACGTGGAATCGCTTATCTACTCTATTAAACATAGATTATAGCGACAGGAAAATGCTATTTTGTATTTTTAAATTTTACTAAATATTGTTTCGGATAAACCGGATTTTCGGATAAACCGGATTTTCGGATAAACGCGATTCGGATAAACAAGTTTCTAGTGTATATTTAAAGTAACAACAAATCAGCAACTATGTAGTAATTATTTTTAATACAAATTAATAATAAACAGAAATGACACCAACGGTTGTAAAGGAAATGTAAATATAAAATTAAAAGGTAAAACCTCTGGAAGAATCAGTGACAGATATTAGTTGTTGAATATTTATATACATTATGCATTTTGATTTATATCTGCGTACAGATGGAGAGACACTGAAAAAGAAAAATGGAAAAGAAAGCTGAATAACATTTCATCAAATAAGTGGAATTGGTTTTATATCTTCCACGGGTGATTTCCGTCACTGTAGAAAGCACGTGCGATAGAAATTTAAAAAAAAAATAACTTTATTAATGGCTGCCATCATGAGAAGTTTTTCCTTACTCTGTTGTAACAGTCTTATAAACAAGAGAAATAAGTACTTAATTGTAGTATTTGTAAACACTTGGTTACTCACCGTCTTGTGACTTCTTTAAACTTCCAAAAACAACAAGTTTCAAAGATAAATCCTCATCATCAGGTTACAAAAACACAAATCCTTCCGGAGAAGTCGTCAAAAAATCAAAAATTATTATAAAGCATCACAAAGCACCTGGTCCGCACCACAACAGTCTGGAGTCGATCGTGTGTAGTGGTGTGCACCAGGTCGCGACGTGGCGTGAAGTGCTTTGTGATGCTCGATAATAATTTTTGATTTTTTGACGACTTCTCCGGAAGGATTGGTGTTTTTTTAACATGATGATGAGGATTTATCCTTGAAACGCGTTGTTATTGGAAGTTTAAATAAGTTACAAGATGGTGAGTAACCAAGTGTTTACAAATACTACAATTTAATACTTAGGCCTATACACGTGACTTGGAGACTATAATAAAATGAAAAGAGAAATAAGCTTACGCAGATCTCTCTCGTTAACCTCTTTACCAGATATAAAAAGAATAAAAACTGTTGAACGACATTAACGTGAGCATGGCTGATGATCTGTAATTCAAAACGCTGAGACTGTGACTTACTCGGAGGCGGCATGCAAACGGGCTTCAGGTATCCCTCCAACTTGACGTCTTCTTCGAGCGCCAGCAGCGCGATGTCGTTGTTGAACGACTCGTCGTCGTAACTCTTGTGCACGACAATTCTCTTCACTTTCCTCTCGATGTGTTCCGTATCGTTGGTGACGTCTCTGT